>OZ026572.1:31204432-31726932 GCA_964020215.1 Aurelia sp. 3 sensu Dawson et al. (2005) | reverse complement strand
CGCTTAAGAAAGGGGAAGTGACAATGTACGCAGACGATACTAGTATTTCCTACTCTTCTAGAAATATGGAAGATACCAATCAAACGCTAAACAGTGAACTGGACCATTTGAAGCAATGGCTACAAGGCAATAAACTTTCTTTAAATGTCCTCAAAACTCAAGCCCTAGTCGTGGGTTCCAAACCCAAAATTCAGAAAATTACTGAAAAAGTTGTTGCTCCTCCACAGTTTCTCATTGGTGACGCTCAAGTTGAAAATATAGATCAGACAAAATATCTGGGAGTAATGATCGGCAAGAACCTAAACTGGTCCGAGCATATCAAAAGTGTCCGTAATAATGTTTCTCGCGGAATAGCATTTCTGAAGTATTCCAGAAAATTTTTACCTCGAAGTACCCTGAGCAAGATGTATAGGGGAATCATAGAGCCTCATTTTCGATATTGCTGTTACGTATGGGGGAACTGTGGGGTGACCAGACTGCAGACCCTTCAAAATCTGCAGAATCGAGCAGCTAGGATTGTTACATGAAGTAATTTTGATTCATCTGCTAAGCCATTAATACATAATCGAAAATGGCCAACTATAAATGATATCATTGGAAGTGAAACTGCCACAATCATGTACAAATCGCTAAATGGTCTTGCTCCAGAATATCTTTCCAAAAGGTTCATCAAAAATTCTACTCGAAGTATAAGGCAACTGCGAAATACTGAAACTGATCTTTTGTTGCCTTTGAGGAAAACAAGCACTGGGCAAAGAGGTATATCTTTTCGTGAATCGAAACTATGGAATCAGCTCGACTATGACCTAAAACAGGCACCCTACCTTGCCACGTTCAAGCGAAGATTAAAAGAACACTTGATTTTTATATTCAGTTCACCTTATTTTTAATTTTTTTTCCAAATCGTTTGCCACGGCCTCCGGAAAAGCAGTCCTTTGGGACTGACGGGGCTACTGTGCATAAAAATGTAAAAATACAAAAATATAAATACTATACAAACTGTACACTTTTGACAAGCCACGGGGGGCCACGGTAAATCGTATACTGGACCGATTGTGAAGATTTATAAGTTGATCTTTAGCTAAAATCCTCCATTAGATGCTAGCACATTTTTGTATATTTTTTAGTCTTCTTTTTTTTGGAGCTATAAGGCCCCGTTCAAACGGGAACGCAATCGTTCCGTTTCATCTTCGTTCCAGCTTCTGGACCGCAAAAATAGACTGTTCACACGGGAACGGAACGATTGCGTATCGATTTTTGTTTCTGTTCACATGGGAACGCAATCGTTCCGGTCCACAGTTTTCTCTTTAGTCCTTGCCAGTTTTTCCAGCAACAACTACATCCACGCATACGTTTAGGGCAAAAATCCTATAGTTCCGTTTTTTGGACCAGTCTTGCACCTCATTGCCTGTTCACACGGGAACGGAACGGAACGATTGCGTATCGTTCCACTTTCCGTATCACTTGCAGCCGTCTTAAACTGGTTTCCTAATAACTATATGAAACTTAACGAAGAAAAATGCCATGTAATGATTTTTGGTGGAATACATGACGATATACGTGTGAAAATTGGTACTTCTGTGATCAAAGAGACAAAGGAGCAAATGCTCTCAGGAATCAACATAGATAATAAACTAACATTTAAGTCCCACGTTGAAACGCTCTGTAAGAAGGCTGCCCAAAAATTACATGCTCTGGCTAGAATTGCGAATTACATGGAAACTGAACAGCTTGCATCATTGATGAATGCGTTCATCATGTCACATTTTAGTTATTGCCCATTGGTATGGATGTTTCATGATAGAAACATAAATAAAAAAGTCAATAAGATACAAGAGAGGGCCTTACGTATTGTATATAAAGATAATCACTCAGATTTTGAAACCCTTCTCGTGAATCAAAATTCGGCATCTGTCCATCAGAGAAATCTGCGGTTACTTCTAACTGAAATATATAAAACAAAATCAGGAAACGCCCCTAGCTTTATGAAGGAGATTTTCATGGAAAAGGTGCCTTCATATGGACTGAGGGATGGCGGAAACATATGTTTACCAAAAGTTAAAACAATGAGGTTTGGAACAGAAACTGTGCGGTTCCTCGGGCAGAAGCTCTGGAGGACACTACCTACCGAAATAAAGGAATCAGAATCTCTTTCAGTGTTTAAATGAAAAATTAAAACGTACACGGTTAGTTGTGACTGTAGACTATGCAAGCGATATGTGGAAAGTTTAGGTTACATTTAATTTAGAAGAAAATTTAGGGTAAATTTAATTTCTTTATTTTTATTATTATTTTTTACATGATTGTAATTGGCCTAAATTAGCACCATGTGCTATTAATTGTATTGTTTATATAGCCAACGTTAAATAAATTGAATAAAAAAAAACTTATTTTATCGTTCCACTTTTTGGAGCGGAACGATGTTATTTCAAGCGTTCCCGTGTGAACGCAACCCCTGAGAGTTCCACTTTTCGGAACGGAACGATATGGAACGGAACGATTGCGTTCCCGTGTGAGGGGGCCTAAGAGAGTTGCTTAAAATTTTCGCTTTCAAAAACACTGAAAAAGGTTAAAAAACGTCGATCACATTTAAGAAAAAGCTTTTAATGGTACAAAGAAATGTATTTCCCCTTAAAATGTTCCTGAATTTGCACTTTTATGCAGGCACTGCGGTCCTTTCAGCAACATGTGAAGTCAAACAAGTATGGAATTTTGATCAATTTCTAAGCGCCATTACCACGAAAATGTTTCCTCTCTGTCCATTCATGTTGAGTAAATTCCCGGGGGAGGTACTTGGCCTACGAACATACTTGGAGGCGCCGCTGGAAAATCTAAAAAGCTACCCTGTTCCGGAGTCAAATTCCTAAAAATGATACCCTGTCCCGGAGAAACATTTCCTTAAACAATACCTCGACCTTTAGTTTCATCAGACAAAATTGTGCTCTGCAAGGAAATTTGTACGAAATCTATCGAAAAATTTGGAAATATTGCCATCCAAGCGATTTGAATCACATTCGCAGAGTGCAAATGGCCCAGCACGGCCTTTCGTTCATTTCATTTCATTTTCATTTTATATTCTTTAAACACGGTAACCCCGTCGGCAAAGGCCGCTTTTCAGGGGGCCGTGACAAAAACTTAGTCTAAAATTTACAAGTAAAATATATGAACAAACGAAACTAAAAAATCTAATTACAAAGTTATAGTAAAATTAAAATCAACATTTACATAATTTTCATATCGTGAGTGGCATGACACAATCAGACCGGACCAGAGCAAACCGGACCCCATGCCCACCCTGAAATAAGACACCATTTATAGCACCTCAAGAAAGGCAAAGAATCCGACCGACCCCAGTCCAATCCAACCGCATCCCGCCACCCACGATCAAATTAAAGGCGATGTTTAAAAGCATATAAAGAGGGTGCATATAAAGAGGGTCAAAAATGACAAATATGGACCCTGTCATGGAGCCGATTTTTACAAAAATGATACCCTGTCCCGGAGTCGGAATCCTGAAAATGATACCCTGTTCAGCGGCACGTCCCCGTACAGAAAAATATATGAGTACCTCCCCGGGAGTAAATTTTATCAACGCTTTTTTGCCATTTTCAGTGTTTTCGTTATCGCAAATAATGTTAAGAAACTTGCTTACAGCTTCATAAGTAGGAGAATAAGGATGTACAAAAAAATACTAGCATCTATCTGAGGACCTTTGAGATTAACTCTTAAATCGAGAAAATCGGTCCAGTATGCGGTTTAGCATGGCCTGTCAAAAGTTCATAGTTTAACGCACCCTGTAGCCTCTTTTCACAGTGAGGTGAGCTCTTGGAAATAAATCCGAGATCTCGATTTGATGTGGAGCTAAAATTGAAAAGCGCGCATTGCTCTCCGCAACGCATAGAATAGCCTTCTACTTTGCACCAAAATAAACATGGCTTTACTTCTTACTCTCTAGTACCGAATAAACGGGGAAGGGGTGAGAATAATCGGGGGGAGAGTCGGAAATGGTTCAAGATAGTAATAATCGTGGGGTCGGAATAATCAGGGGGGGTGGCTTGGAGAAATAGAAAATAGTCGTTTTCTTAGTGAAAACGTCTCTTTTATATATTTATTTGAACAGTGATGTTACTGATACATTTACTTTTGAGCACTGGTTCTGTTGAATGCACTTTTTGGGATTTTTTCTTGCGTTTACTCAGAAATTATGCTTATTATTATTTCATTGTTCCAAAAATTAATAAAAGAGGGGGGGTTGGAATAAGAGCAGGGTTGGAAAATTTTTCAAAAATTAATTAGCGGGTGGGGACGATTATTCGGTACTCTAGAGTACTTTGCTGGGGTTCTGGTATTGGTCATCTGTTCGCCTAGAATTCAAGATTTTAGTAAAAGTTATCGCAACAATAACAATACTTTCTTAAGAATGCTAATTAAAAGTAAGTTGAGCTACATCGTCACCCCGGTGTGTGAACGAGCCAAGATCATGCTCCTCCACAGAAGCATATTTCGTGCTGAAGGAAAGGAATAGAGTTAAACACTTGGTTGAGTGAAGGAAGCTTAGCTAGAGGTACTTCAGTGAACAAAGGACATTATGGCTACTGGGGGTGGAAATATCACAGGGCTCTATTTTCATCTCGCCGTGGTAGCCATGACAACATTTTTGGGCGTTGATGAGCTGTGTTAGTGCAAGTCTACATTGAAGCTGGTATTCCTCGTGAATGCTAAATCAAAGTCAATATGAACAGTTTACTTTCTTGTCAATTGATAACTTCCCTGTTTAATATTTCTTATTTAAAAGGTTGATTTGAAATGCATCAAGTATGCCCCTGGTGGTTATTACTACAAACATCATCTTCAAATGCTTGGTACGAAGACCGACGCATCTCCAATGCCGATTGTGCCTTTGGAACAACAACCAAAGTCACTTGCTGCAGCTACTGCGACGAACTTTCCAATGGATGCAAATACGCCAGGACCATCAGCTTCTGTTACACCACATGAGATAGCCTCGGCCTCAGCCTTAGCCGCTGTTGCAGCCTCAGGGACAGCTGTAACCCGTGTGAGTCTACCAACTGATTGCAATGTTGCTCCAGAAGCTAAGTTTCAATCTGAAAATCAGAATATCGTCAACAAGTTTCAAGTTCTTGATCGTGTTCGATTGACTACTACGAAGGAGCAGTTGATAGCACTGCAATCTGGTCACGGTGGATGGAACGCTGCGATGGAATCGGTGAGTGGGGAAGACGACTTATTCAAATCATGCGTACTATCAAGAACGATGCACACTTTAGTAAAATTTTCCGTACTTTGAAAAGGATCACTCCTTAGTGAAAGGCGCACTGGTGAAAAGGTACAACCATTGGTGAAATGATGCACCTTTTAATGAAATGGTGCACCGTAGTTAAACGATGCAATCTTTAGTGAAATGGTGCACACTTTAGTGAACGATTCATGCTTAAATGAAACGAAGCGCAACTTTAGTGAAGTTGTGTACTCTTTAGCAAAATGGCATACATTTTGGTGAAATCCTGCACTTTTTAGGGAAGTGATACACATTTTAATGAAATGATACTCACTTTAATGGAACTGTCCACAATTTAGTGAAATGGTCCACACTCTATCATAAGAGAAGAAGTACAACGGATTGCAAATGGGCGAAGGAAAATCACAGAAAAATCACCCTACAGTAGTCAAAATACCCAAAAGTCTTTAAAAAAGCCGCAATCCAAAAAGTCTAAAAAAATCTTTCTGCGCAGTCTACAATTTCAAAATCTTAAAAATCTGGAAATAACTCCTATTGTCTGAAGAGCTTCTAAAATCCTAAACCTCTGACTTTAGTACGCCATTTCGAATTATTTTTCCCTTCGCAAAAGTTTAGTGAACCGTTGAGTTTGTTTGAGCTACGCAGCACGAAGTTCACTGTAATTTTAACGAGCTGTGCAGTAAGTAGATGAGAATGTTTCACCGTGGTTTTCCAACGCTTTACAACAGAGACGTGGCAACCGGGGACACTTGGGACAAGCCCCTCCCAAGATTTTGAAAATAAAAGAAAGTGCCCTTATTGTCTTGAGAGGTGCTTCTTTGGATCTTTAGCTTTTAAAAAGTGCCTTTTGAAGTGTCCCCCAAGTGTAGGATGCTTCCTATGGCCTTGCTGTACAAATTTTATTGTTCTTCAAGGAAATTGGCCAAATTGGTATTGTTCAGTCACTGACAGAAAAGGGTGATGTAACTGTGACATTTGACAGTAATGCAACATGGACTGTACACAGCATGGCTTTGAGCAAGGTAATACTGAGACTAACTACCTAAGCCCTTTGTATCTCAGCACTAAACCTTCAATAATAAAACAATGAAGAGATTTTCAACGATTACCTCGCAGAAAACAAATGCAGTAGAAATTAGACTTATTACAATTCGTGCCAGTTTTTGCTCGCAATCACGTAATTTTCTACCTACTTTTCTATTGAATTGAATTATCTTACCTACTTATTGATTGAAATGAATTGCTCATTCGAACATGTGAGAAAAGATAGAGTGAAAAGATTAATATAAAGATTTAGGAAAAATGAGTGAAAGCAAAAACCCCTTTCGGCACATGCAGCAGTTGATGATCAAATTGAAGCATATGTAAGTAATGGAAGATTACACTGTCAATTGATGCATGAATCACAACGGAATTTGTCAGATCTTGTCTGCTGATTGTGACCACAAGTTCTTTTGTCGAGGGCCTAAACAGAGTCAATTTGTCCGATGTAATGCCATGCGTCTTTATTGACCGAAGCGATATCATGCAAGTTAATGACCACAGGGAAACAAGGACTGATATGATGAGTCTAAGTAACGCTTCCTTTCTTGCTTTATCAGAACAGACGTTTGGAGGGAGCAATATTTTTGTATATTTTACACGAAATGTTCGATTGAGCTGTTGTTCATGTTCGAAAATTCTAGCAAATGTATTAAGATATCGCTCGATTCAGATTCTTTTTGTAGAATAGTTATAAACGGTCTATTGTATGTTCTCATTTATCATTATGGCAAGGGTGTTAGGACACGGATGTTTTGATTGATTATTTATTTACCTTGTTTTGATCCCAGTGTCTTGTTTTGTTGTCTTGTTTTCTGTTCTGTTTCGTCTTCAACTGAGCGTGTTTAGGCCCAACCGCTCTCAAGTTGTTCGAATAGAGCTCCCTTGTATTTCTGTGTCTTAGTGCGCCTTCGCACAAGAAATAAAAACCTCTCTTGTGCGAAGGTGCATTAAGACACAGAAAAACAAGGGAGCTCTATTCGAACAACTTGAGAGCGGTTGGGCCTAAACACGCTCAGTTGAAGACGGAACAGAACAGAAAACAAGACACCAAAACAAGGCACAGGGATCAAAAGAAGGTAAATAAATAATCAATCAAAGCATCCGTGTCCTAATACCTTTGATTATGCATTATGAAATAGTTATGATATATACTTCTCTTAAAATGCAGACTAGATTTCAACTTGTTGTTTGAGGACGCTGGTTTAAACACAAGGGCAAAATAGGCTGTAGCTGGTTTAAACACAAGGACTAAGTACACGGTATACTGTTTACAGCGCTTAAAACAGGTGCTTTAATTTTGCAACAAATTTTCGATTTCGTCCTATTTTGATATGCCCCAAAAGTTCGGAAGACGTTTTGATCTGTTGTAAGTCTTAACAAGCAAATTTATCTCGCTTTAGTCAGGAGATATGGTGTTAGCATTACTTACGGTCAAATATCATTTTCTAACGTTTTAATTTCCATTTTCAATACCACCTTATTCATACACTGTGCCTCCTGTTCTTAGTTGTTAAGCAAAAATTGCGATCCTAAATTGATCATAGGTTCTCTTGGATTTTCAAAGACAAAAATCTAGCTTGTATGTTCTGTTGCCTATATTTCTGAATCAATTTTTACAGGTCCATGCTCCTGTTTTCCTCAAAGAAGGAGAAAGCGTGAAGATAATGAGGGACCAAGATCTCGCAAAGAAGCTATTTCAAAGTCATGTTGGAGAATGGTCGACAGACGTTGCGGCTGTGAGTATCCTTTTTCCAAAGTCAACTTTTTATTTTTCAAACAAAAAGGCAATAATAATGTACGGTTGATGTGGTCTGCAGTAAATCCCCGCATTTTAGAGCTTACTTTATGAGAGCCTGTCTGGAACAGGTTCTTATCTCAATACTGAGACTAACTTCAGTTTACTGCTCCTGCTTCACAAGTAAAGTTAGTTATTGATCGGTCGTTTGAAATCAAAAGTCTTTGTCATCAGTCATTTGGATAATGATTTTACAAACTGTTTACCTTTTTGACGTATCCTGCACTAAAATCTACCTCAAATCAGATGTCACTTGAGATTTGCGATAACGCGAAATTGCTCATACAAAACGCGTAGATAAACAGACTTTAGTTTAGCTGTCCTGAAGAAGAATCTGAATCGAGTGATATTTTAGTAGACTACATTACATAAGCCCCTCTAACTTACGCTCGTTGTTGTTGTTGTCATCGCTTCAGTTGAGGGACTTATGTCCTTACGCTTCAGAATAGGGACTAATTAGGCCAAGTCCGCCGCGTTCACGGCGCGACCAATCAGATCGCTACTTTCTTAATATGGTCA
Source organism: Aurelia sp. 3 sensu Dawson et al. (2005) (assembly GCA_964020215.1). Taxonomy (NCBI): domain Eukaryota; kingdom Metazoa; phylum Cnidaria; class Scyphozoa; order Semaeostomeae; family Ulmaridae; genus Aurelia; species Aurelia sp. 3 sensu Dawson et al. (2005). The sequence goes on along the minus strand of OZ026572.1, from coordinate 31,718,314 downwards.
ACCCACGTGCCTATTTGTAGCGTTTGATTGGCTCATTAGTTCAAAGTTCGATTTCTCGAAGCGAAGCGACGCTCGAAATGACGTTCGAAGGGACGTTCGACTTTTCTTTCGACGTTCGTAGGATGGAAGATGTTCTAAGTTTCTTCTGATTTTTCGTAAGATTTTAGTCCCTGTTTAGAATCTGTTTGGTCGTGAGTCCTTTGTATGAGTGAAATTAAAACATCAGATTATAAATGTTGAACGAATACAAGGAATACAAGAAGGCCTTCGACACGGTCGATCATGAAATCCTGTTAGAAAAACTTAAAATGTATGGAGTGACTGGCCTGGAACATGACTGGTTTACATCTTACTTGGATAATCGTAAACAATTTTGCAGGATAAATGGCTCTTCTTCTGATGTGAAGGGAATAAATTGTGGAGTTCCTCAAGGCTCTTGTCTTGGTCCACTGTTGTTCCTGATCTACATCAATGACCTGCCCTTTTCCCTGCAAAAGTCTCATGTCAGCATGTATGCTGACGATACGACCATTTCGCTCTCTTCAAAAAGCATTGGTGACCTGCAAAATGACTTAAATTTAGATCTTCTGAAGCTACAAGATTGGCTGCATGCAAACAAACTTTCTTTGAACGTTGTGAAAACGCAGTCGCTTATCATAGGTTCTGGACCAAACATCCGTAAGATAGAAAGCCAGCCTGATGCTCAACCATCTTTTTCAATAGGTGATCAGGAAATTGAAATGATTGCCAATGCAAAATACTTAGGTGTTCAAGTAGATAGTCAACTAAACTGGGACAAACATGTCGATACTATCAAGACCAAGGCTAACCGAGCCCTTGGACTTATTAAGTATTCTAAGAAATATCTTCCATCTGATGTGCTCAACAAAATGTACAGAGGGATTGTCGAGCCCCATTTGAGTTACTGTAGCTCTGTTTGGGGCTGCTGTAGTAATTCAAAAATTAACGTCCTGCAGAAAATTCAAAACAGGGCTGCAAGAATTGTAACAAATAGCTCATACGATGCCTCTGCTGCTCCACTAATTCAGAACCTTGGCTGGCCGACTATCAACAATCTTATAAGAAAAGAGACCGCCACGCTAACATATAAATCTTTGAATTCACTTGCCCCAGTCTACATGAGAAAACTATTTACAAAATATTCAGATGATAGAGAACGGTCTTTGCGCTCAACAGAAACTGATCTAAGGTTACCGTTACTAAAGACTGTCAATGGCCAAAAGGCTTTTTCATATCGCGGTGCAAAACTTTGGAACAGTTTGGAAAAAGAAGCAAAATTGGCACCCTCCCTGAAAACTTTCAAGGAACGACTATGAGAGCGGTGTAACTTTATTTTCTACTTCATTTTTATTATGTTTTATTGTAAATTAGGTATTATAGCATTGTATATTGTAAATTAGGCATATAAATTTCTTTTGTTCTTAGTTTAGCCTATTTTCCTTTATTTTATGTTATTTTTTAACAGGTCAGTTTGAAAAACATGTATAAATATATGAAACTTATACCTGTATAAATATTTTAAAATGAAATGAAAAATGAAGGAATCACGTCGTCAGTCTAATATTTTAGTACATTTTGTAGAATTTTCGAATGTGCATAAAAGTAGTAGAAGCTCCAACGTCACTCAATCGAGCCTTCGTATAAAATGTATGAAAATGCCCCTAGATCCAGGCTCTTTTGCGGAATGGCGAAAACGTCTATTACTGCTGTTGATCTTTACAGTGCTTGGGTCAAGTTGGAAAGATCACTAAAGTATTTCTTGATGGAAATATGCGAATCAGTGTGGGTCAAAATTCAATCGTCATTCCTCAGAATCTTGTGGCTGAACAAGTTGAGCAACTTCAAACAACAAACCCATCAGTAGGTGAGGGCAATCGTGGTACTGGTGAGTAATTTCGTTGGGCCAAACCATCGTGGCACAAGTTCGTGCCTTCTTATCAAAGCTGTGTGGTTCTGAGCATGTTATTCATTGCAGTAGAGGGATGTGTTAGGTACAATGGTGGGTGGGATGATTTTCGTACAGTGGAGGCTATTCACTGTAGAGGCTGTCCAGTACTTTGGAGACTGCTCTGTACATTGGCGGGATAAATTCATATCTAAAATGGGGTGATTTCAGTTCGCTGGACGTCATTCAGTCCAAGTTCCAGAGTTCTTACTTCACTGCTTGAATATGTTAGACTGATTAATTTATTTTCTGGCATTACGTATTCAAGACTCAGTCAACGATAGCAAAGTGAGACTTGGTTCACTCTTCCTTCACCCATCTCATAATATTTTAGAACTGAGATGACGTATTTCTAAGCTTATTTTAAATACATTTTTGGCAATTCATCACTTATAATGGAGTTTTTAATTCGATCCAAATGCTTCACAAGGTTTTACAGGTCTCGAAAAATCCCAAATGGAGGCAAAAATGATCTCGATGCTTTGTAATAGTACAATTCACGATCCTTAAATGCATTTTTTTACTTAAGTGTGAACCAAACCTTAGTGATTGTTTGTTTCTCTTCCATGAAGAGTTTTGGGGTAGTCATTGTCTTTCGCTCCCCACTACTGGTGAAGATGTCGAAGGAAGATATCTTGCAGAGTATTTGATGAAATTTTCTTTAATTTAGCACCAGATGCGTCTCAAGAGATCAAATTGATTCAAGCAGCTAAGACGGGTGACATCGAAGAGATCAAAGAACTTCTTGATGCTCATCCCCATGATGTAAGTGTACTTTGATAATACCAGGTGTCCTAGAAAAAAGGATGCCAGTTTTGATTGGCCATGTGTTTGAAAGTTAGTTTTAATCATTGATAGCTGCAGTCACACTAGAATCTAATCCAGTTATAATCTGAATTTTTTCACTCTCTTGACATTTATCTTTGAAAAGTCACTCGGTTACACTGTGCTCGTCTCGTCTTTGCAAAGCTACTTGTGCTTTGGCTGATTCTTTTGGCGCAAACGTATCTTCACGTGATTCCTTGGTAAATCATGATTGGTTAATATTGCTTTAATAACACTGTAACTTAGGTCGGCACCTTGTATATCCCGTTGTTTTGGATACCATAGATTGGAAAGACTGTTGCACCTTATTGCCCAAGGAGCGAAACGTTTGACCAGCGTTGTATGGCAAATCAACTTCAAAATATTTATCAATTTAGTGCTAAAATATTAATATTGAAAATTCAAAGAAGTTGCTTAGGTTACAACACAAAAGCTCTGGTTTAGAAGTGGCAGCACATTTGAGCTTTCAGCATTGATATTTTAACACTCTAATCACCAATATCAACAGGCAAGTCATCTATGCTAAAGTAGACCATCGAGGAGCATTTGAACTTGATTAGTCATTCATTAAAGCTAAATGCCGATCACTGGACCAAACCAAATGTGTATTTTTTTTCTCGGATAACCTGTGCTTTACCTTCAAAGACGATACTTAAAGACCTACAGCTAACCATGAGCCTTTGCTGCCCGAAGGTTGAATTTCGTACAATTTGAAAGCAATAACCGGCCAATCTGGCTTGGGTTCTGCTTTTTGCTTTTCATTCAGCAGGTCAAAGACGAAAAGGCATAAGTCTAGTCAAAGACAATAATAATGGGTCTTTGATTTGAAAATGATTCATTGTGTCAATTCAGCACTAGGAATGATTTGTTTTCTTCGAATAACATCTTTATCGTAGAACTGACATGGATTATTTTAAGTTAATTCCCCTTCTTTTGTAGGGTACCCACTGATAGTAGCATTTCATTTTGTCGTCGTTGTCATTTTCTTCCCATTTCTTACCATAACTTTTCCCATTAAGGTGAACTAAGAGGGTAACCTTTCGGCAGCATTTTTCATTTGTCACTTTCTATGTTATTGTTTCAAAGCAATTCTTTTCATACTACCCATTGTAAGTAAACACCTCTTCTCGATAGAGGAAACCATTGCTAGCAGTTTCTATTTGTTAGCTTCTTTGATATTCCGTTAATATCAATACATTTCTCTCCTTAACTTTAGGTGAATACTCCATCTTTAGAGGGCACTCCATTGATTGCGGCCATCTTTGAAGAGAGGGAAGACATTGTGAAATACCTTATCGATAAGGGCGCTGATGTCAACATCATCGTAAGACTTTACTTTCAAATTCTGAATTAGTTTCGAGCTGTCTTTGAAGGGGACCTACAACCCGTCCTCTCAGTGTGGCGTTGGGTGTCAAATCATCGAATGTGCTTAGGGTAAACACAACGCATCTTCTAAGCAATTTTACATTAGCAATTTTACACAACGCAACTAGCAATCCACATTGTCCGTTACAATCTCAGTAGTCGAACAGTTGACGGAGGATTTGTTTTACTGTTTTAACGCTGAATTCTTCAAAATTTCAATTGATATCAAAAGCTCCTTCACATTTCGTAGACATAGGCATGAAAACACTGCGATGAAACTTGGGTTAAAGCTGAAATGAAATAGGCCGCCATTAAATCTAAAAGCTGTAGTCACATTCGTTGGTTGTCCGTTACCTTATGATCGCTTACAAAAATCTTGTGCAGGCTCTTTACAATGAATAACAATCTGACTTAAATTAAAATATAAGTTAAAAGCTGAAGCTGAAGTCTCATATGCTTATGAATAACGTATTGTATCTGATAATCCAGCATGTGGCGAAAGAAAGCAAAGCTAAAGAATACAGTCATGTGTTTAGCTTTTCTTCGTCCAATTTATAGACAGACGCAGTGCTGAGGTGATTCATTTCAAAGGGTTTGAAGATCAATTTGGTCAAATTTTTGCTCATGATACTCCAACTGGAAACATTACTGCGGCTCTTTAGCTACGATCTGCCTTATTCTATATTTGTTGGGGATATGAATAGGCTAAGTTGTGAGCCTCGAGGAATCCCCCCAAAAGGGCTCCAGATCGCATGCGTGGTAGCGATTTATGTCAATGACGTATATGCAAATGAGCTTGACGGTTGAGAACAGGAGAAGAAAACAATAGCAAAGTTGCGCATGACAGTGTGAGCCCCATTGTGATTCGCTCTCAACAAGGCTGAATCGCAATCGGTCAAAACAAGAAGGGCAGCACTTCATCTCCCCAACAAATATGGGTGTAACTCTCTTCAAACAAAAGATTTTAGCAATTAGTAGTAAAGAAAGAAATTATTTTCAAGTTTCAAAGTGTCCGAGATTTCTTTTTCAGAAGTTTTTCAAAATTTTTCTGACTGAACCATTCAGATTTTATTGTAGTTATGACGTAAAAAAATTGAATGTAAGGATAACGAAGCCTTTCAATGCAGTTGCAAATGTAAATCCACTATGTCAATATATGGAGATTATCAGTTATCTTACTACTTGAGGAGCGTTTCAAGGCATTATTATGGTTAGAGTGGGATAACAGAATGCAAGGATAACCCAACCTACAAATGCTTTTAGTGCAGTTGATAAAGTATATCCATTAGGGTGACATATCCAGATCATCAGCTAGCTTGCCATGAGAGGAGCATTTCGAGGCACTATTATAGTCAGAATGGGATAAAGGAGTGTGAGGATAACCCAACCTGCTAATGCTACCGTGTGTGGTTGTTACGCATATCCACTAGGGCAACTTATGGAGATCGTTAGTCAGCTTACCAAGAGAGGACCTTTCCAAGACATTATTACAGTCGGGATAGGATAAAGGAGTGTGAGGATTACCCAACCTGCTAATACTGCTGTGTGTGGTTGTTACGCATATCCACTAGGGCAACTTATGGAGATCGTTAGGCAGCTTACCAAGAGAGGAGCTTTCCGAGGCATTATTACAATCGGGATAGGATAAAGGAGTGTGAGGATTACCCAACCTGCTAATGCTACCGTGTGTGGTTGTTACGCATATCCACTAGGGCAACTTATAGAGATCGTTAGGCAGCTTACCAAGAGAATAGCATTCCAAGGCATTATCGTGGATGCAAAAGGGCAACATAGATCACTGTCAGATTTATCGATTTCTCTGTCATTGTGCTTTAGTAAAAGACAAATAGTTAAAAGTTAAAGGTTAAAAGACTATTTTATCGATGAAAATAGCGGCAAGTTAGAAGTAAGGACACGCAAATTTCTGACCTCACAAGATGATTGTATTGTTTTATAGTAGTTAATTCATGATGTCATCAGCTCATATGCAATTTCCGTAATCCAGTTCACATCAAAGTGCTTAAATATTTTACTTACTCAGTTGTCTATCAGTGTCTTAAGTAATCTTTTTTTCAACAGTTTGATTGAATGGAAAGCCTCGATCTTAGTAGCTAAAAAATCAAATGACAAATTTTGCACTAATTCAACCTAGGCTATTGAAACCTTTTGGCTTATTTATATCACATATCTCTTTTTACAGGACAAAAATAAGCATACGGCCCTACATCATGCTCTATCAGTTGGAAACGAAGAATTGATTAAGATTGTTATCAACAGTGAGCGCATTGACATGAACATTTTGGCTGGAAAATCTAATCTGGATTATCTGCAATTTGCAGCTCTATGTGGCAGCGTTGTGTAAATGGCCTTTTTTCTCATTTCTTTATTTAAAGTAAACTGGAACGATTTCTAGCTATTAAAAGCAGTTTAGAGCTACTTTGCATGCAGCAACCATAGGGCCCAAATCTTTTAATCTTTGAAAAGGTGGGTGTAAAATTGTATCACATTTTTCTATGAATTCAATAACTTGAAAAGAACTTTGGATCATTTGCTGTAAATTTGTCGTGGCAACTTTTTGATAGCCTGATTATTTTCAAAATGGTAGCATTTTGATTATTTTTGTAAAAATTCATCAAATGGTTTGAAAAATTAAAATCTTCGTAAATCTTAAACTACTGGAGGAAAATTAATACATCCTTCAAGAAAACCATGAAGGTCTACAATATGGTTGCACACTTAAATATGTAGCTCTTCTGGTTAATGATCTAGAGAATTGATGACGTCGCAGCCTCAAAATCAATAAATGCTGCCATTTTGAATAAATCAAGACATCAAAAGTATAGACACGGCAAATTGACAGCAAATTACCCCAAGTTCCTTCCAAGCACTTTAATTCAAAGAAAAATTTGATAGAATTTTAGATCCACCTTTTTCAATATTTTAGCTTTATGCTGCATTGGACCCCTAGTTTAACATTCTTTACTAGACGATCAAGTGACTTACTTAGTCATTCATTTGGAAGGTCACCCATCCACATTTCCACCTCATACGACCAAGCTCAACTTCAATCATCTGACAGAAACTGTACAAGTCGCTCGGCCACTCATTCCAAAAAGACTTATTTTTCATTGATTGTATAACTGTAATAAGGAGGTCAGACTGCCTTGAAAGAATGTAGTACCTGATCTTATTGATATGAGATTTAGCGTTCTGAGTACCTTCCTTCTTGTTTCGATCTATCTTATATTTAAGATGAGCCTATATACTTTAGATTGGAGGTTGGGGCTATATGATTGCAATAAATATAAGCATTTTGGTAGAAATAGCCACTTTGCAGTTTGTAGCACAATGGTACGGTGATCTGTTAGAAGATATTTGTTTTGATCAACTGTTTGGAAAGCAGCTACCTATCAGAATAACTGACGGGGTAATCTAGCTTGTTCTGAAATGAATTTTATAACTATTTGCGGTCCTTAAAGGACATACCCGGGGTTCGTTTGACTAATGCTTGAAAACAACTCACCAATAGACGATTACGCTAAAGATGGTGGCGAGGAACTTTTTACCAAGAGGCATTGCGTTCTTTAATGGAATTCCTATAGAATCGTTAAGGATTCGGAATTAGAACGCAATGCATCTTGGTAAAAAGTTCCTCGCCGCCATCTTTAGCGTAAGCGTCTATTGCTGAATGAATTGTATCGAGAAAAAGCCAAGATGGCAGGCTGTGCATCTGATCTTCCTTGAACGGGCTGCGAATTATCAATTTCCTTCTACATATTAACGTTTGTAACTGCTGTAACTTAGTTAACCATTCTGCGAATTTAGGCCAAATATTGTTGCAACTTCGTCGCCATTTTTCGCACGCTAAAGAAGCTAGCAGCAATTAAGAGGCAAGAAAACAATAGGGTGGCCCCGTTTTCATCGAGAGTGACGTCAGAAAAGCACAGATTCTTTGCTTTCATGACATTACTATCATTCTGGAGGCATTTTTGAATATGCGATTTTGCAGAGAAAAACTGAACAATAGTTGGAAAAAGTACGACACATCATTAATAACAGTATAATCTCGTAATTTATCATCATCATTCATACCAACCCAGGACTTTTTCTTTAACTCTGATCCCTTTCTTGTTGTCAGACATTCTTCTTGGGATTTTTTAATCTTCGATTGATAACCTCTAATGAGACTCTTTCGCTATTTTAGGGGTACGAAGGAGCTAATGAAGAAAAGCATGAGTCTTGTGCTGAGACCAAGTAGCGGTCCTACTCCCTTGCATTATGCTGTCATTTCTAGCCTTGAGCTTGTCAATTTTCTCGTCAACGAGGTTTGTCTGACTTGTTAATTCAAGGGTGCTAGGACACCCATGTTTAGGTAGGGTATTTATTTACCTATTTTTATCTTTGTCTTCTTTGTTTCTTCTTAACACGTCCCTTTATTTGTCTTGGATTGGCCTAACCGCTTGGCTGTGCGGTCATTCGAACCAAACTCCTTTGCATTGCTGTGTGTCAATGCGTCTTCGCAGAAAATAGGTTTTAAGCTGTAAATCACATAGCCTGCGTGCATCCCCTACTGTTATGAATTAAATTCAACGGGAAATTTCAACTCTACGGAAACAGTAGGAGATGCATGCAGGCTACAGATCATATGGTTCAAGCGTTTTCTTCTGCAAAGGTGCTCTGACACATAGGAGTATATTTGACTGATCTAAGTTAAATTCGAATGACCAAACAACAAGGCGGTCAGGCCTACTGAAGACTTGAATTGAGACTAAGCAAAGAAGACAAACATTAAGCTAAAGTAAATGAATATCTAATCAATACATGGGTGTCTTAAAACCCTTGATTCATTGTGCTACTCATGTCATGACGGTTACTCTTCATTCAATTCATTTCAGTTTTCTCTCTTCTCTAAAGTGATTTTTAAGCTTTTTGCTTTATGTTCTTTGGAGGAAATATCATAAAGTTGTAGATAAAAGATTGAAAGGTGGAGCCTCCTCTGCAGAGCGATGTAAATTTCTTGCCGCAGAAGCATGTATAGCTTTTCTGCCGCAAAGGCTGGAGCATAACTGTGTTGTCTAATAATCCAGTATGTGAATAGTAAATTCAGAAGAAAATGCATTAACTTGAATGATATGGCCGTAAAACAGACAACTGGCGTCCTTAACAATGAACAGATTGTTATGAGACTTTACTATTTGATATAATATAAGACAAGTGATATCTGTTGTGCCACTGATCTGACATCCTGTATATCTTTCTTTTTCAGGGGGGCTATGACACCAACGTGAGAGATCTTGACCAACGAACACCACTTCATATTGCAATTCTTACCAGCAATTTTGCAGCTGCGATGTTCCTTGTTCAGGCAGGTGCCGATATCAATGCGTGCGATTACAGGGGTAACACACCCCTCCATATGGCGATCTCACTTCAAGACCGCCAGTCTCTTAGGGAGCATGTCTGGTATGCATCTGTACTGAAGAGGTACATTGGGCGAAGGGACCAACAAAGAACAGAGACAAAGGAAATTGTTAAGCAGGTATGGGTATCCTTCACTTTCATAATTTGATTGCATGGTTCATGACTCTTGATAATGTTGTTAACCCTGTTTGTTGTTGCCAAATAGACAAATCGGCTAAGGTTTGTTCACACCCATTTCAAGTCATGTGATGAATCTCTTGATAAAACTCCTTTTGATTTCTCTAACATATTTCGTGATGATGATGATGATAATGATTCATGAAAACAATTGTTAAATTAACAACATACGTTTTCATACGCTCTAGAGAAGCATAGCTTATCGAGTCTAGTGCGCTTACAAAGTAACAGGAACCTAACTAGTAACTTGTAAATTACAAACATGCGGCCGGGTAGCTGAATCATAGTATTGTTGAATATAAAATGATTTTGAATCAGGAAAAATCGTCCCCAAAAGTGTAGACTTGCCCCGAAGTCTTTCAGTTAGACTTATTACAGATGACGAAATAAGCTCGGGGCAAACTGCTAAAAGTGCCGTTTTATTCCAGGGGGAGGCTCTTTCGACAAGATTGCTTCTGCGGAGGATTTGAAATAATGGAAGAAACAGTTGAAAGAAGCATAGAATTTGACCTTTGGTGCTTTGACCTTGCAACACCATGGAAATGAATTACATTGATATTCAAATTTGTTTTCATTGATTTGTGTTGAAAGGAAGGAATGAGTAAGAGGAAGTTGATTTTAGGATGCATCTCGAAACAAGTTTACCAAGTGTTTGTGTCTTGAAGTGCCTGGAAATTCAAAGGTCGAGCTTCTACCATGTTCTACAGAGAGAATGTTAAAGTTCCTTTAACGTAACAAACTCTTTTGGTGGAAAGTTTGCTTCTTATGTTGAACCCATGTGGAATTTAGCTTTGATCCTGCGGAACTGAAACTTGAAAGAGAGATGTTTTGGTTTCTGGAGTCGAGCACAGCTTCGTATCTCTGTAAGTTTTGGATCTTTCTTGTTGTTTACTAGGTCCCATAAAAGTTTCCACCTTCCGCCGCGTCGGCAATTTCCAAGTATTTGTTCGTAACTTGAAATGAAATTTCAAACTCCAGCTCCTTTCCTACTTCACTGCAATTTTGCCTTGGTCAGTCGCAGTCGCTGTGTCGATCGATTGTTGGTTATTCTTTTCTTCGAGTCAGCCAATAAAAACCCTATCAATTATTAGGCCGGCCAATGATTACCTTTTCATTCTTCCTTTCAACCAATCACTTAAAGTCTTAGCATGTGACTGCCATTGTTTTAACAATTGACTAATTAGCAAGGTATGTACTCAAATCTCAAATTCACTCAGCTACATACAGATTAGTAAGCGCCCTTCGGCCGCAATAACAGCAAACTAAAGGATTAATTACAGGTATATATGATTTGAATATAACGTGGTTAAATGCAGTAAGAATGAATTAAATACAACAGCGATTAATGCTGAAAAAGATAACGATAATCAATATATATTGATATAATTTCACTCGTTATTTCGTGTCATGCAAAGTTGTGCCATGAATGCAAAAAGTAGAATAATACTGAAACTTCCCAAGAGCATGGTCACATGACTTGAAATAGGTAAAACAAACCTTAGCCGATTAGGTCTATTGCAGACAAATCCGTAAACATCATAGGAATATGCACGTTGTCTTCCGCAGTTTGTTTGGTGGCTTCAGCTCACACACCAAATAAAAGTGCACATTATTAAATCCTAATATTTACAGATGTTGCCAATATACGAAATCATCTTGATTTGTACTACTGCTTCTTCTAGCTGTGATCACCATTTGCACTTTCACTCGTTACAAAATCTAGTGGCTGATGGAACCTACAAGAAACGATCGAATAGACTGGGCAAGGAGTTTTACATTACTGCTAGGCCTATTTATCAACATTAGGATTTGATAAAAAGCAGCCAAAGGTATCAATGCCTTTTGAGTCAACGAAAAGTATGATGTTGCATCATAGAAACATTAGGGAACTTTGGTCGTCATTTTAGCATGTTTTTGAGGTTTCTTTGAGGAACTCTTGCGAGAAATCTCTCATAAAATCTAAACGAAGTGACCGAATTCAGCCGGGCAAAATTCTTGAAAATGGTTGAGCATGCCGGCTATTCAATCTAACATCACAAAATATCATTGCTTTGACGTTTAAGGAGCAGTAGCCTTTCAGCCGACTTGTGTTTTTCTGACTCATCCAAGAGCGACGAGTGGTTAGACCGGGCCAAGAGTTATATATTATTGATATTTGCAAAATTAGGGTTTAAAAATATGCAGACAAAGATGGATAATAGTTTAATTTCAACTACACGATTGTTTAGGCCCATGCTATTTAACTGATGTTTTATTTTGTCTACATGTTTGCAGTTGGTTGAAGATCTTGACTTGAAGAAGAACTGGTACGTGACAGATGCAGTATTTGCGTGTTTCTTGATAAAACATGGAGCAAATCCGATGCTGAAGAATACAAGTGGATATAATGCATTTTCTACTGCTACAAGAAGTGAGGTGTTGGCCACCGTCAAGCGCTTTTATGAATCGTGAGTACACGGAACATTTTAGGGTGTGTTTGATTAGAAATTGCAATTCAAGGAAGGGGAGGGGTAACTTGGTAATTTTTGTGGTACGTAGATGTGCCATTTTTTAGGGGCCCCTTTTTTAGAACATTACAAAATTATGGGCATCCTTTTGCGAACTTTTCCGGAATCATGGGTCTTGTCCTGGAGGAAATTTGGCAAATGTGTTGGTATTACAGAAAATTTTCTTACTTTCCGGAATTATGGACCAGAGTTTCATAAGATTTGCGGAATTCCCCTAAAATTCTTTAATATCTACGGAATCATTGATACCAGTCTGTCGGGATAAAATGTCAGGTCCCCGTCAGATGACAGGTCGAGATACCCTCGAGAATTCCAAACCTATCATCTTCTGGTTACAGTAGACTTTGCAGATACGGAAATTTATTTCCCAATCAGCACAAAGTTCTTGAAACGGTTATTCTGGAATCACCACCAGGGTGTTTTAAATGCTATGTACTCGATATTCAACCTTATCAGGAGACTCAAGGACATATTCTTTTTTTTCATAAAAGGGTATCTAGGCCAAGACAGCCTCTAACCCAGATACAACTAAATGCGAAAAACTATAAGATTAACTAAGTTACTGAGAGTACATAATTGATTACATAGAACATACCAATTGTCCTGTTAAATAACCATAACTGCAATCTTGCTGCAATCTAATCTACATGATGTTACATATAATAATAAACATCCGATGGTGTACGCTTATTGCAAGCAGGATTCAGATTTCAGTTTCAAACATTTCAACAAGAAATATGCTACTAAATTCAAACAGTGCTTGTCAGTCTTCTTGGCTTGATAACCAGATGAATTTATTTTGCACACTGAGTTGGTTTACATTTGCGTATGCATATTCAACCTTATCACCCAGCGTGGATAATTGAGCCCAAGATGCCCAGAATTCTGGCCAAGTGCCTTAACCATTCGACAACGCCTGCATGGTACCCAAGGCTAGTAATAAATGTTTACAATATGGTTCTTTCTGAGATGAGATATAAAAAATGAATTCTCGGTTTTAGAACGGCACATAGATTGAGCCAAAACTTAAAATGAATTAAACAGAAAGCTTCTTTTCAAATGTATATGTTTGTAACTTAAAGCTTATGAATTTAGATGATAGAATCAATTGCTGGTATGAATTAAATTTTTTAATTATTGAGGTTTCATCTGCTTTGATGGGCCTGTTTAGATGAGGCGGGCTGTCCTAATAGTGGACTCCTCTTCGAACACTGGCTTTTAATTGTCTTTTGGCAAAATTTTTTGAAAATGGAAATCCTGACAGGATCCCAATCGGGGGAATAGTGACGTAAAGGCAACTATGCTAACCTATGCTAACCAAGGATCCAAATAAATACAAGCTGAATGTACTGAAATAGCATTTCGGCAGAAGGATGGCTAGGCTGCTACTGGCCAGCAAGCCTCATGTAAACAATCCCTTTAAGTCCTTATACTTTATTTTGCCAAGCTTCCATTTCAGGCTTTCCAAGCCAGCTCTCATTCCTACCAAGGATTGTATTCCTGCGGAGGAGTGCAGGTGAGTGCCGGCATGCAGCCAGGCAACTACCAGCTCTATCAATAGGTTGACAGAACAATTGATTGGTTGACTAATGGTGTAGATTCATTCTTGTATCTAGCTTAGGATGATCAGGGCCGCCGGGAGCTTTTCGAGGCCCAGGGACAAAGCTGTGAAAGGAAGCCCCTTGCAAGCAAAGCGAGCAGAAAATTTTTCAATCACGCCAGTTAGATTGGTGTAAAATACATTTCACAGCATTTCTTGCAGTCAAAGTATCAAAAATTTTCAATTATGGGGCCCCTTAGACCTCGAGGTCCTGGGGCGAATTGCCCCTCCTTCCCCCTCCTCTCGGCGGCCCTGAGGATGATTATTTCTAAGTACGACATCTATAACATTCTCACAACTCTACCATTGCACAAGAAGCACCTTAGTGCTAAGAAATTGAGATTTAAAGTTTGTGAGGAAAAACGGCAATCTGTTTATAATGCATACATTTAAGGCACACTTAACAGTGCGTAATGGGCAGCCCCTAGGAATTTGATGTGAATAGGTCACAGAGTGGTCTACAATGGTCATTGAGTGGTCACGTAATAGTGCATATAACAGGAAATTTGCTTAGAGGGAAGTGTAGAAGTACCTCAGCAGGAAAATAATTGTGAAATTGTTTGATCTTTATTGGAAAATTGTTGGGAAATAGTTGTTGTTGGGACCTCAGAAAAAGCCCTGCAGTTGAAAAGGAATGATTCGATGCATTAGGAAACTATATGTGAACTTTGTACCACACATCTTACATCTTTATATAGCGCAAACAATTCTCCCATGAAATAACTTCGGAGAAAATACGTTAAATATTCGAGTCGCAAAACAGGGAACACACATAGTGAAACAGAAATAAAAGAATTCAACCGAAGCATTTCAAATATCTGTAGAAGTTTTTCAGATGGATTAAGGCTACAGTTAAAGAAACGTTTCAGCATAGAGAACAGCCTTTGAAGTAACCCCATTCGTGGCCCTTTTTGATCAGTGGACGTTCTTTCTTGAACTAAGGTGCCATGTACTGCGTTACGTCAGTGGTCGTAAAACTGTTTTTGTGAATGCTTCGATTCGATATTGATCCAACTATCCAAATTCATTCCATAAGAACGCTGTCTTTAACAAATGTATGCCATTTTTTTTAAGCTATCATTGTTTGGACTTTCCTGCAATGAATAAGCCAGAACTTTTCAAATTAGCTAAACCAAGTTCAAAACTCCAAGTGAAGTCTTTCCTATGCAGCCGAGTACACAGCTGCTCTACAGGAGCCACAATAAAGGCACAAATATTTATTGACACCCTGTTTGCTTTATCACTCGACCAGGTTGGTGTGTTAGCTACGCAGAAAGAATCAGTCTTAAAAAGGGATTTCTTGAATAGGTAGCAAAGTAAAGGACTACAAACGCGTGAACTGACCCTTTACAGTAAAGGTTAACTTACGATATAGTCCCAGTTATCACAGCAACAACAACAACAAGAGTGAAAACAATGATAACAACAACATTTTTTATTTTTGCTCAAACTGGGAATCATGTACTTTCATTTAAAAATTTGCTACGGAAATGAACACATTCATGTGTGCGCTCTGAAACGAGGCTAAGACGGAGTTCTAGAAGGGAGGCAAGCCACCCTTCGAAAGTTGAACATTCTCATTGCTGTGATGAAGTTCGTGGGAGCTGATTGGCCTTAAAAATGAGGAACTTCTGGTTCACAGTGAAAGATTCTTTGACTCTTGGATCAATGAAACATTCATCTAGATACTTGCGGCTTCTGTTCACTGTAAACTTCAACTTTGAGGTGTTTTAGCATTCGAGACTCGAGCCGGCAACTTAGGCCCATCCTCCAATGCCTGGAGATCGTACAATTTTGCTATGGTTTCCATATCTAGTTATGAAATCGATAATCGATAGAGGAAAGCTTCGTCCCAATTTTCAATGTGAAAGTCCATGAGTCGTAGTTTGAGCGTCCATCAGTCTGTCAATAGCAATAACTACGAACATGAAATTAGTCTACCGTAAACAAGGAATGATTTATCATCTTACCTTATTAAAAGTAATTTTTATTTTAATCCTAGCATGAATCGTAACGACAATGATCCTAAAGCTGACGTGAAATCGAGCAACATTGCATATGCTTCGATTTCATCTGAAGATTCCAGTGGAATGGTGGAATGTCGTCTGTGCCGAGAGAGCAATGCTGACGCGTGCTTTGAACCATGTGGTCATGCAGTTGTTTGCATTGATTGTGCTCCATACTTCTGCAAATGCTTTGTCTGTGAGGTAAATATCTAGACAGATTACTTAAGTTCCTTTTATCCCTGCTGCAAACCTTGCTCAACATGGAGTCATGCTGACGTGGCAGCCTCGTTCCCAGGATGTTCTTAAATCTGGGGACGAGATTATCATAAAGACACTGTGAAAAGGAGAACCCTGCTAATGATGATACTGAAGCTGATGATGTTGGTGATAATGATGATGATGATGATAATGATAATGATTATGACAGTGAATTTTACCCTTTGTCTTAAAATGATTAATGTCATTTATCTTAGAGGGTCACTGGCTTATGTCCTTCGCCTGTTGTTTTGGGTTACAAAGTTTCTTATACGTAGAACTTTCAGTCACTTGTCAGTAAAATTCAGAAAAGTTTTCATTAGTACAATTAAAAAAGGGGAAAACTTCGAGGAAGGCCACTTGGGGTAACTTTTTCGAAAAAATCATTCCTTATTTCAAAACTGCTTTGTCCATATGTAATAACTTCTTTCTAATTCAATAGCATTTTAAGATGATAATATTTTCTTTTATTAGTCTAGGTTTAGGCAATACATTTTAATGCAAATTTTAGGTTTATGGTATAAAAACTTGGCTGTATGAGTTTCTAAATACCCTTGCTAAGACTTTACCTCGAAACTTTTGAAATAGAACAGTTGTGTTTATATATATATATATTTACATCATTTTATCATTATATTCGTTAGCTCGAGATTGTATCATTCTCGAAGAAAACGGCCATAACTGATTGTTTGGTTTGTGACGAAGCAGTGGCCGATGTTCTGTTTGAGCCATGCAAGCACATTGTTTGCTGCTCTAGTAAGTTAATTTTTTTAATTTCTTCACTTCACTGATCAAATTTGCTTGCACTTTATTTTCTGATAAGGTGCCCATGTTAACAGCAAACCTAGTCCGCTCATATTTCCATGGCTTCGGTCTTGCCAAACAAAGAACAATAAACTACTCCCACCTATATAAAAACATACAAACTACAAATGATATGAAAAAGCAAACCTTTGACAGTGCTGTTAAACGGGAGAACGGGATGGAACACTGGGAGCAAAAAGAAGCTTGAAAATACTCCAAATTTTCTGAGAGACAGCGCGACCTGTCACAACAAAAACTCAAAATTTACTTTGTTTCTCAAGTCATTTAATTATTATGTGATTAAAATGTTGTAGTTCACTAATTTTCCTTTCGAATGAGGTTAAGATGCAACAATTGAAAATTTGAGGTCAGATCGGAAAATTTCGAGGAGACTCCTGCCTTAAACGGGAGAACTGGATGGAACACTGGGACTACCTATAGGGGGGAAGCCACATTACTAATTAAGGTACCTTACTGAAACCCCTGAAACGTCAATGTGGGGAAGAAGCTGATGATTAACAGATCAATGAATTAAAAAACAGAACGATGACATCAAACGCTCTGAAAGATACTTCTAATTTTCATAATCTAATTACAAAAATAAGCCATTGTGCAGAGTGGCTGATCAAGGGTTTTGGCCGAATACTGGTTTAGTCAATAAAAGGGCCCACTGCTCCCTGCATATCAGAGCAATGGTACTGAAACTGTCTTGCTTATTATTGATGTGGCCAATTGGGTTTATTAATTCACAAGGCTTTAACCTACCATGCCTTCCCGTCGATATGGGAGATTTTCAACTGAAAGAAATTTTCGAAAACCTGAAAAAAGCGTGTAAACGACAAGAAAAACTTCCCTCTGTTTAGATGCATTCATGTATTCTTTCCCATTGCGAGAATGGACTTTCCCTGAATAAGTTATTCATACTAGGGGGGAGGCTTTTTCTTCCTCAACAGGCATCACGTCCTAGAGCGTACTCAAGTCATTGTTGCAAGGTAAACATGTCAGGGAAACTTGCTCATGATTTTAGCAAGTTTGGAAGGTTTCTCGAAGAGAATTCTTTCCAATATCACTTTTAAAATCTGAAAAGAGTGACCGATTTCAGCTAGGAAAAGTCTAGGAAAAGTTCCAAAGGTTATTGAGCATGTTAGCTATTCAATTTGATACTGCAAAATATCATTGCTTATATATTCAGGAAGCGGTAGCCTTTTAAACGCCGGACCTCTTTTGAATCACATGGTATGATGACTCAAGTGAGTTAAAACTGTCCGATTTGAGCTAGAAATGCGACAAACATCCTTTGATTAGAGTGGCGACAGCCCCCTAGCCTTCTACGCATATGGCTGCAAGACATGCTATAGCAAACATTACGCTGTGTAACATGCAGTAACTGAATGACAATTTATCTGATGTGTTTGCAAGCGGTTGATGAATACAATAAGATTATAGGTGCTGGTGTGTCCTTCTATTTCTGTTAATACCTGAAGATTGTATTGTTTATTTACGTTGAGGCACGTAAGTTAATCGTTGATACTTTTCTTCACTGTTTGTTGCTTTAGCTACGTAGCTAGGCCCATTAGAAATGCAAGTAAAAGCATGCGACAAATAAATTTTATAACGCGGCTTCTTCCTGTGCACTTTTTAAAGAGCTACCATCACCCAGGGGCTTTGCAGGCATCCTGAAATTTCAAATTGTTTAAAAATCGTATTTGGCCTAAACTGTAAAAATATAGATCAACCCTGTATTGGTTGAAATGATAGAAAAATTTAATTTAGTCACACGTTTCTAGCTCTTCAACTGCTTCAGTGTGGAGACATGTCCTCCATTTAAGCAAAATTTGATTTTCGAAAAGTTTGAGATTGCAGCATGCCTGGAAAGGATCATGGGTGACACTGGCTTTTAAATGGTTTTTAGCAAGCATGATTTTTTTTCATTCATAGACTGTGCATGGAGAATGGCAAGGTGCATCTATTGCAAATTACCTATCAAGCGGAAACTGGACAAAAGTAAGAATCAGATAATCATCACTATTTTTCACGATAGATTCAAAATTGAAAAAAATGAATCTTCTCTATTTTCATACCTAACTAATCGTTTTCTGCAGTACAAGGAGTATCCTGCAAATTTGCTGCCAGCTATGACTGACGTCTATTATTTCATAGATCTTTAATAATTGGTCGCCGTAAATGATCCACACATTATTCTCAGAAAATTGTCACCTCGAATTTCTTTTGCCATCAATGCTCGGTCAAATTTATCTTTTGTATCATTGATTTTACCCTATAAAATTGCAGTCTTTGCCCTATTGAATGGTTTCTACATGCTGCATCTATTGAGATCTGAAGCCTCTCTATTAACCCTCAATGACTGTGATACTATTTATATTATAGAAATACAATGTCTGGTCGCCCTTAACGAGCCTCAAACTATATTATCGTGTAATTTCACGGCATGTGGCTGCTTTGATAGCCTATACTGCCTTGATGGCACTCAGGTTTTTGCCAAAGATCTACAGCTACAGCCCTGGTCGCCCTCAATGGTCCTGATGATATCTCGTAAATTTACAGCATCCGGTCGCCCTAATGACAATCTGGTTTTTCTCATAGATCTACAGCCCCTGGCCGCCCCAAATGATCCTGATTCTGCCAAGTACGATGATTTGCTGAATTCACTCAAAAATCTTGAAGCAAAAGTTCGTGATATTGAAAATGTAAACACATGTACAATTTGCTTGGATCGTCAGAGAAATGTCATGTTTCTTTGTGGACATGGTACATGCGACGTTTGCTCTCCTTCACTTGAGATGTGCCCAATTTGCCGGGATCCAATTGAAAAGAAGATTCCAATGTTTTAAGACAAAAAAGACAACAAACAAACAAACAAACAAACAAATAAACAAACATTTAAGGGCTGGGATTGTAGAATAAAACGTTAACTGTTTCGAACGATAGTCTTGTGAGCTTTCATCTTAACCATGACAATTGTATATTAATTAAAAAAATTAGGTTTCAAACTAACGAATGATTTGAAGGACTGCTTGCTAATGGATTGATTACTTTTATTAATGAAGTTACTATTCTTTAATATGTGTGGAAATATAACATAATGGAGCAGATGGCTTTGAATAGACGATTCTGGGATCTAATGAAACGGTCGCTCTAATTCAACATTTCTTTTTTCGTGATGATATCTATTGTGCTTATTTCTTTGTGGTATCCATTGTGTTTATAGCTGTGGTATCAAAAAAAGTGAATCGAATAAAATTTGGTTTCTCTGCATCAATGTCTCAGCATTACTTATAATTCATTCTAACGATATGGATGAGGCAAGGGCTCCATGAAGAGCGTATTTTAAGTTATATTAGTATTCAAAAATGAAAAAGTCAGACCAGAATGTTCCTTCGTTGTTTCTTTCTTGATTACTCTCTTGGCTTTGCGTTTCAAACGACAAAAATGGCACATTTTCTTCACTTCTAATTCAACGAATTGGTTTTGGCAGCCATTCGTAATTTCAAAAACTGCACCGAAGCCTTGGCTCAGTTCTAAAATGCACCTCCATTGCATAAGAAGTGGAGAAAACGTGCCATTTATATTCATGTCGTTTGAAAAGCAAAGCCAAGAGAGTAATCAACATAAAAACAATGAAGAAACATTCTGATATGGTGTTTTCACTTTGAATACAAATACAAATTAAAATAAACTCTTCATAGATGAGGCAATTGAGCTCCAGAAAGATTAAAGGAGAGTAAGAAAACTGCAAACATAAAAATATAACGGGTAACCCAGAAAAAAGTGACCCGACACGATCTGTTATAGAAAAACAACTAAAAGACGGATTGAGATGATTCAAACACAGTTCTGTCGCTAATAAACTACGCTACTTTATGAGTATTTTTCGCAATTTTTTTAAGCACGGTAAATTTCCAGAATTAGGGATCTCGTGGAAAATGGCGAGCTTGAAATCGTGAAAAAGTCGCCAAAAATAGGAGATCGATTTCAAGCCACTTCACATCATGAAAACAATGAGGGGCATGCTCTGCTTCACGCTGGAAATAGGCTTCTCAGTCGAAAGTTTCTAGCGAACGTTGCTGGTCCCTAGGTACCTAAACATTTGGTATTGATTTGCCTTTGTGGCTCATGGATTTTCAAAGATGTTAAATTTTCCACGCAAATCGAAATCTTCAAGAATTGTTTGCAAAGCAGGAATGCCCTTGTCCCTTGAGAAAAGAATGTTTTAGGTACCTAGGGACAATAAACTTGCTTTGAAAACTTTCGAATGAGTTGCCTATTCCCAGCCTGAAATAAAGCACGTTTCTCATTGTTTTGAAGATCTGAAATGGCTGTAAATTGATCCCCTGTTTTTGATGACTTTTCCAGGATTTCAAGCTTGCCATTTTCTTAGAAATCCTTAATTCTGGAAATTTTCCGTGCTTAAAAAATTGCGAAAAATACTCTTTATGAAGCGTAGTCTTTCAATGACAGAACTATGTTTGAATCATCTCAATCGGCTTCTTGGTTGTTTTTCTATAACGGATTGAGTAGGGTCACTTTTTTGGTTCATCATAAAATTATCCTGCCTATGCCAAATTTGGAGTACTTTGAATCGTGATATTAAGGTAACTCTGCTTTCCGCTCCAGTGAGCAGAGAGTTGCCGTTTTGCAAAACCACTCTCCTCGGAAAACAGTTAATTTCTCCAATACTATTCGGTCGATCGAAAATCGGTAAAAAGGACGTTGTTCTACATAGTCTAGGCAATCGAAAGATATGCAAATCGCAATGTTTCCGTGAAGGCTGGCTTTGCAAATTATTTTTCAAAACTTTTCGTTGATTTCAGAAAATTGGATTCATCTCCAGAACTATTCGAAAAACTTTTGGTTTTCTTTCGCTATATCGTTAGCTAGATTGTTTACCTACAACTTTACCAAGTCTGATTGAAAAACCTAGGCTAGATTTCTCGCAATCGAATTTTATATTTCTGTTTACTTTTCGACAGCGAAGGGTAGGAACCTTGGTCAACTGATTAGGACATAAGAAAGAGTTGAACCCTTTAATAAAAAGTTTAGTTTCTGATCTCTGTTCATTGTGAACTCTTAGAGAAATTGATATTTTGTGAATGCTCATGAAAGTCTCAAAGGACACGAAACGGAAGGTTGTGAAATTGCGGCGGTTTTGCTGGTAACATTCAAGAAATGCTACTTTCATATTCGCTCCATGGATGTCTATTGAGACTTGAGTATAGCATTCCCAACAGATCACGTTCATTCTTTTGCCAATGGAAACATTTCAGAGAGTTATTCCAAGGCTGAGTGTTTGAAAGCGTGATTCGTAACATGGTAATCTGTTGACCAAGGTTTCTACCCTTCGCTGTCGAAAAGTAGACAGAAATATAAAGTTCGCTTGCGACAAATCTAGCCTAGCTTTTTCAGTCAGACTTCATAAAGTTGTAGATCAACAACCTAGCTAAAGATCTAGCGAAAGAAAACCAAACATTTTTCGAGTAGTTTTTGAGATAAATCCACTTTTATGAAATCAACAAGAAGTTTTGAAAAATAATTTACAAATGCAGCCTTAACGGAAACCTTGCGATTTGCATATCTTTCGATTGCCAAGACTGTGTAGAATAACGTCCTTTTTACAGCTTTTCGCTAGACCGAACAGTATTGGAGAAATTAAGTGTTTTCTGAGAAGAGTGGTTATGCAAAACGGCGACTCGCTGCTCAGTGGAGCGGAAAGCAGAGTTACCTTAAGAGACCAATTTACAAAATATTTCATCAATTGAAACTTTTATGCTGTGCTTCTTTTGTCATAGTTTCAGGAAACTTCAGCCGCAGCAAAATTGGTCCTCTCAAACAGAACAATGGAAAATACTCAGAATTTGATAAGGGCAGGAATGAATAATTTCCGGCTTAACTGTATCTTATATCAAGAAATCACAAGGACTACATTCAGGAGCAGGTTTTGCCTGATGCAATACTCAGAGATGGTAGTTGAGTATATGCCCCAAATAAGCCTTTGAAGGATTGCTTGCATCTTTTTCAATGCATATGTCTGGTGTCCCAAAAAGTCCTCTCCTTCAAAATCGTCAAAATTTGATCATGAACTCTATCTTAAACTTGATTTTTATCTATTTTTTCAATGAACCAAACATATTCAAAGACGATAAAATTTGGGTTTAGCTACTTGAAGCAAAGCTTTTTTGAACCATAATCTTCAAAAAACATCATAAATCTTGCCAGAGAATCATTTACTTTGATATTTATCATTATCCGTCAATTCTACAAATGATATCTTGCATTCTTTCTGATATTTAATTTTGACCATGCTTAGGCTTAATGCACATAAGAAATTAATTTGGTAATTATTAGCGCCTTTTGTAGTATGCTTCAAAACCAGGCAGCCGTTAGCGCCTTTTGTAGTATGCTTCAAAACCAGGCAGCCTTAGAGCGATCTTGATTTGCTAATTGTAAAACAAATCAAAAGCTCAGCTATACCCAGGAAAATAATTCGGTCTTCGATCTACTTGCCAAAAAATTCAATTTAGGGCCTGTTTACACAAGCCAGAGCTGGCCCCAACCCGCCGCAGAGGGTCAGCCCTTCCCTTGTCAAATCTCTCCAAGCGTTTGCACAAACCCGGCTGCCAGCCATGGTCAACCAGCCTAGGCGGGTAACCCTTTTCGAGGGTAGGGTTGACCAATTGATGAGGGCTAGATTTTTTTGAAGTTTCCCATGTGAAGGCGGGTCCGTTTCAACCCTGGATCGTGTAAATGCTTCGAATAACCAATATGGGTTATTTTGAACAAAACATATTACGATGAAAACAAAATGAAAACCAAAAGCCACTTCGCCACGTTTCAACTAATGCATTTCGCAAAGTTGCCCCCGGGCTTGCAAGCATACCAGGCCACAGAGCTGCCTCGGGCTCATGAAAACAGCAGTTCTGTTCATTGAGGCGTTTAAGGCTGACCTAGGGTGAATACTATCCATGGTTTGATGATTTTTTGATAATAGTATTTTTTGGGACATGGACATCCGATGCAAGTTGTGCTTTCTTTAACATTTCACCTCCATGTACCATTTTCATGTTCTTTGTGCCTTTCTTGCATCAATTTTTTGCTAATGATAATTTCAATCGTTGCTCATCAGTACCTTGTGGTGCTCCATCTTTTCAAAGTTCTGTAAAAATGAAATATTTTTACGACTGGGAATCTTCTTTTCTTTATTCTTGATTCGCAATGCTTTTGTTCCTTTGTTTCAGTCCCTCTCCATACGCATTTTCGTTGTACCCATAATCAATTTTATCGGTAAAACAGAAACTTTTCACAAATAGGTATCTTCTTTCTCTTTTTCTTGATCAGCAGCGTTTTCATTTTGATCCAGGCCCTCTCCATCCACATCTTCGTCGTACCCATTATTAGAATGCCCTGCTTTCTCAAGATCTCGTAACTGAACATTTGTTTTCGCTTCTCCATCATCATTCTGTTCTTCCTCATCCTCCATATAATGAAAACAACAGCAATTGTTTGTTCGTTTGCTGTGCCAAACTTTAATCTATTTCTTAACTCCAATATAGAGTCAATAACAGCTGAAACAGCCGCAAGGCCAAACCCTAGATTTGTTGCATAAAATGATACATCTTCTGCTGGTGCAACAATATCGCCATACCCCACCGTCGTGAAAGTGACGAAAAAGAAATAGAAAGCATTTAGATAAGAGTCCAGGACAGTTATGTCATTCATGAATCCTGGAATCGGAAAGTATGTATAGAGAATCATGAAGACAAAGAAATAGAATGTCTTCTTGATATATTTGTACCGTAGTGGCCTATCGCCTTTCAACATCTTATGGATACATTTCATGAGACATTCCGCATACCCGGATATTATAGAGCCAATGAAGCCGAGAAATGATAACATCATCGGGATTGTTATTAATGCATAAACAATTACCAACATTTTGCCAGTGTCAGTTTTTGGAGTTATTGTTCCATAACCTGAAGAATAAACATAAAGGACTTTGAGATTAAAGATTTACTTGCTTCAGGTCTATTTCATCACAGCAAAGGAACAAAATTATCTTTGCGGGGCGTTTTTCTCATTCTCTTCTCCTTCACAGCGTCCTCTTCGTTGTTTACACCCCACAGAGGTGATCTATTTCTTAGGGCTGATAGCAACCTCGTCCCCAGGGCCTTTAGTCGCCGTCCCCCCAATATGACAAAAGGCCCTGCACACGAGGTTGAATGAAGCCAGTGGAAAAAAGGAGCAATTTAGTAACAGGTAGAAACACGAGCTGTAGGAAACACTGAATTTAGAAGAAAGATTTACATATTATAGATCGAATTATTCCTATCCTAATTTGTCATTTCGTTTGCGATATATCGATATGTGTTCCTTCTGTTTGTACTTCTCCTGCGAAGGCGCCATTTCAATCCTCGCCGCACGTGGCTGCAGATTGACATGACCTCAAGTGCCCTAGAGAAATTATGCTACTCAAGTGTGGTGAAATTAAAAGTGGCATATTTTCTCCAGCATCCTTGAGATCATGTCAATCTGCTGTCAAGTACGGGGGTTGAAATGGCGCCTTCGCCAGAGAAGTGCAAACAGAAGGAAAACAAGTCGATATATCGAGCACCAAAAGATAAAGAGGGATAAGAATAAGTCGATAGATTTAACGTAAATAATTTTTCTAAATTCAGCTTTCCCTACAGCCTTGGAAGAAAGTGCGAAGATGAATACGAAATGTTGTCACTTACCAATTGTTGTCATGGTAACAACCGAGAACCGATACCATGTCATACATTTTTTTATGCCCCAATTTGTATCTCCGTCAGTCGGTGAAGGCGTCAGAGGACCATTGAAATATTCTTTGAACTTGAAATATATCAATTTCTTTTGATTCGTGTTCAATGTTTGGTTTGTTTTATTTTGCAAATCATGAAAGAGTTGTATATATTTTATCATCTCTACATCTTGCTTGCCAAGCAAAGTTGGATTTGTGAAACAGTCTTTCAACGAAAAGTCACCTTCAACATAAGTAAACATTACCCATCCAATGATTTGAATTGATAAAATAAACAACCCTCTTTTCACCAGACCCAAGCAGTCATTTCGACATTTATTGCGATCTTGTTGGCTGCAGCAACCACAAGCCATTATTGTTTGAATTTTTTGTTTCTGTATCTTTTATCCTTGTTTTCTGTTTCTGATGCTTCTTAAAACAATGACACTTAACTGTTCTGCATTCAAATGTCCATAAAAGCGTTTCTAGAGACAGCCATGCTTTTGTGATCATCAACAATTGCTAGTCTTGTTTTAAGTTTTTTGCTTTTTTGGATAATGATGCAATTGTTGTCTGTTAGGGTAAGGAATCTTCTACTTTCCAAATTACAAGAACATACTCCTTCTGGAGACAGTCACGTTGTTTGTTTGATTTTCACTGACTGTTTAGGCTTGCTTTACGTTTCTGTTCTTTTTCAGATATTATGACAGTTGCCTTGCCTCCACAGAATGAAAGTAAATTTGTCTTCTTGCAAGAGATAACAATTGTTTTGTTTCGACCCTCGATAATCTCACAGTTGTTCTCTTTTCCTGTTCTTTCTTGAACAGTAATATTGATCATACGTTTGGTGAAATTAAAATCAGCTGTGGAGCCTCCATGAAATAAGAAAAAGTTTTGTATTGCAATGAGATGTTAACTGCTCGTAGATTCTTGTTTTGAACTTCGATAATGACTCAGACTTGTCCTACGTTTCTGTTCCTTCATGGTATCTATCAAAACCTACTTGCTACGATTGAGAACAATTATTAAATCTCGACGGAATATCAACAATATTGTCTTCATGTAAATCTTGCAAGAGGTGTTTCAGACATATAGCCATGCTTTTACACATTTCTTAATATTTACTAGAGCTTGTTCCTTATTCAGTGGTGATATCGTTCGTGGTCTGCTTGCTAAGGACAACACTTAAAATCTCCTAATTTTAAGGAAAAAATTGTCTTCTTGCAAAATCTGCTTCAGAAGATAACCACGTCTCGAAAACTGCTCAGGATTATGCACCGTTTATGATCCTTCGTAAGAAGTGATATTATTCGAATCAAATTATTGTTTCGTTCATCTTCAAGATCTCTATATGACAACAACTATCTTGTAAACTAGATTTCTTGATGTTTCCGTGACATATTCTTTAACTTTCTGATACCAGATACTTCCACGAAGATCTACATCAAAGGCTGGAAATGCTTCTCTGAGAAGGTTTTGAGGTTTCATCTCTGGAAAGTTAGTGTTGATGTCGAGTATCATTAAACGGCAGGTGTCTGTTTGTAACACAAACCCTTGAATTAGGAATCATGGACTATTATTATCATACTGGTTGATCCATTCTTTCAAAATGTAACTTTACAATAACAAATTTTTAATCTAAAGTAGCAAAGCATGTATTGCTGAAATGCGTGCTTCCTTCATGTACCAATAAATATCAGCTTAGCGAATGATACGAAATCTCCTTTTTTAGCTTCAAGATTCCTGATATTTCTTGAGTCGCCAGTTCACCTAGCACAAACGGCTAAAACATTCATAAAGAGCTAAATTGTAAATTGATGCGCGATATTTCTTCATTAAGCTTCTGTTGAGAGATCGCTTTCTCTTGCTTGGTGTTTTGTGAAGTTTTTCGACAAACATATTTGTATATGGCTTTGTTTTTAAATTTTCAATTATCTTAATCGCAAACAAATAGGTCCTTCTTCTTTCACAGGTATTGGATAGGTGGTGATATTGTTTGGATAAATTCTTAACGAGAAGCTGTATTTGTTTTTTCCGGACTTTTAAAAAACTAATGATAAATTTTTGGTCACTGAGGCTCCTCTTTGACTAAAAAAACACTTCATCTGAGAATTATCTTTCTTCTTCTACGATAGAGGAATTCTTCTGAAATTAGCTCCAGACAACAGAATCTGAAATCTGCTCTGAATTTTTTACTGGATAGATAGGCAGTGATTTGAGCAGTGGCACTAAAGAAGGTGGGGGGCCGGGGGGTGGGTCACAAGCACTGTGTCTAAACTGGTATGAATTACGCAAAAGATGGCGGCGAAGAACTTTTACCAAGATGCATTGCGTTCAAATCAGCCAACGAGAATCACTGACGATTCTATAGGGTTAATAATCAACAAATAATAGACCTTTTAGCTATTCTGAAAAAGAATGTGGATCGAACGATATTTCATTGCATTTTGTAGAATTTTCGAATGTGCACAATTGCGATCGAAGCTCTAACGCCATTCAATCGAGCCTCGCGTATAAAAATGTATAAAAATATCGCTCGATCCAGGCTCTTTTGCAGGGTAGCTAAAAGGTCTATTGGCAATCAGTCGTATGTGATCAGCAATTGGAAACGCAGCAGGGCAATTACATTCAGAACAAACTGCGAATGTTGACTGCTCGCTACGATCTATAAAACAAATCGTGTCATAAGTGGCCACCTTTTCGAAGCCCTGTTTTAGGTGCTGTTTACATGAGAAGGGTTAGCCCTCCTTAAGGTGCTGTTTACATGGAGTAGGGCCAGCCCCCCCAGGAGGGCTAGCCCGCTTTGCCGAGATCTTACCTTGCAGGTCTATTCCTTTATAGAATTCTTTCCGTTTACATGAGAGGAGGGCTAGCCCGCCTAGGCGAGATCTCGCTATTCAGTACCCGAGATCTCGCCTAGGAGGGCTGGAAATTTCCCATGTAAATGCAATCAAGAGGGCTAGCCCTCCTAGGCGGGCTGGCGGAAACAATAGAATAAGTGTAGAACAATAGGATTAGGATCGTTGGCGCCAACATGTCTAGCCCTCCTAGAAGGTCTAGCTCTCCATGTAAACGCAAAATATAATCCAGCCCTCTTAAAAGGGATAACCAATACCGTTGACTTTCATTTTTCTTTCGAGAACTGTTAAGGGTTCAGAGCAGAATATTTCAACTGAATAAAGTGGAGCTCAAGATTTACCTATCTGCTACATGATTGGTGCTCCAAAAAATTGGAGTGGACTGGCTTACGATTGGACTGGAAATCTTTGTTTGCGAGGGCAAATATAGTTTTGAAGTTGAATAGAATGCTACATGTGGCAAGATTTTACT
Organism: Aurelia sp. 3 sensu Dawson et al. (2005); assembly: GCA_964020215.1. Lineage (NCBI taxonomy): Eukaryota > Metazoa > Cnidaria > Scyphozoa > Semaeostomeae > Ulmaridae > Aurelia > Aurelia sp. 3 sensu Dawson et al. (2005). The sequence goes on along the minus strand of OZ026572.1, from coordinate 31,689,285 downwards.
GTGTAAAATTCGGCCCGCTTGAAAATTCTACTGAGTGGAAATCAGCCTTCACGCTTGCTAAATGGAAACAAATTTAAGTACGCATATTTAAACATGACTCAGTCTGTCTAATAGTCACGTGCCAAACAAAAATATTGCGACAAGAATATTTACACTCTCTTGCTCCTTTTAGTGCAAAAAAAGTTTCAGTAAGTACGTGTGCGTAAAAATCTAAACTACTGATATCTTTACAACAGCAGCACTAAGAAGTTCTCATTTGACTCCGATTTTCCTTGTTTCATGAATATCGCTTTGTCATTGTTAGTTCATCCCAATCAGCAAAAATGCTTCCAAGTCATTTTGGAAGTCGCTGTTATGTTCAAAATTACTTCCCCAATCAGCAAAAAACGCATCCATGTTTTCTGGGAAGTCACTATTATCCAAAACTACTTTTAGATCTCTGTTCTGCAGGTTTGATTAATCCAAGAGTCATCATTTTCTTCATCTTTTTCCCCAACCGGAATAAATGCCTGAAATAACAAATTAAGGAAATAATGATGAACATATAAATTAGAATGAAAGCTGTAGGAAATGGAGTATCCCCTGCCGTCCTGGCTAAGAAAATTTTGATTAAGGGACAGCTTCAAGCACTATACTTTGCAATGTTCATTGGTAGGCACTTGGGTAGACTGGGTAAATTTGGGGTAAAATGGGCAGAGATTGATTTCACTTCTATCAAGTGTTTTGGGCCCATTTTCAGGCAATCAACAACTAAGAAATGTTCATCAAATTGAATTTACCTATATTTTTAATGCTCATAAGAAAGCAACAAAAATTCCCAAAACAACTTGGTCCTTCGGCTGTTAACTGGAATTTGAAGTATTTCAATTCATCAAATGCTGTTGGTACAATGCATTTTGAAAATGGCAAACTGGATAATTGCAAAAAACCACTTTGCAACTTTGATCAAATTACAGCATAAATACAACGCTGTGAGACATAAATGTTTACACTGCAGAAAATTTCAATTTGTTCATGGGATATCCACGACATTGTTATCGAAGTTATGCTGTAAAAACACACAAAGACTAATATCATATCGTATTGCTAGTGATGAGAAATTAGTTGTTAATGTGTTAGGCCTATTTACCAAAAATGACTTCAGTCCTCACTTGTTTTGCACTGAGGTCCCTGCCATCCATGATAACACGTGCACTTGAAAGATAATCCATCATTACTGCATTGACCTGTACGCCCACATGGATTACTGCGACATGCATCATAATCTGCAAAGATTTCATTCCAATTTGAAGTCTAACAGACCTTTCAGCTCTTCTAAAAAAGAGCCTGGGTCGAGCGATACTTTTATCAATTTTCATCCGAAGTGTTTGATTCAGTGGCATTATAACTTCTATAACTATCGTGCAAGTTCGAAACTTCTACAAAATGCTTGAAAGTATCGTCCGATTCAGATTCTTTAGAACGGCTGAAAAATCTGTTCAAAAAGAGCTATTCTCTCAAACAGTGAACTAGAATGATTAAAATTGTATCTCTCATTTCATCCAGTTCTGGTTCTTGACGACATCTTAAAAGTTTACACAAATAATTCAATAAACTGAAGCTACTAAATGTTTTGAATGTTTAATGTTTTATGAGTTGCATGATTCTCGTTTGGTACGGTAAGTGTTATCTCGCAATTATTTAGGCATCTTGCTATCCTTCCGCACATCTGTGAGTGTATTTTGGGCTTCATAGTATGTGTTCAATCACGTTTGAAGAAGTTTGGAGTTAGGACTACTGATCGGTTGGCCTAAACTGGGCCGCTTCAGGGCCAATGACGAAAATCTTCCATTAAGTGGCTCAAAATACACTCACCGAGTGAAAGGATGACAAGATGGTTACGTGATGCAAAGAAAACACTTACCAGACTAAACAAGCATCGTTTGAACCTTGAAAGGTGCAAATATATCGAAAACAAATCAAATTTGCAGGAAGATAAAACCTAGCCCGAAAGGAAGGGTTCCCCATGATTTCCTACTGTTGCCAAGGCTGTCAGAATGAGCCGCGCTCTCCTCAGTTCCTTTCTCCAAATTGCAAAAAGGTCTATTCCAAGCCGAAGACATGAAGTGCTGAATTTCGCGCTTGAATATCAAGAAAAATTAGGTCATTTTGTGTGATATTCGGTTGTTCCTCGCTGAACTGCCGAATTTTCATTTCAAAATAAATGGTTTCCAGGATTGCAATATCCGAATACTTGAACTACTGATAAAATTTACTTTTGATGTCAGCTAAGAGCAAACGATCAACTCAGACTATCCCTGAAATTCTGAACGGAGATTTGAACACAAACCAAAAATTTGAAATCTTACTTGAGAAATAAACTTACTTTGGCAGTTTGTTCCAAGATAGTTACTTTTGCATGTACAAGAATAAGCACCAGCGGTGTTTCTGCAAGTTCCACCATTTTGGCACGGATCATGGTCACATTCATTTATATCTGAAATACAATTCAAATACAACTGAACAAGTCAAAAGGTAAGGCATTTGGCTTTCAGATGACATAATTTCAGTTCATAAAAGACAATTCTATGGGGCTATTTGCAAAGATGTCATAACAAAAACAATCTACACTAGCTACAGTTTTGATTGCGTTCTGAAATTGTATAAACTTTAAACAAGACAGTTTTTCAACTCTATCGAAAACCGAAAGTACTTTAGCTCTTGCAAGAACTAAGTTCCATGAAGGTGAATGTGAAGTTGCAATTCTTACTGCCAAGCGCTACGTTAATTTGCGGGGCAAGTGGCCGAGTGGCTTATACAGTCTTCGTCAGGTGACTGAAGTTAAGCTCGGTCGAGTGAGGTCAAACTCCGAATGGGTGACCTCGGAGGCCTGACCTCACAACTCACTTTGTCGTCCTTCGGAAGGGACGTTAAACTAGGGGTCCTTTGCCTGGATGCGGCATGCACAGTGGGCCTAAATTAGCTTTCAGTAGCTAGAAATCCTGACAAGCCCACTCAAAACAAATTGAAAACAAAACAAAACATAATCGAGTTCGTGAGCCCTTTGCCATGACGCTCAAACGCCCAAGTGGTGGTGGGGCTCTACCGGGTGTCGAACCGTATCCGCCTGACTGTTCTGGCTGCAAAATTAGAGGATTATGATAAAGTGAAGAACAGATGAATCAAGATTACCTGTTTCGCATTGGGTCCCTGTGTAACCACTGTAACAGTTGCATTTGAAAGATGATGCTAGCACAACGCAGTGGCCATGACCTCCGCAAGGACCGCTCTGACAAGGATTAAAGGCTAAAGAAAGAAATCTGTTTATTAAAACTTCCTACATGAACTGTCTTTAACAGAATTAATCGGCTAAAGTTTGTTTAAAAAGTGACTAAATAGCAAAGTTTTATTCCATGTTGTTTCCATTGTATTCCGTATTGTTTCCGTATTTTGAGTAGGGCAAGAACTGCATTTCATCTCAAGGTTTCAGAAGCTGTGTTCATTAAATTTCGGGATCCCTCGATTTAAAGGAAACGGAACTCTAACCGGTAAATTTTGAAAACAGCGTTATATCAGCGCTTAAACACAACGAGAACGAAACGTTTTTCGACGCTTCCAAAACGAAGCTGATTAATTCTTTCTTTGGCAGAAGGGATTGTAACGAGTTTGCGACCATCTAATTTCTTACCGCTTTCAAATTTTGTCGGTATCGTACAAGCTTAGTCTAAAACCTGAAGTTCAAATCTGAAGAAACGTCGAACGTCTGCTATCCTTCGAGCGCCTTGCAAAAAATCGAAAACTACTTCGAAAACGTAATTTCTCTTCGAAATTCGAGCCTTTATCCAACGGACCAATCATACGCTAGGGAAAGGCACGTGGTCTGACCAGATCAAGCAGCACCGAAGCGCTCCCTGCACCAGATTAAGAAAGTAGAGATTTGATTGGATGTGCCCTGAACGGGACCGCATTGGGCCTCATTAGTCTGTGTTTTGAAGCTGCATTGTCACGAGTCTCATGTTGAAGCCGTAACCATCATTGAAATTAATGCGGAAAACAGAAACTCATGTAATCCGTCTAAATGGATATATAAAATACTTTGTTTCGTAGATAGCAAACTCAATACTCACTCTGGCAATTGTATCCATAATATGGAACAGGACAAGCACATGAATAATGATTAACACGGTCGACACAATTCCCTCCATTTTGACATGGCCTGCTTTTACATTCATCGATATCTAAGAAGATAATTCAGGATTAAACTCTCAGGTCTGGCTGGATCCTGGATCAAACGATGTATTCTTTAATCTTTCTTCTGTTTATGTAGCCTAGGAGGAAACCTAGAGCACACCGGCTCTCCTGATGAAAAGCAATCCCGTTTAGAAAATCGCTAGCATTCAGTTATGAAACCTGTTATAAAATTTATTTTTGATCTCTTTTGTAAAATTTGGAAATTTTATAAATGATTCAAATCTATTAAAAGATGAGGTAATGTTTGTTTCCATTGACTAGACGCGTTGAAGAAGCTTATTCTCAGCCATAATACACTTTTTCAATTAACAGCCCCGTTTTGAAAATTTTTGAAAATTTCTTGATACGAAATTTCTGACTGCATATTTCGATTTTACGATTTCAATTTTATGGTGATTATAGATTTGAGAATTTATCAGGGATTTGACCGCAAAATCTTTCAGAGTGTAACTTTACACTTTACACATAAGTTTTAATAAATTTACTCGCTTACTTGTCTTTCAGTTTCATAATCCATGCTATATGAACAGCACATGTATTTTAATCTAGTAGCTGAGGATGGCAAGAGTTTGAGCACAGAAACATTCTGATGACTATTTTCTAACCGTTTACGTCCTGATCATGTCTTAAATTGATCATAAAGTCTTAACATGAGCGATAGGATACCCAGTGTGTAGCAGTTTGAAATTTATATCAGAAGCGAGCCACCTAAACTCGGTGTTTTTTGTTTTTTATAGAGCGCTACGATTAAGGTGGATCTGCACCTAAGGTGGCTCATTACCGAAAATTTCAGAATTACCAAACAGTGAGTGTTGGTTATATACCAAGTAAAAATAGGTTCAAAACACAAAAAAACTAAGTTAAGGTGGCTCGCTTCTGATATAAATTTCAAACTGCTCTGCTACACAATGGGTGTCCTATCGCTCATGGTCTTAATTTACTGGGTCTTGTCACTAACATGAATTTGTCGATATTTATTACTTGGATTCATCACTAACATCTCAACATTTACAATACTCGGATTCGTTGAAAAATTTGTCACCACTTGCTCAATCTTTTTATTATGTCATCCGGCAGGTCAAAAATGAAACTGTTCGTCGTGACACTTGCAATTGAATTTATGTTTTGCTTGCGATTTTCTGAACACATTCCAAGTTTTCTAAGACTGCGTTCACACGAAAACGGCACATTTTTTGCCGGCACATTTTGAGAACGGTAGATGTTGAAAAACTGAACTCTAACCGGCACATTTTGGAAACGGCATCGTTTGAACACTCGAAAATGATGAAAATAGAACAATTTTTGACGCTTTTGGAACAAGACTGATCGACACTTAGGGTGTAGGTACCTTTCTATGGCATCAAAGTCTCGCAAAGAGTTTCTTACTGTCAAATTTCCAACCGTTTTCAAATTGTTCCGGCATCGCGTGAACGCTAGCTCAAATTCTGCTACCGTCACATTTTTCACCGTTTTCAAAATGTGCCGGCATCGTGTGAACGCAGTCTAAGACTCTTCACTATGGCTTAAACGCTTGAGAAGCAATGGCTTTCATATTCAGGCATTGCTGTGCTGTGGAAGTGTAGGTATGATGTACTGCAAATGGGGGAAGAGAAACGGGAAGAACGTTGATTTGAATTGATATAAACATAAACAACAATCACTCTGTAAAAATAAGTTTGAAATTTTGATTGAAATTATACTTTCAGTCTCAAGGCTCAGATACAGTAACATAAAGACAAGCAAGAACATTTACAAGGAGAGATCTAAAGTTTTGCAAATACTCGTCACATATGCTGACATAACAACAAAGAAAATAAATACTTGTTTCACAATTGACTCCTGAATAACCAGCTTGACACCTGCATGAATAGGAGTTGATACCATCGATACAGTAGCCTCCATTTTGGCAAGGATAAGGGTTGCAGTCGTTTATGTCTATGAAGAAAACATTTTATTGTTTAAAGATAAAGAAACGCAAGATGATCACAAAGTGATTCTTTTATCCTTAGCGTGAACAGAAGTCTTGGCTCCATGGCTGTGAGCTGGAGGAATGTTATATTTGTGAAAGCTAAAAAAACATTATTCTGCCCTAGTTGAAAAGTGGATCAAATTGAGCCACTCACTTACAGTCTTAGCTTAAACCCTTAGAAGCTAGATTCTGGAACTCTTCATATGACAGTAGGACAATGTATTGAAATTATAAATAATTTCTCAAAATTAATTAAGTAAACTCTCAGACAGAAAGCATAGATGCAATTTTTCTAATGGTTTTATAATTGTTGCAGTACGATCTTTCAAAGAATAGACAAATTTTTCAGACTAATCAGGTGTCTCCGTTGGGAAAACTTGTCTGCCATCTACAGCAGCAATGCAGAATTGAAAAAATCTAATGAATGCAAAACAACTGAATGGAAAAATTATAACCTAGATATAACATTAGTCGGCGTGTGTGGCATTTTGGTAATTAAAAACAAACTGAGCCAACATATCGAGCATAACTTGATAACGGGCCTTTCCCGCTCTGTTGGCATTACAAGATCCGTAGATCAATGCCTGTCTTGCAACCCTTTCTATTTCTATTTCTATTTTATGATATTTATACAGAGTGAAACATTCAGTTATACCGTTTTACAATGTACCCTCTTAAAAAACTTGCAAACGAAAAGAGACTATCTAAATTTCAAATCTCCCCGTCTCAAGAATCATTCAGCTACTGCTTGGTGGTGGTTTGTTTGGAATAATTGACAACTTCAAGCGCAAATGATCGCCCAGTTTTGTGATGACAATTAAAATCAGAAAATCGACATTCCACAAAAGAAAAGATTAGGAAGGCTTTGTTACCATTGCCTTCAACGTTTCATAACCTGTGATCGCAATAGGTTGTTCAGATATAATTTCGCTTCATTTCCACATTAGGTTTGCGGTGGCAAGACTCATTTGGAGATGTAACCAAAACTAACAAATATCTAAACATCTAGAGATCGCAACTTTTCAACTGATTCGAAATATTATTGTCTGCCTTACAAATTGTAAAAAGAATTAATAATTTAACTCAGTTCAAACAAAGACATATCTTACTTGTACCACAGTTGACACCAGTATAACCGGCAAGGCAGTTGCATTTATACCAATTGATTCCTTGAGTGCATTGTGCTCCATTCTTGCATGGTGTACTATAGCATTCATTAATGTCTGCAATGACATGCAAATATATGAGTGCAGTTTCCAATCAAAAAAATTGTTACGGTTATAGTAGAAATTATAGTATCAGTTTCATTATCGTCGAGCACTCGTAAATTTAACATAGATCATAAGCTATGAAGGGTGCTGGACTTGAAAACCGTCAGGATTCCTCCACAGCACCTTTGGCAACCCTCATTCTAATTAATTTCATTCTACCAATCTTACTTCACTTGATAACGGGCTCAACTCGGAATGTTGCGAGTTTATCATACTCTGCTCAATGTACGATTTATCTTATTCTAAATGTTTAGTTATCAATCATTGTAATCGCATACTTAGCTTTACCGTATATGTTTTAAGTTGCAATAGGAACTGAATATCAATGTACTTGAAATTTGAATTTGAATTTGTATACGATGTTGTATAATGTTTGAGTACATTTGACCCATAGCATATGAAGGCACAATCAATCTTCCTTCCAATGTTATCCATATTGGTAGGATTAATTGAAATATTCATCATTCAATCGACGTTTTCGTAAGCATAGCCTATTTCAGATGCCAAACAGTAATGGAACATTTGCATGGACGAAAACCTATCTTAATGGCAGCTTGAATACATTGAATGCATTCAGAATGAATACAGTTTATGGGAATAAATTTATCTTTGCCTACCTTAGGGCATCACGTCAAGTGCTTTTAGGCCTCAAATGCGGTAAGAAAATCTGTTTCGCCATTTTTACAGTAAAAAAGGTGTTGATTCTGATCTTACACCATACTGCGTTTGAAATCGTCCAAACTTACAAACATAATAAATAATTCCATTAATGCATCCAAACTGCATATGACAGGGAAGAAGATAGATTATGCCTTCAGACAGCATACATTAAATCTATTCAAATCTTATCGTTACTTCTTTATTCTAAAAGTTCTTATTCGACCAGCATTCATTGCGCTTGCAATCTCATGGTTGGCCTTCGTTGTCGCTATTTCATGGGCCATGAAAACATGAAAAAGGCAACAAATGACACATAAACCCGAAACGCATATAAGATCAAGGAAGTGCAATAGGAACTACCTTACCTGTTTGACAGTGTTTACCATTGTAACCTGGGAGACAATCGCACCTGTATTGATTAATTTGATCAACACATGTAGCATTATTCTGGCATGGGGCACTCTCACACTCATTAATGTCTGAAATTGAAAGCAATTATGTTAAAGGAGAAACAGAAAATGTGAAAAGATCGCTCTGAAAAAAAACCAAAAAGCTACTCCTACCAATACATCGACTATGAAAATTCAGCTGCATCTAGAACCAAAAATAAACTTTATATACATTGCAAGATCTTAACTTATGGCAGTTAGGTTTTGATACTGCAGGTTTTGAAGCAAACTCTGAAATTAAAAGAAGCAATAGACGTTTTAACTATTCTAAAAAAGAATCTCAATCGAACGATATTTTGTTACATTTTGCAGAATTTTCGAATGTGCAAAATAGTTATAGAAGCTCTAACGTCACTCGATGGAACCTCGCGTATAAAAGTGTACAAAAATAACGCTCGATCCAGGCTCTTTTGCTGAATAGCTAAAAGGTCTATTATCCCCACTGGCAGGGGCGGCGCCAGCCCAGAGAAGTGGGGTGGAAAAGTGTTAGAATTTATGGCCAGAAGGTATACCTAACCATTTTTATGTCATTTTTGCTTGGGAATGGATACCGACCTGAGGAAAGTGGGGTGGACATGTGCACCCCAGTCCACCCCGTGGCGCGGCCCTTGCCCACTGGAAGATATTGCGTTTACATTCTGGTACCACAACACAATGCAAATTGATTTCTTATAACCTTCAAAAAGCTCTGATGGTGTGTAGTACTCAAACATTTTTCACATGAAATTGCACATTATAGAACTTGGTTAGACATGCCATGCATTGAAAATATATTACAAAAAAGAGCTTGCTGTAATTCAGTGACCAATGTGATAAAAGAACGAAATAAGGAAAAGATATGGAACATGTCTGGCTCTTGATGTGAACACAAAGAGAAAAAAGGTGATCGAGGTAACAAAGTCAAATTTTGGTAGCTTTCCAAAATGGTTTGTGTTCTTTTTTGTCGTTCAAGGTATGAACAACAGATCGAAAGATGATAAAATAAACATCCCTCGGCTGCATCATGGGCGGTTTAAGACGCCACCGATATGTTTCAGCTTTCATTTAGCTTTTACGCTTTGCGGAGGAAAGTTTATGTCATTCTGCGGAAGATTTTGCTCCTTCCTGCGTAGAACTATATGTATTTCCTCCGCAGAAGCATAAAGTTGTGGCAATCAAACAAACTACAGCGTCTAACCAAACATAATTGTATACCATCTGATGCTTTGTAAACATATAAATATCAGATTATTTATATTATTTAATTACAGAGGTAAGACAGCAAATGCAAAAGCCAAATACCCTTGACACATACTGCTTTTCAAATCAACGTTAGTGAGCAGAAATGAATTAAGCTCTCTCTCCCTCGGAAAGTAAAAGGAATCTTGGAAGATTTTGGAAGAGATTTTAGAAGAAAATTTAATTACTTTGGTATGATTTTACCGAAAGACTTTTGGGAGATCTTGAATGCTTTTCGAAATCACAGCATGTTCGTGAGGGTGTGATGTTATCAAATTTCTGAATGGCAAACCAGAAGAAGGAAGACTTTTCTTGAGATCAATAGACATTCATAAAATAAATTTTTTGAACATTATTCTGTAGTTTCCCAAAAAGTTTAGAAGCTGCAATGACTTAAAGTATTTTGATAATATTTCTTGAATTCTTGAGAAAGAAGAAAGCACTCTAATTCTGAAAAGACTGAAGATTTCAGAAAATTCTAAACAAGAATCATAGCATAAAATCTAATGTTTCTTAGAAGCCATTCAGTTTAAATAACTAGGAAATAGAACTTTACAACCACATCTTTTTTAAAGATTTGGAGCATATGCTGGTCAGGAGGCAAGACAACTGAAGGAAACTAAAATGTGTTTCCTAATGGAATAAAAAACAAGATAAAATGTCTTACTTGTTTCGCAAAGAGTTCCTTTAAATCCAGGAAAACAGTTGCATTTAAAAGAGTTGAGTTTGTCCATGCAGGCGGCACCATTTTGACAAGGGTTACTCTTGCATTCATTGAAATCTGTCACAAAAAACAAAATACATTTTACTTACATATGTGGAACGCCATTTACTCATACAAAAAGTATGCAAAAAGATCAAAGGCACTTTCTCTTTACAAACATTTAAATATGATAATTGTAAATGATGGCTATTCTTTACAACCGCGAGAAGAACTTGACGAAATTTAGAGTGCACCTGTAACCACCAGTAATGTTTTGAGAAAATCCCTTACAAAATCTACACAGAGTGACCGATCTCAGCGATTCAGAGTGACCGATTTGACCGATGTTAGCTATTCAATCAGATATCGCAAAAAATAACTGCTTGTATACTCAAGGAGCAGTTGCCTTTCAAATGCTGGGCCTATTTGTGACTCATCATGTTTATCAATACAAGATACAAGCATTGAATTTGAACATTGATAAAAATTTAAACCTGGTTTCTATTCTATATCGCATTGATCGCAAGTGACACAAGAATCGCAAGGATGGCATGGCAAGTCACAATTTTCAGCGATCCTTGCGTCATTTGCGATCCTTGCGCATCATGTGGAAACCAGGCTTAATGATTTTGTCTCTTTTTCCTTTTTCCACTGAAAAGGAGGTACTTCTAAGACACCCGGTAGATGAGACGTAAGTCCTATTTGGCTGCTTCAATTCCGTTGAAGATCATAATGAAACAGATTAAAATTCAAAGGAAAGATCACCTGTTTCACAATGTCTTCCTACGTATCCAGGGATACATTGGCACGTAAAGTTGTTTACTTGATTCGTACATGTTCCTCCATTGAAGCAAGGCAGGCTGTTGCATTCATCAATGTCTGTGTAGTGAAATTAAATGATCTTGAATAATGAATTGCATGTTCAGTGATATAATAGATTCAGATCTAGAACTGGTGAAGCATTGAGTTTTCTAAAATAAGTTGTGATTGTGCTGCAGAGCGTTTATGCACTTGTGACAGCTGGACACAGATTCAAGGAGGACTTTTGGTTGATTGTGGCTTGGGAAAATTAACGGCTCTGGTTACGAATAAGAAGTTGTATATTGAGGGGGGCTTTGGAGTTTCGCGGGTTGCGGGTTTGGCCAGTTTTAACCCTCTGGGTTTCGGGATTCACGTCTAAATCGTATGAGTTTTCGGGTTTTGGCCAATTTTGGCGCTCGGGTTTCGAGAATTTCATTTAAAATTCCAATTTTTTTGGGTTTTCGAAGTCATACATTCCACGTAGCTAATAAGGATCGAAAAACCAGCTTTCGCATGCTTAAAACGAGGCGCAGAAAGTTGATGAAAACGAAAATGCTGGAAATAATCAAAGATTGTTGACGAAAATTGAAGATTTTTGTTCAGAAGTGCAGTTTTGGGTTTAGGTTTTTTTGCTTGCGGACTTTCGGGCTTTTGGAACCTTTGGTCCGGGTTTGCGGGTTCTAGTACCCCCAAAGCCCCCTCTCTACATTATTCAGTTGGATTCTTCTGGGGCGACAAATAGAAAATGGTTCCGATCTATAGGTCTACCATTAAACTGAACATAAACTTTATGTAGAAAAGACATCTGCAGGAAAGTTGTACCAAGAACCAGTTGCCAACTATCGGATTTTGACTTGTTTGAATGGTGAAATCACTTTCTTGTAAAAAGGGATCAAAAATTTTGAATCTATCATTAATGTTATACAATGCAATACAATGCAATATAATGCAATGCAATGCAATGCAATACAATGCAATGCAATGCAATGCAATGCAATGCAATACAATAATCACTTACCTGTTTCACACTGTTTGCCAGTGTAGCCGGCCGAACATTCACATGTGTATTTGTCGGTGCCAGGCTTACATATTCCCCCATTCTTACATGGATTTACAGCACAGTTGAAATTGCCTTTGAAAACAGAAAGATAAGTGAATGAAAAGAAGAGATTAGAGTTGTTCAGGTTTTACAGTTTTATCAAAGTTTGATTTAGTCATCTCATTTCGAAAATACCAAAACCACAAAGTGCGATCATTTGCAACTCCGTTTCTTGAAAGAAATCGACATAGCTGGCCCAGGCAAGGTCAAAAAGATAGTTTATTGTATTCGAATTTGCAGGAGGTTCTTTGGTCTATTTACAGGGGCTACGAGATATAGCTATGTCTATTCACCGTGAAGTTAACACTTAAATACTATGAAGCAGACGGGTGCAAAGAAAGAGACAGATTTTTGGCACATTCTACTGCCTTTCGAACCTACGTTTTCATCAGAGTGTGACTTAACATTTGAAGCTAAACATTGGGAAAAATAGCCCCTTCTGGAGAAAAGGATTTCAATGACCAGAAGCTACAAAATATGTCACGTTTACTTAACAGGTAAATGGATTGGCCTGAAAATTTGGAATGTGTCTGCTAAGATATTCAGTCACAAAATTTAGCGACAAATGCATTCGAGTACTTTCAAAAAGTTCAAATTTTCAGAAATCACAATGAACAAAATTTGAGAAGTCTTTTGAGAGGCCATGGAGAGAAATTTCCAATTGTTTAACAAAAAACAGTATCTCTAGAAGGAAGTATCAATGCCAATAGGATATCACAAAGTTAGAAAGAAAACTATGTTTCATGCTTACTTTCAAACAAGCACCATCCATACTTTCTGTCTATGTCATAGTTAGGAGTAGTTGAACACCAAAGTCGATTATTGATTGCCTTTGCGCATTCATCGTAAGTTTTTCCTTTGTAAATGAATGGAAAAATGCAATCTGCCCCAGAAGAAGAACCTCCAGTAGTTGCAACTGTTTTAGAATAAAAAAGATAGATTTTGTAACAAAAAAGGCGTCAGCTGATCCGGAATTCAAACCAAATACGAAATACTATTGAGAAAGTTCCAAAACAACCAAGCATATAATTTATCCTGTTTACCTTTAATCTTATCACAATGAAGCCCATAGCGTCTGTCATTACATTTGACACACTGATAATATGGAGGGTCACATGTATCTTTGCATAAAATTCCACGTGAACAAGGATTCAACTCCTTACAAGTATCTCCAACCTGCCAAAGAAATCAATACAAGTTAAAATCAATCCATAAAACAAATTTTAAGGGACAGATAATTCGGTAACATTTCGTTGACAGTTCAAAAACATTTTCAACTAGAAACAACTGACAAGCACCACAAGGTAGCACAAGGGTTTTTCCCAAAGACCACTAAAAGTGACAGATTGCCTACTTACATTACTGCCATATTTTGAGCCTTTATAAACTATATTTCATTGAATTTTTACCATATTTCCTCGATTGACTTAAAACTGACTTACAAATAAAATATTTTCAAAAAGGAACCGCCATGCGGTTTCAAAAATGGTTAAATATCAAAAGTGAAAAATAGAACTTTACCAGGTGTCCCAGGAATAAATACTCCCGTTCGAAAAATCGCCAAAATCTGATGATGAAAGCTATCATAAAATTTACTTTTTGATCTCTTTTGTCAATGATTTAAAGATGATAAAATGTCTGTTTTGATTACTTAAAAGAGTATGAACTAAGGCTTTAAAAATCTTCATTCTGAGATGTACGCTTTAAACAACTGCGTTAATCTTGCCTCTATCAGCCATTCTCTTGATATTTTTTACTATCCTTCTAGTCCAAACCAGGGGGGGTAACTTCAATTGGCGGGTGACGGGGGTGTGCCATTTGACGTCTGAAATCGCACCCTAAAATTTACAAAGTTTTGCGGAAACGATACCCCAAAATTTACAGGCCATTGAAAATGTATACCCTAAAATTGTGACAGCCACCCAAAATTTAAACCAAGTAAGTGAAATTTGATGAAAATCAATCATCAATACCCTGAAGGGTTATTTTTCTAAAATGACATTCCAAAATTTATGACTACTTGTGATTTTACCAAAAATGATACCCCAAAATTTATTTTCTGCTCGAAAACAGGCACCCCAAAAAATGGCACATCCCGTACCTGCATATATGGTAGTTACCCCTCCCCCCCGTGAGTCTAAAATAGTAGTTTGCATTTCATTCTAACATTTGTGACCAAAATTGAAGCTTAATACACAAAAACGAACCTGCTGAGGTAACTGAGAGTGTTTTTTGCAATATCCTTCAAATCTAGCCGGCACTAAAAGGACCAAAATTCGCTAATCCAGAGACTAATCGAAAGATCACCTTGCAAAGATAATTTGGCCTTTGATCTACTTGCCAACAAAAGAAATTCGAAGATCAGCCTTAAGATGAAATTTTGGTGATTTTTCGAGCAGGAGTATTTTTTTCGACCAACCAGTATAGTAGCAAAGTAGCTAAATGACGTAATAAGTACAGGAGACCACCTAAAAAAGCACCGAGAAGATCCGTTACGCAAAAGAAATCAACAGAAGTCAGTGATTCAAGCATTGTTTAGTAGCTATGAGCTATGACTCTCTCTCTTGCTGCATGCCATATTCCCTTAGAACGTTGGCGATCGTGGACCTCCAAAACTCTGTCCTTTGCTGTTCTAAGGATCCTTAGTCGTGTGATTTTCTGCTTCATCAACCTGTTCTGTCATCCGTTTGCTCCGGCTTTCAAGATACGTCAAACGCTGTCTCTCCATTACTTCTCTTCCCATTTACACGTCCAGTCAGTATAAGTTCCTTTCAGCTTTCTTTCCTCAAAACATGCCCTAAGAAATCAGTCTGTCTCTTTCTTATTGTGTTCATAATCTACCTATGATACCTTCGTCATTCTTCTGTAAAACAACATTTCTGTTGCCAGTATAGCTTATATTTCTGTTTTCTGTGTAGCTATATGGATGTAAATCAACCCCGTGATTTTGATGAATTTCGACGGGGTATGGAACTGTCTGTTTTTACTAAATCCCTAAGTTTGCCAACTTTGCGTTGCTAGGAAAGCAAAAAAATGTTGGCATATAGCCAAGCCATTTAGCTACTAAAAAACGTTTCAATCACTGTTTTCTGTTCAGTACACTTATTTACTGCTCATTAAACGTTTTCTCGACCCACTTTTGGGTCAGCCAGAAGTTACCTTATCTTTCTAAAGATTTCAGTCTCATGCTATGAATACTTACCAACGTTTCATTATAATCAGTGGATTTATAAACCCAGTCAGCAGATGGAATAAGAGTGACATTAAAATCTCCTTCTTTCTTACTGTTAAGCTCACATATCTTGTTTGCTCTATGAATGTTGTAAGATCGGCAAAGGGGATGCTCCGCACATTCTGCAGTACATTGTACATCAGTTATTCCCTTGATAGTTCTTATTACTGATCGATGCAGAAAATGACCAAATTTGGCGATGACAAAGTCTGCGTAGATGTCCCCACATGGCAGGCGAAGAATCAGAGGGCAGACTTTAGCAACAATCACAGCTATGAGGGTAAATCTGGAAAGGAACGGGAATATTTGTTACTTACTGTCGGGTGCACGCATACATCTCAAAATAAATACTCCCTCCCACTCCCTCGTGAAAAGAACAAAGTCGAGACAGATCTTTTTCCGGAGCGATTATAGAATACAGGGCCTTGCAGGGCTAATTATTAAATGAATGACAAATATCACATTGGCACCTGGACTCTATTATCAGGCACTATTCCTGAGAAGGATGAAGTTGATCACGGAAATCTGGTTTACACTAAATCAAAAACGTGTTAGAATTGCAGTAACATACTTTCTAAACTCACTATAGACGCATTTTAGTGACTCATCACCCCCAAATATAATTGAAACTGTTTGATTCCATCAAAATACGTCAGTGCATCTTCGAAGGTGCCAACAAATTTTAATCAATCTCTTCCCAATATCAAAACTGAAAAGTAAACTTACATTACTATCGGCTTCATCATTCAATGAAGATTCTCCAGATTTAAAGCATTACTTCTGTTCATTCTTCAACAGTGGCAAAAAATTGATAAGATTTGCATTCAAAAAAAAGAAACTTTATCCTCCGTACAGGTTTACAAATAGATCAAAGAGATATGTAACGTCTGTATACCAATGCTCGAATTCTTATTGACATCGTTCAGAATCTTCTCATTGTTTTCATATTTCATTTATTTCATTAGAAGTATTGTTCCTATTGTTGACAGCGTTCTAATCTTTTGTTCAATTATTCACATCATGATTGCAAGTCAATCACTGCTTGAACTGACCGCAAGCTTAGACAAGACTCCTCACAAGATTCTTTCCCTCTTCCGTCTTTAACTAACAACGGGGAATTAGTCACAGCGAGAAGAAACGAAAACGAGAGATCCAAGTGATAAGTCTAAATTTGGCCTAAATATGATTGCAAAAACCACCAAATGAAATAAAATTCACCTTTATCAGCAGGTTAAATCAATGCTTGTTGAATGCAAAGTAAACAACTAATATTCTTCCCTGAAGATACATCCAGTTATTTTGTCAATGCATATTGATTGGTGCTTGGCAGCAGACCAGTACGTATTCATTCAATACCTAAGGAACTAATGTTTACCTTATCAACCCACTCTGTGGGGTGAAATTCATATAATTTAGGACCTCTAAAATTTTCAAGTCCAGTACTGCATTCACACTGACACATTTAAACCAGCTTTATCTAAACCAGTTTATATTTCAACCAATCAAATGACTGGATTTGTTGGATTGACCAATCAGAAGGCTTTATTCGAAAAGTCGCAAAACGACGAAAAACAACAGCGAATGAGTCGGTTAACTGCGATTATATATTTTGCCAATATTTCGTCCTGCCATGCAGGACTTCTTCAGGGCATGCAGCCCTGAAGAAGTCCTGCATGGCAGGACGAAATATTGGCAAAATATATAATCGCAGTTAATCGACTCATTCGCTGTTGTTTTTCGTCGTTTTGCGGTGTTTCTACCTATAAACTCAATCGTTATCCGTCATCGCAAGCATCTGCGGATCCGACGAGCGACGTTCATATCGTGGCCTTTCCTTTTTCGATTTATTTTATTCGAAAACCTGGTTTAGTTTAAGCCCAACTAGCAGTGTGAATGGGGTACAAAATAATTGCTTTGGTAAATATCAAAATAAAATGAGCCTCCCGTTGTTTTGCGAAGGTCCAGGTAATTCGAAGTATAAAAGCAGATCAGGTAAAATTTTGAAAGATGAAGCATCTCCCTATTGATGCTTAAGCATCCTAAAAATGCATGCCTTTTAACGGTTTGTAACGATTGTAAACATGTTGTTGGTATGTAATGACGTCAATGCAACTGGCAAAAAGGAATTAGGTAATTAGCTGAACGAGATGCGTTGCCAAGACCTATTGTATGCCGTTGCCTTTGTGAGATATGCTTTTATATTGTTGAATTAGAATTGATCAGGGACTTCGTCGATATCGAGTTAGGAAACAGTCACGCGCTAAGAGTTGTTGTGTGTTCTATCAAGGCTTAGGCCTTCGGGCCTTGCCTTGGTCTCTCTCTTCATAGCAAAGAACGAGAAATCGTTACATTTGATGACAGAGGTGGGATATGGAGAGAAGAGAAGATTCGACAGTAAAGAGAATGAAAGAATAGCGCAAGAACGGAAAATCGTTGTCGAAGGCCACTGAGTGAGCGAATTCATGAGATCATGGCACCAGAGAAAGACAAGGGACAATGACCAACATCGTTTTACACATTCCCAGGTCAAAAATCACGAAGCACGGGAAACGGAGGTGAAAAACGTGTAAGAATAATCGAAGTAGAAAGGTTTAACTGGAGAAGAAGACGAGTCGTTTATAGTTTTCATTTGGCATTTGGCAATCAAAAATTTGGTGCGTACGGAAGAATTTAGTGAGAATTAACTAAGCAGCGTGGGATGATTGTCGCATCAAGTGATGTATTCATTTTCGTACAGAAGAAGGCGGTGCCGATATGTTCAAAGCTGGCAGAGGGAACGTGACTTTGCAGCGGTGATTTGTAATCAACAAGCGATGTATCATGTTAACAAGCAGCAGAAAGCATGTTTGGGTACCAATTACTGGAAAAGGAAAGGAATCTTTACAGCGATGTCTGGCAACTTTCTACAAAGCTTAGAGCTCAAACAAATCCTTCTTTGCCATTGCTTCCGAGCTTTTTGCAATGTCAGACATTTTATTTTAGTTTTTCTAGATCGGACGGTTCTAAAGGACTCGAATGAAGAAACAGTTGTTCGTACCAAGTAGACATTAAAAGGGAGGGGATGGTGTAACGATTGTAAACATGTTGTTGGTATGTAATGACGTCAATGCAACTGGCAAAAAGGAATTAGGTAATTAGCTGAACGAGATGCGTTGCCAAGACCTATTGTATGCCGTTGCCTTTGTGAGATATGCTTTTATATTGTTGAATTAGAATTGATCAGGGACTTCGTCGATATCGAGTTAGGAAACAGTCACGCGCTAAGAGTTGTTGTGTGTTCTATCAAGGCTTAGGCCTTCGGGCCTTGCCTTGGTCTCTCTCTTCATAGCAAAGAACCAGAAATCGTTACAGGTTGCTGCAGAGAACTCCTATAAAAAATGATGCCAAATCAATCATACACTCTCTAAATTTGAAATTTCAGCCTATATTTTGCAGTGTGTTTGTTTGCAAGAAATCTTGAAAGGAATCGACATATATACAAAGAACAATAGACCTTTTAGCTATTTTGAAGAAGGATGTGGATCGAACGATATTTTATTACAATTCATAGAAGTTTCGAATGTGCATAATTGCGATCGAAGCTCTAACGCCATTCAATCGAACCTCGCGTATAAAAATGTATAAAAATATCGCTCGATCCAGGCTCTTTCTTAGAATAGCTAAAAGGTCTATTGCCAGCAAAAGCTACAAAACAGGATTGCTAGGATTGTAGCAAGTAGCTGTTTCGACAGTTCAGTCAAACCACTGACTGCAAAGCTCGAGCAGAAGACTTAATACATTAATCTTAGAATAATATTTCAAAACTTCGCTTGAAGCTTTGAAGTAATGAGAGGGTAAAAATTATCAAATGTGTGAATGACGCTCCTCCACAGCAACTGCTAAAACATTAATACTTTTGGGAAATATTTGTCAGGAGGAAACCTTTAAGCCTCAATATCAAACGCAAATCAAAGCCACACCGTAAAGAGATTTGGATGCATAAGTACAACAAAAAAGTACAACATGAAACTGAGGCCTTCCTGACTTGTTTTGCAACCAGAATTCTACTTTGAAACAAACTGTAAACAAAATTGCAATGAGAATCAGATGCAAAATACTAGAAAATTTGGAAAATTTCTGATTTATCTTGCCATCAGAATTTTGGTTTGAAAAGTCTTTTATTTCAGAGTCAATTGCGATGACGTCCTAAGTTAAAGAGGCCTCAGTTTGCTTAATCTTTTCATTCTTGCAACCAAATCTCTTCTAACTATTTCAAAATGTACCCGATCTTGCATAATTGACTGTATAAAAAACTGACCTGACTAAACATGTCTCGTTTCTCTCGTAGTCACAAGTAAGAAGACAGGGATACGTAGGTTCTAGTGCTTGCAATTTACAGATGAGACATTCCAACTTTACATAAATAATTCATGCTTTTGATACACTGTATTTACAACAACTATTTACTAATGTTAAGCTAGTATCAACTTTTTTGGCATTTAAAAGTTTGTTGGTATTAATATTTGTTATTTCTAAATTACTGTTACAGCTCTGAGGGCTTCCAGTCTTCGACTCCCTTTGTCGTCAAACTACTACGCACGCTAATTTTCAGTTAGGTCCAAGTTAGGTTTTCTAAGTTAGGTCCAACGTCGGTATCTAGATTAAACCATTCAGTATCAGAACTAAATCTACTTTAGATAACAATAATGGCAACAATATGTACAAAAATAGCAAAAGCTGCTCCAATCGACACCTCAATTCAAAGTGATTAGCGGTTACAGACATAGGGAACTCTGTCAACCAGTAAATCAAAACAAACACGGTCGCAAAAGTGCCCTGAAACCAGCAGGACAAATTCTTACCTTGTGCAAGTGCATGGCGGCTTTAAAGAGAAGTTACGTGCTTATAGCAATAGAAGCAAGGTAAGTCTAAACTTCAGTCACGCAGATTTTATTTATTCAATTCAGGAGCTGCATGGTAATTGTTTCATTTATAAAGAGAACTAACTTGGTTACAGCTGGGGACCGATCATTTGTTCATGTTGCCCCATGTCTCTGGAATGAACTGCCATATTCACTAAGGGCAGCAAACTCAGTGGAAACATTTAAAACACTCTTAAAGACATTTTTATTTCGAAGGCATTTTAGCATAAACAATGTATAATGTTTCATTAAATTTCTATTTTAGTTGTAAAGTATGTAATGCGCCAATGAGCCCTGAGGAGATACGGCGCAATAAAAGTTCCTTTATCATTATCATTATCATTATCATTATGCCGTAAATACCAGAAACCTTCTGCTCGGCAATCAAATAAACAAAACACGCAGACAGAACTTAAGACTTACCCTTTTTCTTTCATTATAAGCACATAACTTCTCTTAAGAATCACTTTTCGCTTGCACAAGGCGAGAGTTTGCCCTTCTACCTTCGGAGCAACTTTTGTTTGTTTTGATTCACTGCTTGAGAGAATTTCCTTTGCCTGCAGTCACTAATCGCTTTGAACTGAAGTGTCAGTTAAAGTAACTGATGCTATTGCATTGCAAAATCTGTCCTTTTTATTTAGTTTCGCAACAGAGCAATTTACTGTTACAAGAAATATATTGAAGGAACTGGATAAAATCAAAGCTTGAAATTTCTTGACTATTTAAGCCAAGTATCCTTGTATTTTGATATCTTTTAAAAGTAGGCATACACAGTCTTATAATAGGCTTTTTGGAAGAATTACGTTTATTACAATACAGGAAACTACAATGGTTCAAAGTTAAAGATTATAGATAATGGTGCAACACAGTACATAAACTAAAACTTACATTGATCATTTCTACTTTCTACTTTTAAGTTTACAATAAATTTTAAAACTTTAATTTGAATAGGTTAATCTTACAAAGGCATGAATCATTGGTTCAAAAGCTTTATGAATGTTGGTGTAAAATCATTTGAGTTGAATGGCCTCTCAGCTGCTTTTCCATGATTCTACCTTTAGGCTTTTCTGAAATCTTCGGTATTTTCAGAAACTTCGGTTTTGTTTTGCTTAGAATTTATTCATGAAAAATTTGATAAAAACTTAAAATCATCTTGGTTTCTAAGCTTCTCGACAAAACATAAAATAATTTCAAGAAAACTTTAGTTTATGGTATCAATCACAAGTCTTTCATTGCACGTTTTTTATAAGAAACTTGGATCAGGCCCTAGAACCAAAAGTTTCTTGATTTGTTTCTTATTTTTGAATCCACGAATTTTCGTACAGTCTCTGATACTTCTGACACTTAAAACGAGTTTATGGGAATAAACAATGTTTGATTATGTTCAAAATATAAGAAGCTATTCGGTATTACTCAAAAATAAGGATTCAACGACATACTTGCCATGATATACTTAAATTCATGTTTCAAAAGTCTCTTACGCTTTCTTAGACATAGTACTAGAAATTATTAAAATTTTGGCCATCTTGGTACTACGTTCTTATAAATCAGATTCTTATAAAAAAACCGTGTATCCTGGTTGACGGCAGCTCGCCATCATAACCGGTGTTTTGTGATATCGGTTGCTCTCGTACATTAACTGTACATATTTTGAGCTGCCTATACCTTGCTACCATCCTTTGACTTGTATGTAATAAAGGTATTTGTTTTATATTAGTTGATATTAGTTATATTGGTTTGTGATCGTGTTAAATTTCGCCAGGTAGCATGTGAATAATATTCTACTTACAGCTTCCACAAACTTCTCTGTACCATCCAATGAATCTATGCCAGATCATAACAATTTTTTGCGGGAACCCTTGACAAAATTTTTGCTGCACCCGGCAAGAAGAGAATTTCATCGGCCTCTGGAAATTGCTGATTGCAACGTAAATGAAGGCAACTGATGCAGTTGTTACAAAATCGAACTAGACACAGCCTTGGGGGAGACAAAGCCTTCTGCTCCTGGGGGTATCTGTCCCATTAGTACTGTAAAGTAATTCTTGGAAGTAGTGTAGACCGTAATATGTACTGCAACATTTTATTAGATTATATATTAAAAACATCGAGCTTTGTTGAATAAATCACTAGGTTATAATGCTCCATGTCAGATTAAAACCTCTGGAATTTGAATTATATGCATCCGATATAAACTCTATTCGCATGAAGTTGCCTGATGAAATTCTGGTTCCAGGTTTATCTGAGTTGCAAAATTTGCCACCAATAGAGAGAGCAGATGACATCTTACCATCAAACAATTGAACGTAATCAGAAATACAGCTTCCATATCTCTGCTCAAGCAGAAAATCATGAAATACTACCTTTATTCGGGATCCAGATGCAGCTTGGAATATCCAGTAGCAATATACAGAGTTTGGGTAACTGGATGGATAGTTTTGGCTAATAATCTCCCCAGTAGACTCTGTTAGCCATCTGTTGCAAACTGAAAAAGATCGTTTGTTGGTTATTAAATCAGTTAAAATGCTAATTTCATTTTTGAAACAAACAGAGGATTAGGTACGATTTGAAAATACACAAAGTCTCCACACTACTCTAAAGATTAAAACTGTATAGTAGTTGTAGCCAGGGCCGCGGAGAAGATTTATGGGCCCACGGTCAAAACGAAGCATGGGCCCGCGGCAAAGCGAGTTGTGAAAGGTACGCTGAAGGCGCACCCATCTAGCTACTGGCACATCTATGTACAATTGCCATGTCATCGAACTAGCCAGTCATTATGCAAAAGAATCAAATATAATAACAAGCTGCCTCTTCTTGATTTTTTAAATACATTATAGCAATTTAAGAAGTTATTGGGGCCCTTGTTGATCATGAACATGCCAGAGACCTGAATTTGAGCCATATTTGAAAATCTGAGTTATTATTCATGGGCCCATATCGCCATGGGGCCCCTATGGCCATGGGCTCCAAGATTTTGACTCCCCTGACCCTCCACGGCCTTTGTTGTAGCGTTATCAGTACAGACAAAAAGCGAAACTATGACATATAATCGCGTCTAGATGACGTTGCCTTTTAAACGAGAATTGAGGTGCTACAACATGCTCTCCACCATGAAGAAAAGAAATCGAAATCATTCTGCACCGAATTTCTATATGTATGAGTACAATAAACGAAGGGTCCAAAGAAGAAAAAATAGATTGAGTAAAGGGACCCCTAGCTTTAGGTCACCTTTTAGGAGGCCTTGAGAAAAACTAAACTCGTAGGGATTCTCTCTCTTCCGCTGGTCATAAAATTCACCATTTTCATACTATCTTGTTTTTGGAATAAAACTGTATTCTTTTTCATTATCGATTCGTTTTATTAGCGTAGCTGCATTGACTTTCGTTTATTCCCTATGAGTTTAGTTATTCTTGCCCCACAAAATTTTGTGTTGTATCCTATATTTGTGAGGGGCAAATCACTCCCTATATACCTCGAACTTTTTTTTGTCTTTTCTTACAAGATTAGCATGTCTCCTAGCAAAATTCCTACAAATCCTTTTCTTCCGAAAACTTTTTGCCCTCTTAGCGATTTTCGTACGCGTTTTAAGGGAGTAATTACACCCCTCGCATATATTTTTTTTTATTTATTTGTTTACATAAGCAGAAGGTTGGTTCAATAGGTTGATGTCTTGTTTGTCTCGTCCTCGTAGCATTGTGTGTGTTTTGTTTTTTTTTATTCCCAATTGAGCTTAACTCCACAATGCCATTCAATGAAAATGATCAACTATACTTCTATTTGGCAAACTGTTGATATTAGATTGCAGCTCCACGCGGCAGTTACTCCAAAACAGGAATTTTGTCACCTGCAAATGCCAAAAAAATTACAAAACTTCAAATCTTTATGTTTTACTGTGTGTTTAAGATTAAATATTTGCGCTTTAGCACGTAATCCAATGGGTATCGTTCTTTTATTTTTTTTCTGTAAGAGTCCTTTGTTTGTGCAATTGTAAGGTATCACGTCGTTGTCATGTTCTATTTTGCTCCATAGGGAATGGTGGTTGTATCTCGGATTTTCTCCCCTTGGAACCAGTGAGAGGACCTATTTGTGATAATGCCAGTTGAAATAAACCAATGGCGAGCAACAATAGGATGTTTCTGCCTGTCCATGCAAAGTTTGTCTCCCCTGGGTAAAGCTGTTAAGCCACTTTCAATTCTCTTCCAAGTCTTAAAGTTATATTGGTTTTGTTGTTCTTTCATTACAATTTCAATCTTTGTACTACCTTTAACACTAACAATACATTTTCTTGCGTTACATTCTGTGGCGACACAGTTATACTTCTTGCCTTTGTTCGCCCGCATGCACTGCCTTGCGAAGGTAGCAATTTACACTGCCGTAGAACTCCTCAAGAGAGCACCATGCGGTACCATTGGTCTCATACGGCAAAAGCGCTCTCTTGTCAAGCACTTTCTATTCATGTATGCATATTTTTATATCGGGTGCATAACGTGTTACACACTTCACACGCAATGGCTGATCTTCAGAACGATTCTGCTTAGTGGTGATGTTGAAACTAACCCCGGTCCTGAAACGCTCGATTTTTGCTGCTGGAATCTAAATAGCATTACTGCGTATGACTTTTTACGAGTCTCTCTTTTAGAGGCTTACAACTCAGTGTATAATTACGATATAATCGGGATTGTAGAAACTCACCTTGACAGCACTATTGATGATGATGACAGGCTAGCACTATATGGCTACACCTTTATTAACAGTAACCATCCACAAAATGTGAAAAGGGGTGGCGTTGGGTTGTATGTCAAAGACTCCCTTCCATCAACAAATCGTTCTGATTTGGCAACTCTCCCTGAATGTGCTGTATGTGAAATCCAGTTGAACAGGAAAAAATATTTTTTCGTCGTTATCTATAGAAGTCCAAGTCAGGACCAGAGTGATTTCGATAATTTCTCAATTAACTTTGAGCTTTTGCTATCCAAAATGCAGGCTGAAAATCCTTTTTGTGTAGTTATCACCGGTGATTTTAATTGCCGATCAACTCAGTGGTGGAAGGATGACATTGAAAATACCGAGGGGAAGTCATTTGAGCCATTAACATCTGATATTGGTCTTCATCAGTTGATTTCAGAGCCAACGCATATCATGGGCGATTCTAAGTCTTGCATTGACTTAATTTTCACAGATCAACCTAACCTTATTGTCGAATCTGGTGTTCATCCGTCTCTACATGAACAGTGTCATCATCTCATCGTTTATGGTAAATTATCTGTTTCGAACGTTGCACCACCACCGTACACCCGGAGGATTTGGTATTACGATAGAGCAGACTTTGTAGCTATCATGAAGAGTATTGAAATGTTTCATTGGCAAGAGCATCTGGGGAAAATTGCATGCCCCAATGAACAGGTTAAGTTTCTCAACGAAGTTCTTCTCAATATCTATTCAAATTTCATACCCAATAAGGTTAAAACGATTAGACCTCGCCAAGCACCCTGGATAACGCAAACTGTTAAGAACTTCCTTAGGAAGAAGAATAGTGCCTATAAAAGCTTCATGAGAAACGGTCAACCAGATGAAAAACTTGAGGGAATACAGAAGATGATATCAGAAGGTTCCAGACTGATTGACGATGCCAAGCGAAATTATTTTCTCAAGGCAGGGAAAACTCTTGCAAGTCCTGGAACATCCAGCAAAACATATTGGTCCTTAATCAACACTGTGCTAAATAAGGCTAAGATTCCAATAATCCCTCCACTCCTCGAAAATGGGCTATTTATAACTGACTTCACTGAAAAGGCACAATTATTCAATGATTACTTCATACTTCAATGTACGACGATTGACACGGGGAGTGAAATTCCACAACAAACCCCAGTTACTACTACTCTCATAAATGACTTTGTAATATCTGAAGAAAAAATACTGAAAATCATAAGAGCACTTAATCCTAATAAGGCACACGGGTGGGATGAAATATCTGTAAGAATGATAAAATTAAGTGATGTTGCATTAGTTCCTCCACTAAAGATAATATTCACAAACTGTTTGAGGCGTGGTATATTTCCTCAAATATGGAAGCATGCAAATGTTGTGCCTGTTCATAAGAAGAATGAGAAAAATGTGAAAGCGAACTATCGTCCAATTTCTCTTCTTCCAGTCTTTGGGAAAATATTTGAGAAACTCATCTACGACTCTTTATATTCTCATCTTGTGTCATGTGAGCTACTCAACCCAAATCAATCAGGTTTTCGTCCCGGAGACTCAACAGTTAACCAAATGATTTCCATAACGCATACAATCTTTGAAGCGTTTGATTGCAATCCCCCCCTTGATGTTCGCTCTGTGTATCTCGATATCTCTAAAGCATTTGATAGGGTTTGGCACGATGGTTTGGTCTATAAACTAAAGCGCTGCGGTGTCTCAGGTCAGTTACTGTTTATTATTCAAAGCTTTCTAAAGGACAGAAAACAGCGAACCGTTCTGAACGGGCATTGTTCCACTTGGGGGGATGTCTCAGCTGGAGTACCACAAGGTTCTATCCTAGGGCCCTTGTTTTTCCTTGTGTACATAAATGATTTAACCAATGACTTGAAGTGTAACGTCAAGCTTTTCGCCGATGATACATCGTTATTTACAGTGGTCCACGATACCATTGCTGCTGCCGACGACATGAACCATGACTTGGAGCTAATAAGACATTGGGCTCATGACTGGAGGATGTCATTTAACCCATATCCGCAGAAGCAAGCTGTTGAATTAATTCTTTCAAAGAAACGAATCGAAGTTGACCATCCAGAAATTCGCTTTAACAACATACCAGTTATGAGAGTAGATGATCATAAACACTTAGGAATTATCTTGGATTCAAAATTGTCTTTTTCTACTCATATCAAATCAGCTATTTCTAAAACAAGAAAGGGTATTGGCTTGCTGAGATATCTCTCCAGGTATTTGCCCATGCACACTCTAAATGAATTATACAAGCTTTATGTAAGACCCCATCTAGACTATGGGGATGTTATTTACCATATTCCGGCAAAAGTATGTGATTTTAGTAGTAACATCACTTTACCAAGCCTTATGGAAAAATTAGAATCTGTACAGTATTCTGCTGCCAGGGCTATTACGGGAACATGGAGAGGAACATCGCAAGAAAAGTTGTACACAGAACTTGGTTGGGAATCACTAAATTGCCGAAGGTGGAGCAGACGCCTTACTTTGTTCTATAAGATTCTGAATAATCTTACCCCAAGTTACATGAAGGATCCTTTTCCACCTCAGCGACCGTTGCAATACTGTCTTCGCAACCAAGATGTCATTGGGCGAATAAAGGCCAGAACAGAAAAATTTCAAAGTAGCTTCTATCCTCACTGTTTATCTGAATGGAATAAACTTGATCCTGAAATTAGACTTGCACCGTCGGTTGCTGTTTTTAAGAAAAAACTCCTCTCAATAATCCGACCCCCTGCTAAGTCCTTTTTTGGAATACATGACCCAATAGGTTTATCCCACCTTTGTCAATTGAGGGTTGGTCTCAGCAAACTAAACTTTCACAAATTCAAGCATAATTTTAGGGACACTATAAACCCATTGTGCCCATCGAACGATGGCATCGAGGATATGGAACATTTCTTGTTGCTCTGCCCTTCCTTTGCAGTGCCGCGAAGAGGTCTTCTCACTGGAGTGTTAGCTCTGTTACAACCATATGGGTATGTCAGCAATTCTAACGAGGCCCTCATGCAAGTCTTACTGTATGGTGATAAGAACCTTCCTAATGACCTCAATAAAAGCATACTTCTTCTAACTTTAAATTTTATCCACCAAACTGGTCGACTTGATTAGAATATATCAAACTCCATCCTAAGCTTTTCAACCACCATAGCCTCTTTAGCAAATTTTTGTTGTTGTAGTCACGTGTATTGTTTGATTTATTCTTTCTTTCGTCTCGTTTTAACGTCAGTAGTTTTTACCTTTATGTTTTGGCTGCAGGGTAGACTAAATGCTTTTGCTCCTTGCGGTATCGTTCTAGTAGTATAGTAGAGTAATTTTGTAAGTAGAGTAGTTAGTAAAGTAATTTTGTTAGTAGAGTATTAAGTAAAATATCATTGTAAACTTTTATTGGAATAAAAAAAAAAGGCCTTTACTTGACAAATTGTAGCCCAAGCTGAGCTCAACACGGGCTGAGTTTCAATTCAGCTGACGGTTTATGGCTTCATCTTGTTAACATGAAGGAGGCCTAATGCATTTCAAAACGGGATGAGAAATATTGAAAATGAACTGATAAACATAAATGATCTCAGCTGGTGCGTGCTGAAATCCATTGTTAAAATAGGAACAAAAGAAGTCAAATTTTTTGCCCAGAATCATTTCAACTTTGTGAATGGGGCTTGCGTTCCTGCTTCTTTTGTAAGGATTGCATTCATATCATGTGACGTATCTAAGCCCATGTTGGAATTTCACTTAAGAGCAAAGCAAAATAAGTTGTCAATACTCAGTACATGTTGAACTCAGCATGGACAAAAATTTCTGGTCTGAAAGTCCTCAGTCTCGTTCCAAAAGCGTCTGAAAATGCTCTATTTTCATGACTTTTAAGTGTTTACACGATGCCGCTTCCAAAATGTGCCTATTAGAGTTCCGTTTTCAAAATCTACCGTTTTCGAAATCTGCCGGCAAAACTGTGCCGTTTTCGTGCGAACAGAAGGCCTAACCGTTGAATTTTTCACCGTTTTCAAAATGTGCCGGCATCGTGTGAACGAAGTCTTAAAATAACATCCGTTCATGTTTAGTCTTTCAGGAATTCTAACTTGCGGTAATATTCAATTTTTGATCCATTTTGATGTTCTAAGTCGTCTGTTCTAAGTCGTCCGTTTAAGTTCATTCGTGAAGCATTTATGAAAAAGAAGAGTAAGTCTATTTACATGGGTGGCGACAAAGCAGTCCTCCATAATTCGCCGAACAAGTGCAAGTGAAGTATGTTCTGAAATTGTTACAAACACCATTCATGCAGGGATTGCTCAAACATGGATTCGATTCTGAAAAATAAGTATATATTTATCTGCAATGTCTGTTGAGAATATTTAAATGAACAAGCCGTATGAAATGTGAAGCACATTTCGATACGGTTTTCGAAACGTTTGATCATGAAATCCTGCAACACAAACTGAAATATATGGAGAGCCTGGCCTGGAACATGACTGGTTTATATCATGATAAACAAGTTTGCAGGATAGATGGCACTTCCTCTGACGTGAAAGGAATAGATTGTGAAGTTCCTGAAGGCTCTTGTCTTGGTCCACTTTTATTTCAGATTTACACCAATGATTTGCCTTCTTCCCTGCAAAAATCTCATGTCAGGACGTATGCTGATGATCTAGCCATTTCTCTCTCTGCAAAAGGCATTGGTGGCCTACAGAATAATGTAAACCTAGATCTTTTGAATGCTGCATACAAACAAACTTTCTCCGAGTGTCACGAAAACGCTGTCGATCATTATCGGTTCTGGTCCAAACATTCGTAAGATCGAAAGCTGGCCTGATGTTCAATCATTTTTTTCAAGAGGTGATCAGGAAATTGAAATGATTGCCGATACACGATACATACTGTAGGTGTTCTAATAGACAGTCAACTAAGCTGGGAGAAACACACGATACTATCAAGACCAAGGCTAATCGAGCCCTTGGACTTACTAAGGATAGTTAAGAAATATGTTCAATCTGATGTTTTTCACAATAAAACATTTAAAGGAATTTTTGAGCTCCAGTTGAGTTACTGTTGCTCCATCTGGGGCTGTTCTAGTAAATAAAAAATAAAAAATAAACATCTTACAAAAAATCCAAAATAGAGCTGCCAAAATTACAACAAACAGCCCCCCCCCCCCAATGCGATGCGTCTGCTGCTCTGCTAATTCAGAATCTTGGCTGGTCAGCTATCAGTAATCTTGTAAGATAAGAGACAGTCATGCTAACTTAAAACTCTTAGACTTCGCTTGCCCTTAGACTACTTGATAAAATTATTCATAAAATGTTCAGATGACAGAAAATGGTCTCTGCGCTCATTGATATCAGATCATGCTGCATATTACTGTACTGTGCATATCATGTCAGCAATATATTAATGACCTTACCTTTTTCACAGACGTTTCCCTCAAAGCCTGCCAAGCAGTTGCACTTGAATGAGTTGAATTTATTGACACATGCACCACCATTCATGCAAGGATCACTAGCACATTCATTAAAATCTGCAGGTGCAATTTTAATAAGGTACAGGCAGGAGATAGCTGATCAAATCAAATTAACATTTTGGGGCACCTCATTTTGCAAAAGCCTATGCCATGAATAAAAATTTGCAAAGGCGAAATGAATGACCTACATTTCAGTACACTTAGGCCTATTGAACTTTCATTCTCTTTAGAGCGTCGCTAACATTTAATAGTGATGAACAATGCACAGTGAATCTGATGGTTGATTGTTCATCGTGAGTTCATGTTTATTTGTAGATTTGAAAAATAGATTAACTAGAAGTAACTAAAAGTTATCAACTGCGCGCACTCTAAGATATTTCTGAACTCAAATAAAGCCACACTAAATTCGTAAATGACTTTTTTGCTGTTCCCTTGAACTGGATTTAATTGTTCCATTATTCCCTATTCCATATTTTATGACTAGAAGAAGGGTGATGAAAGCACGGTCAACAGATTATTGTGCTGAGTTAATCCTATTGACGAGCATTTATTTGCTCGATATGCTGCGTCGTCGCCAATCAATGCATGTGATCAGGAAAGTTGAAGGTATGCGAACGTTTTGAACAGCGGCAATGAAGCAATAGACAAAACAAATATGCGTGGCCAGCAAACGAAAATTCACTACCTCGCAATTAGTAAGCACGCTCCTTCGTCGCGCGCAATTAACCTGGTTTTAACAAAAATATTAAATGACTTTATTTCGCAGAGGTTTCATTGTGCTACTTTGGGAGTGGGAATTTAAACAAAATATTACATTCTTATCATTTTTTCTACTACTTAAGTGAAATTGACTGTAATAATTGATTGCTCAGACTCCTTAACAATTTTCAACTTTATCAAATCAAACTCACAAAAGTTGGGGTAATGAAAAATTTGCAACAAGGCCAAAGTTTGGGTGCTGACTCTGCATTTGAGGTAAGAAACTTCAGATGAAGTAATTCGATGAAATTCTCAAAAAGTTCCAAAATGAGGTCACTTTGCCGAAAAAGTGTATACTCTCGAGTACAGAATAAACGGGGGAGGGGTGAGAATAATCGGTGGGGGTTGGAAATGGATCAACATGACAATAATCGGGGGGCTGGAATAATCGGGGGAGGGGGTGCTTGGAAAAATAGAAAATAGTCGTTTCTTAGGTAAACACGTATCTTTTATATATTTATGTGAACAGTGATGTCACTGATACAGTTACTTTTGAGTTCTGGTTCTGTTGAATGCAGTTCTTGAGATTTTCCTTGCGCTCATTCGGAAATTATGTTTACTATCATTTCATTTTTCTAAGAATTAATAAAAGGGAGGGTTGGAATAAGAGCGGGGGGGAAGTTGGAAAATTTTTCAAAAATTAATAAGCGGGGGGGGGAGGATGATTATTCGGTACTCGAGAGTAGGTGCAGCAAAATCAAAGGAGAAGTCTATTGTAATTCTTCGTACTTGCTCATAATCAGATAAAGTATTGTCTTAGAATAGAATTTGAAAGAATTGTAGAAATGCAAGTCAAGATGCTAGCATGGACCTTGCACACACATTAGCATGGTTTGGTTTCCCTTTCTAAGAATTCTCGTTCAGAAAAAATCAGTCCTTCACATGGCTCAAGAATTCTTATCACAACGTAAACACTTCATTTCATGTTGAAGTGCACAAGGCTTGTACTGTAGTTCGCAACAATCTAACATGCAATAAATTTGATGCAATGAATGATTAATTTGACAAGTTTCATCTATTATCAATGAATATGTAAGAAAGTACTGTACCTGCTCCACAATGACGGCCAGTGAATCCTGAGACACAGTTGCATCTGAAATTGTTTATTTCATTAATGCATGTTCCTCCATTGAAGCAAGGAAGACCATCACATTCATCAATGTCTACAAGAGGAATGAGACTTATCGGGAACAACTTCTTCAGTATTTACCTTTCGCGTTTGTTGGAATTCCTGGTGTGGAATCTAGGTTGGGTGCACGGGTGCACATGCAGGAAGGAGAAATGCCAGGATCCAAAGCTCCAAGATAATGAAACAGAATTATTGAAACAGAATAAAAAAGAAACAACAGAATTATGCTATCAGTGGTGTAACGCATGGTGGTTGTAGTTAGAGCAACTCCTAAGGACCCCCAAGCTTTAAGGGCCCCTGAGATTTTTTTCCTCATTCATATAGATATTTTACAACATATCTTACATTCTACAATACTTCCCTAATTACTTTACAACACCACAGGGATGACACCATGGGGAGCGAAAGACAATGAATACCCCATGGCCAACATATAAAGACAAGCAAGCTAATCTCATGGCAAAAAATATTAAAATTTCATGATAATTTTCTCCGTGGAAACTTAGAGGAAAGGCACAATTTCCTTTGATTTCTGATGTATGAAACGGAAATTTCCCATTCCTCGTAGTTTTTTCAGAGGAAATTTCTAATTTCTGCTGAGTTTCTTCTTCCAACACCATCGGAAATTTAAACATAATTAGCTGTGCAACCTTACGCATAACAAACTACGAATGATTAAAAACTAACAGATACTGTACTATGTTCTGTCCTACATTAGGTGTCAGGTTGCGATAATTATCCCCTGAGCTTTAGAGGCCCCCAAGGGGCCCCCTATGACTTGCAGTAATGCACTGATTTAGCTTTGGAGAAGCAGTGTGTTGATTTGCACTGAATGCTTTAGGGCCCCTCCAAAGAGACACAAAGACTTCTAGTGAAATTGAACACCATTATGAATTGAACTATATGCAAGTTTAGTTTAGTATAAGTGATGTAAATTGCAAAATTTTCAAAACCATCTTGTTATCTTCCAGGGAACGGGAACATTTTAGTAGATGACTTCACAAAAATCCTTTTCTGTGCAATACCAAAGCTCAACTTTTGAATGTTCCCTTGGGAAGCATGTCGTCGATAACAATCCTTTTTCTTGATTTAATGGGGAAAGTTCTACAGAGATGCGTTTCCCGTTATTCTAAAGTGCATGGTTGAATTAACTTTTCTAATGGGATACCACAAATGTAGCTTGCAATCAGCTTCAGCTCAGCCACCATCCCCAACATGTATGTTTCTTGAGTGCAAACATGCCTTCATAAAAAATCTCCCACAGATGCCAGTTATGGAGGCCTTAATGTGCTAGGCTCAACTTGATGTTGCCGATAAAAACACCGCTTTGATGTTTCACATTTGGCAAACTGGTTAGGGTTAGGGTTAGGGTTATTTTGCATAGCAAAATTACTAAGGGCCCAAAGCTGGTTTGCTATGACCACTGTATGGCATTATTTGTTTAAGACTGTAGCAGCTCTGCACTAATATTTAAAATGATAGGAATTTAGATATCATATTAACATTGTTCACTTTCATTCTAAGTACCTCCAGACTTGATAAGCTTTGCTTCTCTGGAGCATATGAAAGAGTATGTTGTTGATTTTAAAATAGACTTGTCCCAAGTCTGTTTCATCAGCCCAGTCAAAATGTGACATAATAAGGCCCTGCAGAGGAAGCTCATCCTGAGCAAAGGCCTTATTTTTCACATCCTGACTGAGTTGATGAAACAGGCTTGGAGCAAGTCTAGTTTTATTCATACTTTGACATGAATCATTATCCTTTTTACTTACCAAATTCACAATTTTTCCCACTATAACCATTCAAACACTTGCAACTATAACCATTGGGCTCTGATGATTGACATATTCCATTCTTGCAAGGATTCATTGCACAATGGTCAATGCCTTGATTGAATAAGAAGAAGCATAGAGGATAGGATAACTTAAATGAGGCACATCATAATAACAACCTTCAAACGGCCAGGTGAATTCAACAGATCCTACAAATAGCATCTGCCAAATACAAAATCTGCATTTTGGCATTAGGTGAAAATGAATTCCATGGACTTAGTTGTTTTCAACGCAAAACATTGTCTGAATAGTTTCTAATGCTGAGAAGGCAGCAATCTACAAGTTTCTGATCTTGAGAAAGCAGTAAAATTCAGCCGGAAAATGTACAGGAAGTAATGTCAGATAACAACAAGTGTCATACTTCTCAAGAACTTATTGGTTGCCCCCTGCCCCTAATCATGATCAAATCCCTACAAATTATTGAAGCACTTATTTTCCACATTCAGTTGAATGAGTTGAATTAAAAGAAGTTGTTTTCGAATCATTTGAGGAATCGATGAATATTTAGGCTTTAACACAATCTGCTCGAGAAGTCTGACATTGAAAACAATATGGCCACCTCCAAAGGTGCCAGACTGCTAACTGTGTCGTCCACGCGGAAGATCTTCCGCGCGCAATTCAAGGAAGAACGATAGTTTATTGTTTAAAACAATGGCCAAGCACGCATCTCCCAAGCGCACTTGCAAAGTTATCAGTCTGGCAAAGGTGGACCTAAAGAAATGGTGACCAAACTTTGATTGGATGGAGGTGCCACTGCAGTCCTACTTATCTAACTTGCACGCACAGGATACAAACTTTCCAGTCAGGTATCATGGATTTCTCCAATAATACCTAGTAGGTACATCTCTATAAACTAAACAGTATTTTATTCAGTCGGTCAGAGTCAGTCACTGTGCAAACATCTATGATTGACTTGACTCAGTCCTTTTTGAAAACCCAATCTTGCTTTGCTTCGAAAAGCAGATCAGAATCTTCTAAATCTGTTAATTCGGTAAAATTTTGAACAGAACAAAAGAATCCTTCTTTTTGTAGCTCAACCAAATATGAGACGCTGATGCAGCGCTGTGAACTCAACGAAAAACATTGGCTCAAAAAGGCAGCTGTAACGGCAGCGTCAAGTGCACAAATATATCAATCATTATTTCATTACCTAATCGTTTTCACTGAGCTTTACTTTTCCAGTTTATTGCCTGGTTCGCTGTTGCTTTGCTTCATGAAAAGTGTTTCCTCTGTTGCGATTCCTTCCAACTTTCGATTTAGGCCACACACATTTCCCGCACTTTTAGCATAAAGGTCTGGGGACTAGATCCCATGCCCTTAAACTCTGTTTGGAAGACAAGGACGGAGTTTGAATTATTCTTCCCAGGCGAACTTTTCCTTACCCTGGGTACCAGACTCTCCCAAAAATTTCTTTTTTGGGAGAGTCTGGTACCCAGGGTAACTTTTCCTAGAGTTCCAGGCAAAACTTTGCCAAGGCCACTGAACGATTTATAGTTCAATTGTCAAGGCTTCCACTTCGGGGGTAGGCAACACCAGACTGCGAGACAGAGCGTCAGAATACCTTCGGACGCTCGGACAATGTCCGCAGGAAATTTTGGATTTCGACAAAACTCACAGGAAATTCATTTCTGTGAATTACATATTTTTGTCTTTGTGGTGATTTCCCAGGAACGTTTTGAAGAATGCGTACTGATAGCAGTCGCGTAACGGACTAAAGTTACCTTTAGTTCATGAACTTAAGGCCCCCGACCTCTAAAAGCCCCGAAAGGGGCCCCAGCAACAAAAATTACTTTGTCCTTTCACTGTAAAGCTGGTGCTGTTGCTATGATAAAATGACCAAGGGGCCCAGTGGCTGTATGATTTCTCACTAGAAATGAAAGGAAAGCATGTTGATAAACTGTAATCGAAAATGGATGTGTCACTTTTATTGCAGATTTATGTACGTACTTTTCCGTCAACATAAGCTTTGACTAGCGGAGTTGCCAGATTTGGGGATGGGACATTTCTCTGTTTTGTCAAAATAAACTGGGTGAGCCAGAAAAATGTTCCAACTTTTGAATATTCATAGCATCAATGAAATTCATAGCATCATGAAAATTCATAGCTACAGTGATTGGAATGATCAAATTCTAGTTAAAAGCTAAAAGACTGAAGCATTTTTGTGATTTTTCTCGCCATCTTACCAGGACTAGAAATAAGAGAGAAGTCAACTTTACAAAAATTTGATGGTTGCAAAATGGCTAGGGCCTAAAACATTTATCAAATCATAAGGACTCTCCTCACACAGAGCAATAAGAAATGGACGTATCACCTTTCTCAAGAGTTATTATAAGACATTTATTTTCAAGCAAATACTGAAGATTTTTTCAATCCCACCATGGTAATAAATTTACCAAAGATAACTCTCAACTCTCATCCTTGAGAAATGGCATTACCGTTCTGTGCGATGAGTCCTTTATGATTTGATCGATGTTTTAGGCCCCTTTTCAGTCATTTTGCAAGCATGAAATTCTTATAAACTTGAATTTACCTATACTTCTAGTGCTGCTAAGGCAGCAAGAAAAATGACAAAGATACTTCGATTTTTCGGCTTATAACTAGAATTTTATTGATTCAAATCTCTGGAGTAATCTTTGTGCTATGAATTTTCAAAAGTGGGAGCTTTTTTCTGGCTGACCCGGTATAATTGCAAAAGTTCGTCTAAAATATTCATCCAGGCTTTTGATCCAATGTCTGATCGTTTTTCATTTTGATTGATTCAGTTGTTGTGATGGAGCACTGGCAGGAAATTTTATAGTAAAAAGTTTTCGTCCGCAGGAAATAAAGAATTTTCTGACGCTCTGCTGCGAGAAGCGTTCTTACCTTCTTGGCAAAATAAGGGCTATTTGCTCGACAAAACATTTTTACTCGAAAATTTTCCAAGGGAAGCTAATTCATGCCGATTTTGGATGTTGTGGAATTTTAAAATGAATGAAATTGAACTGAAACTATAAACGGTCAAAAAATCCTATTTTAGCACCGGCAAATATATGGCATGGGGAGAAGCCTACAAAAGCCAAAGTAAATGGCATGTCTTCAAACATTTTCCTGTGGGCTGTGGGCTTGGCTCCAGAAATACGTGTTACTCACCCGTGGCCTTATCACAATGCAGTCCAGTATAACCTTTGTCGCAAAAGACACATTGATAAAAGGGAGCATCACATACATCTTTGCATAAGACATTCTTAGGGCATGGATCTAATGCTTTGCATGTTCTTCCAACCTGTGGAAGGAACGATCGGAGACTCAAGTAAAATGTCATTTTCAATCTAGGAGCAACGCCGTTCTCATGAAAAGACAAAGTTTTCAGATTCAATTTAAGCTCATTCCATTATATAGCAGGAAAATTTTAGAGAAGTACTCCTATTTGTATCATAAATGGCAAGTCTGATATACTATAATTTTCAAGAGGTTTCTGGGTGTTCCATTTACTTGAGAATATGTTGTCACTGTCAGTTATCTTCTGTATGGTGGAGAGGGGTGTTACTTCTGGGAGGCTTAAAAATGTCTTGACACGGTACAGTGGTAACAACTGTTTGGACATTATTTTGAGTGCGAATTATGTTATCCACTTCTTTTGAGGTCTAAGTAAATTGAGAGCTCTGTTAACAAAGCCAAATCAACTCTACCTACACTTATGGGATTAAGAACATGGGAAACACGGAAAAAACTTTTGACAGCAAAGTCCTTGGGTAAGTTTATCCAGCAAAAATGTTTTTGAAATCTTTTTCCACTGTCTTACGAAAGAGCTTTCTCTGGAGACCACTTCGCTTAGTTCATTTTACCCCGACACGGGGTAAAGTGAACTACTTAGCAAACTTTTCAATAAAACCAATCAAATACCAAGGGAACCTGTAATCGTTATTCACTTTGCGACTCTAAGCAGTGAGTCATTTGCATGTCAAAACCAAAAAAATCGAACAAAATTAAAAAGTGAAATGGTGGCCTATGTTGAGAAGAATCTTTGCAGAATCAAACTATTTACCAAAACTATTTTTGGATACAAATTTGAGTCACATACTGAATACAAATCGATGGATAATCATGGGAATACACTTAAGAAAATGTTATATTGCATATAGATACCATATCACCACGGAGAGAAACACTTTTTTCGAGGTAGTTCACTTTACCCCGAAACCTCTCCCTGAGGTAACCAAAACTACAAAAAAAATCTTATGCAGTCATCAAGCTCATGGTCATGACCATCTATCTTTCCTGTATCGTTAGATATCCTTGTTTCATCAAATCAAACAGAATTCTTGGATCTGTAACTGCGTTTGTAAATGAAGGTCAAGCCTCAGAAGTACCCCCGTAGTTCACATTACCCCGTCTTACCCTAATCATCACAGAAAAAAAATTGAAAATTGCGAGCACTTAAAATGCAGGCTACGTGGTGCATTCGTCAAAATAAATGAAAAGTCTTCAAGTTCATGTCAGATGTAATCCATCGTTTTAAAGCAACGCGGGCACGAGGGCACGCCGAAAATTGAAGGCACGCGGGCACGAGGGCACGAGGGCACGAGGGCACGCCAACATTGAAGGCACGAGGGCACGCCGAAATTTTGGGCACGAGGGCACGCCAACACTGATGGCACGAGGGCACGCCGAAAATTTGGGCACGCGGGCACGCAGGGCACGCAGGGCACGCGATTTAACAGACTCCTTCTCATCAATGCCAGCAATGATTGTAAGTCAAGTGAACACGCAGGAAGGAAATCGTTTCTTTATCCGTTGATGCAATCACCTGCATCACGATTTTCATGGTACAAAAGATTTTTACTTGTATCAAAGGAAACTTTCTTCAAGGAGGACAATCACGTTTATCTTAGAGGGTCTGCACAATGTTACATTAATTTTTCTATCCAAGTACAGCAAGGTCCTACAATCAAAAACGCTTTTCTTTTTGGTCTTCATAAACAAGATGAAATAAGCATAAAGTAATGCAAAGTATGCTTTGAAACCAATTCGTAAATACTTACCAATGTTTCATTATAATCAGTGGATTTGTAAAGCCAGCCAGCAGACTGAATAAGAGTAACATTAAAGTCCCCTTGTTTCTTGCTGTTAAGCTGACATATCTTGTTTTCTCGATGAATGTTGTAAGATTTGCAAAGAGGATGTTCCGCACATTCTGCAGTACATTGTACATCAGTTATTCCCTTGAAAGTCCCTACCACGGACCCTTGCAGAATATAATCAGATTTGGCGATTCCGAAATCTGCATAAATTTCCCCACATGGCAGGCGAAGAATCAGAGAATTTGATTCAGTGAAAGAGGTAAAAATCAGTTGGATCCTGTGTAAGAAAATTTATTAATGATTAGTTATCAGAAGTGATTAGTTATTTCAAATCTAAATGCAGGTCTAATTTCTAATACTTCCATTTATTTGTGGGATCACAATGATGAGAATACAACTTTCCCAGGGGGCTGGGGTACATGACTTCCGGATGGACGGGGGTCTGCCACCTAATTTTCAGAAAGGTACCCTCTTCTAATTACCGAAACTTGCAGTCACACCCACTTTTATGATGAATTTTGGCGGAAAACGACCACCCATTTGTTACTAGCACCCAAACAATTTTAAACGACCACCCAAACAACTTTCCCTCAATTTCTAGATAACCCACCCATGTTTAAGGAGAATCTGCCGAAAAAGGGACCCCTGTTTAGAGAATTTTGGGCCCAAAACCCACCCATAAGGGCAGAATATACTCGTACCTTCAACATTGTAATGTACTCCCCCACCCCCAAAAAAATGGTAACGACTTCTTCGAAGCAGCCTGTTTAGTAGTTTACTATTAAAACTTAGAGAAATTTTTGTATAAGGGTACCATTTCCCAACAAAAGCAGCCTGAGGTTTCTTGAACAGTGGTTTCTATTTTGCTGGTTCTTTCATTAAGTCAGAAACAATGTTTCAACCTTCGAGGTATGCTACCAAAACATTTGGTAGATTGTTAAAGACAGGTAGTTTTCGTTTAGTCAATATTTCAACTTACACGTAAAAATTTTTCGTAGTTCTTAAAAGAGTCGTCGTTCTTAAGTTACAAGCATTTAATTATAATGTTTCATATCAAAGTCATCCAAATCAGGAGAAAGATCCTTAATGTGCAAACAATTTGACCAACAATTATATTTTGGTAATTTCATACCTTGTGGTTCATAAACATTATTTAAAACAAAATTTGACCAACATCTATCAAAATCAATCTCTATCAGTCGTGCACTGCTTGAAAGGAGAAAATTTTACCTTCTGCCAAGAAGTTTTACAGTCAGCCCGAGTCATTCCACGCGTATCAATGTATGAGTCATTAGTAGCAGAAGTTCCTGGCTAAAGACCGTTTTAAAAAGTCGATGACTCCGAACCAGCAGTCCATCAAAAGACCGAAGATATCAAGTAAAATTCTATGCAGAACAAAACAGCATACTAACATGAATTTGATACCCAGTCTCATCATGTTGAATGTCTTCATTCGTTGCCACTTCCTTCCTTTTCTTGCTTTAAGCGCTGCAAACACTGCAGGGTCAATCTTCGGCAGGATATGAACCAGCTATCCCTCGGTCACTGTCTAGCAGGCACTACGAAATAGCCGAGTAAACTAAAAAACCGACTGCTTTCCATTTATATCGTTTAATGCATTCTTAATGTTGTTATATAAACATAATCGCATGCACTTTAGCATTGCTGTCTAAGAACCTGCAATAGCTCATGGGAGCTCAATTCTCTGCGACGTCATAATTTGAACTATAAGAGTTAAGCTCAATAGAATAATAAGGACCTACTGCACAAAATAAAGACATTGACATGCAGCTAATTAAGGTCTCATCTTATACAATTCATTATTGAATGAAAATAGGAAAATGTATGTGCACAGTGAATACTCAATCAGAAAACTACGCATGCTCTAGCCCTACTTGCATAGAATCCAGGCGCGAACGTTCCCTGTACATAACGTTTAATGACAAGGGCTCCAAATCGTATTTGCCACTACATATGTTTGAGGAAAACCACAGTAAAACTCTCATAGACAAACAGTTGCTGATCAGATCCTGTTTTGACTGTTTTGTGATTTTTTGTGATCATTTTCCAAAAATGGGAGTATTCTTGTCACATGACTTAAATTATGACAGTTAAAAGTCTAAAATCTAATTGCTAAGTACTTAGAGTGGCCAAAAATTCGAGAAGTTATTGAATTATGTTTTAGAAGGACTAAGAAACATATAGCTAAACTGTCACTGTGCCTGTATTCTGAGTGACATTCACTATAACGTACGTAATGTTTTTGACACAAATAAACTTCTTTTTGCTAAAAATGTGCTGTATGTCTAAAGATTAGTGGGTGGCAGTGGTGGAAACTTACGAGTGCATTGCATGTGTTATTGCAAATTTTCAAGCAAGTTTTAAGCAATTTTCAAGCAAGAAAAAATTGAAGTAATATGCTTTAGACAGGCAACAAGTCCACCAGATTTCATTCCCATTTTTAGCTTGCGTACTGCAGGATCGAACACATATATATTGCTTTAATCTGCAAGTAGGCTACCTGTGGTACCAGACTCTCTAAGGAAATAAATTTTTGTAGAGAGTGTGGTACAAGGTGGCACATGGGCAAGGGAGACTGAATCTAGATTCTCTTTTTGGATCATAATTGTGGCCTTTTCCGTTGTTCAATGGTACATATTGTCACAAAATTCCCATTATCGCGCTCGATACTGACAAGCCCACTCAAAACAAATTGCCACTACAGCTATTTTTCAAAGTTTCTAAAACAGTTTTCAGATCCTATTAGGCACAATGTCAATGTACGTGTCATAACGTCTAATGGTTAAGCCGATTGCCTGGAAAGCAAGAGATCCGTTTCTTCGATTCCCGGCTGCTAAGTTTTAATGTTCTCAATTTTTCCTGATAATTCATAAACAATGTGTATCCAGTTATGGCTGCACTGTCCACGTCAAATTGAATCCCTTCATCTTCACCATACCATCTGTCTTAAGCTGGACAATGAGATTATTACCAGTTGTAGTTTTGTCTGCAGGTCTCGTATTGCCACATAGCTGTCCACCTATCACAGGTGAGGTTGGATTAGGGCCATCGAAGAGACGAACAAAGTCGTAGCAAATGCCAGCGTTTCTTTCCACCTGAAAGCTATTGAAAACAACACGTATCTTAGATCCAATAGCCACTGTCACTGTCCAGGAGCATCTATGATTGTTAGGGTACTTATCCGGATAATTTGTGCTGATAATCTCACCAGAATTCCCATTCATTAAAGTTCCACACTCTTAAATAGAAATAAAGAAGGAATCATTGATTTTGCGTGATTTGATTTGATTGATTTGATTGATTTGATTTGATTGATTTAAGAAATGTCGACCAGTAAATCTACAACACAAAATCAAAGAAACAATATCGTGTCTAGGAGTTTTTCACACATAGGATGACTGAAGAAAACGCTTATGAACCTGATCATAAACTGGCTCTCTGAAATAAAAAAGCATAGTGAAACCAGGATTGAATGGTAATGCATAAAATGAATAAATAATGGAAATATTGAAAATAGAGAATAAATGATTTCATATTTGTCTTCTTCGGGGGACCATCTGCCCTGCAGAGGTCACACGTAAAATTTTTTATTCTCTTTTTTCACTATTTTCATTATTCATTCTTTTCATTCATTACCAATCAATCCTAATTTCCATGCGAAAAAAACTATTGACAAATGCTAAAACGCCAGGCGCGAAGCGCAGTCTGATCGAAACTCGACGATAAGCATAGAAACGGCCATCCATGTAAGCAAGAGACAGATGCTTTGTATCACCATTTGGATGAAAGGATTGGCTGTCTTCTTCAAACTGTGATCACCGTCCGAAAACCTGATTCAAGGAGGGTTCGGAATCCCACAATTCTTCTTTGGGGGTAAAATAATCGCCGTTCCTACATATTGTGACAACTTGATGTAGAAATGGATTTGAAGTCA
The DNA here is from genome assembly GCA_964020215.1 of Aurelia sp. 3 sensu Dawson et al. (2005). Taxonomy (NCBI): domain Eukaryota; kingdom Metazoa; phylum Cnidaria; class Scyphozoa; order Semaeostomeae; family Ulmaridae; genus Aurelia; species Aurelia sp. 3 sensu Dawson et al. (2005). The sequence continues at coordinate 31,645,843 of OZ026572.1, read as the reverse complement.
TCTGTGGAGAACTGTCGTTTGCAAATAGATTGACCTCTGTGCCTTTTTCAAATTTCGCGCTCCCATGTAAATTTGGGATTCTGGTTTTTTCACATCCGCAAAATCATGGACTAAGAAAGTACTAGAAAGCCCGGGAAGTGAATGAGTCTGCATATCCTGGTTTTTCTGGTTTCTCGGAATGTGGTCATAAGTTAAACTAACGAAGGAAAATCAAACAGATAGAAATACTCTTCAGCTAAATTCTAACACTCTGTTTGTGCTCACTGCTCATAACATTTGTTCTCGGAAAGCAATGTACGATCTTCTTCAATTCACTTTAATGTTTTGGTGACCAGGGGGTTTGGCATTCTTAGTAGCGGCGGATTATTGGGGCAAGTGGCGGCAATTGCCCCCTTTAAGATGACAGCTCGTCTTGATCTCTCCTTTTTGGCGAGTAGTGCGCCCCTCATCCTAACCTTAACAAACTCTTTTGACGAATGCAATTATAAAATTATTTGGTATAAAGAGCAGAAAATTTTCTAAGTTAGGAACCCGAACCATTTCGGGCACCTTCGGCAACCCAGCAATTCTATTGTGCTTTCAGCACTCTCTTTGCAAGTTGCTGCCCCCTTTCACTAGATCTATCCCTGTTTTTTAAGAAAGGAAAGAGGTTCCACTGGTTTCAAACAAGAATATGCGCTTACTTGGATGACAGAGTCTTCCCTCATAGCCTGTCAGGCACGTGCATGTGAATTTGTTTGCTCCATCTACACAGGCTGCACCATTTTTACATGGATTGCTGGAACATTCATCGAAATCTAGAAATGAATTGCACAGAAAAAGTTGTATGTTCTGCTGTTGTATGTCTTTGGGTAAGTACGGGTTAGTAAGGGATAGTAAGGGTTAGTAACGGTTAGTTAGGGTTAGTTAGGGTAAGTAAGGGTTAGTTAGGGTTATTCAGGGTTAGTTAGGGTTAGTTAGGGTAAGTTAGGGTTAGTTAGGGTAAGAGGTTTGTTTAGGTTAGGGTAAGGGTTAGAGTTTAGTTCAATATTTTCTGAAGGAATATGACATTTAGTGGCACCCGTCAAACTGCACTCGCCTAAGAAGCTTACGCCATTCAATCGAGCCTCTCGTATAAAAATGTATAAAGATATTGCTCGATCCAGGCTCTTTTGTACCGGGTGAGCCAAAAAATATCCCACTTTGAAAAATTCATAGCACCAAGAGTACTTCACAGATTTGAATGATTTAAATTCCAGTTAAAAGCCTAAAGATCGAAGTATTTTTGTGATCTTTCTCGTTGTCGCACCAGCACTAGAAGTATAGGTAAATCTAACTTTATAAAAATTTCATAGTTGCAAAATGACTGAAAAAAGGCCTAAAACATTGATCAAATTGTAAGGATTCTCTTTACACGGAACAATACGCATTAAGCGTTTCACCTTTTTCAAGAGTTATATGGCATCAGCTTTCAAACAAATACAAAAGATTTTCAATCCCATGGCAGTAGCTGTGCAGTGGATATCTCTTACCCATGAACAATCGTATTTTCTTTATTGATCTGTGCGAGGAGTCCTTCATGATTTGATCAATGTTTAGGCCAGTTTTCAGTCATTTTGCAACTATGTAAGTTTTTTAGGATTAAATTTACCTGCATTTCTAGTGCTCGTAAGACAGCAAGGAAGAAATCACAAAAATACTTTGATCTTTCGGCTTTTAGCTAGGATTTTTTAATAATTCAAAGATGTGAAGTACTGTTGGTGCTATAAATTTTCAAAAGTGGGATTTTTTTCTGGCTCACTTGGTAGAATAGCGAAGAAGTCTATGGGCCATGTTAAGAATTACCTAGTCCCATAGCTAAGCTGCTCTTTACACCTTTAATTAAACTGGGCTGGGATCTAACAAAATACTATGAGAAGGAAAATATTTAGAGTTAAGCAAAGGGAAAAGCAATCGTAAGTTCATGAATTAATCAAGTGGCATTCATGGTAAGGAATTCGTTTGGCGGCAGTCTATTTAAGGTAGGTATTCCTTGGCAAATTCATAAAATTAATACAGATTCATGTAAACACTCAGGATATCTATGGTGATTCAAAATATGCTGGGGAGGAAAAAAATGCTGTAAACAGCAACTGCAACTGAAGTGATTAGAAAGGAATTCATCACTAGCTATCAAGCAATGATAGTTGATACCTTTTTTGTCAGCAGCTAAATGCATGAACCAATCAAACTTTATCAGAGAAATCAGAAGACACACATCCAATATAGGTGTTTGTGAAGCAGGACTTTATTCAGTTGTCTAAAATAGTGACAGGTGTCTATGGCGATTCATAACTTCCTGGGGTAAATAGTAAACGCCATTCAACGCAAAAGAGAGGCGGATTGATTCATGCATTGATAACAAAGGAATTCACCGCTAATTATTGATCAATGCTCAACAATAGATGATTACGGTGAGTAATGTGGCAAGGGACCTTTTACCAAGATGCATTGCATTCTTTAATCGAATTCTTTTAGAAGAGTTTGAGATTCGTTATAACAACGCGAGCAGTGCAGCTTCGTTAAATAGTTCCTCGGCACCATCTTTAGCGTAATCGTCTATTTTGCTAAACTTCTCTATCAATAGACAAAATAAATAGGACCAACTTTTGCTTAAAAAAGCGACTACCAATAATGGTTTCAAAGCAACATTCGAAGAGCCATATTGTCGCTTAGGGTCTTTTGCAGCAAGTTCTAATTTCAGACCGTCCGAAAATCAAATTTGGCCTAAAGTCGGATCTCCGCTAGGCGGTAAAATGTCGAGCAGCGAAAAGGAACACGCATTCCTACTATTCATGGCTCGACGATTTTCTGTGGCAACAATTCGATCAGCCAATTAGATAACCAGAAATTTTTCGCCTCGACGTTTTCCGCCTAGTGGAGATCCGGCATAAGCAGAGAAAATGGACGAGAGGAAGATGACCAAAACGTCCTCCCCAGTGACCAAAGTCTGCATACAGGTTACGTAAAAACTGAAGTGTTAGAAAATTTGACTTGAGCTGACATTTCTATCTGTTTAGTTACTGCAATGTGAAGCTATTATTTTCTGCCAAGGCAAAATTTAATCCTCAGACCGTTTGAAATTGCAGCATTCAAGCAAAGAATCCTGAGTGACAATAGCTCTTCATCAGGAAGGAACATACCCAATTCACACATTGCGCCAGCAAAGCCAGCTTTGCATATGCAAACAAACTTGTTTACAAGGTCCTTGCATGTGCCATCATTTTTGCATGGATCGCTGTGACATTCGTCAATATCTGAAAGGAGGGAGATCATTAGACTGGTTACAAAATCTCTGTATGATCCTCGGAACTGATTTGTCACTTTCCTTTAACTTATATTTCCTTCAATAGTTTCATGGAGCATTTTGTGTGATTATTAGAATTTTAAGATGTTAACTGTTTCTTTCAATTTGAAAATAAACCATGAATGTTTACCACGAAAAAGGCAATTTGTACTTAACTTTTGCAGTAAAGTGGGGGTCATCAGGGTTTACGGGACAGCGGAATTTGAGGAAAATTTGTCGCGGAATACGGAATTCTAGCAATTTTTCGGCGGAACGACGGAATTCTCCACCCCTACCGGACGCGGATTTTCTCGAAAATAATAAGCGGAATGCGGAATTTTCATGAAATTGTATGGATTTGCGGATCCTTATTATTATTATTATTATTATCAATTTGTTTTACGTTGGCAACTTACATAGCTATATATAATTAAAAAAGCTAATTCAAGCCAACAAATTAATACAATGCTACATGAATATATACAAGAAAAATAAGTCGATAAAATTACAAAATTCACAAAGTTCATATCAATTTACAAAGTTCATATTAAAAATGGTGTAAAACTATAAAAACTATAAAAAGCCGAGCCGAGGAATATACTGCCTGCAAAGTCTGCAGTCGCAGCCTTCATTGTTCCAATATTTGATTTTATTCTTGAATTGTTGCACAGAAGAAGAATCCTTAATTTCCTGTGGAAGAGAGTGCCAAATACGCTGCCCTCTGTATCGGACTGATTCAGTACCATAATTAACTGTATGTACGATAGGAAGTAAAAATGTATTGGCATTTCTCAAATTATATGTGACACTTCTTTTCAGGAAAATTTCATCCATAAAACTGGGGTTTAAATTATTTGTAGTTTTGAACATTTCAGTCATTAGCAATTGCACATTTTTCTGGTGTATTGTTACAGATCTATCTTTTTCTAATAATGATACAAAGCTGGAAGTATAGTCTTTATAAGCTATTCGTAAGGCTCTTTCATGCAGTCTGTTAATCTTGTTATTCATTTTTCTGCTATGGAACATCCATACCAAAGGACAGTACTGAAACTGGCTAGTTACGAATGCTCTCATCAAAAGTCTTAATTTATCAGTTCCAAGATATGTGGACATGCGTGACAAGGCAAATAGTTTGTTGGCAGCCTTTTTACAAATATTGCTTACATGCTTTTCAAAGTTGAGATTTGAATCAATCAACACCCCTAAAAGTTTCTCTTCTTGTGAATTATCAACGGTACAGTTGCCAATATTTATGACGACATCTTGATTTGTTCTTTCACCAAAAATCATAAAGTGGCATTTGTCTTCGTTAAGTTTCATGTAATTATTTCCAAACCATTCAATTATAATTTTGGAGTCATTTTCTAACATGGAGATTACATTTTCGAGACGCATATCGCACGTATAAATGGTTGTATCATCGGCATAGTTACATATATCTGTCTCTTGAATCGATAACAGAAGGTCATTGATGTAGATATTGAAAAAGAGAGGTCCAAGGACGGATCCTTGCGGAACACCAAGCTGAACATGCTTATAGTTACTGAAAGAACCATTGATTTTTACTCTTTGTTGCCGATTTTCCAGATAGCTGTAGACAAGCAATAAAGCTTCACGGCTAAATCCGTACGCATGTAACTTAGCAATCAGTAAGTCATGTCGAATACAGTCAAATGCCTTTGAAAGGTCCAACTTTTCCACCCTTGTCGAGGCACGTTCTCCATTTTTCAATTGCCCGTATCAATGCATGTTGTGCATTGTAGCCCTTACGAAATCCGCAAAGCAGAGATGATAAATATTGAGATATATATGCTGATATTTGAGTACCCATGAGCCTTTCAAATACCTTTGACACTGTTGGGAGCACACTGATAGGTCTGTAATTACCCTTGAAGGTTTTGACCTCCTTTTTAAAAAGAGAAGATACATCGGCTAATTTCAATTCATCAGGAAAGGAAGAATGTTCTATTGTGTTATTAAATATGATTTGCAAGGGTGCAGAAACTATTTCTGATTCGGATTTTAACAACTTTGGAGGGATACTCTTGAAAGTGGTTGCTTTAGAGGGGTTTAGCTCACTAATCCCATTTTTGATATTTTCAATGGAAACCTTTTCAAATGAGAAACAACCATTGTTTTCATTGAATGAACGAATTTTTTGAATACTTGGGTGCCTCGAAAATTTTAACACTATTTGATCGATGGGGTCACTGATATCTTCAGAAGCAAGAATAATATTTTCATTTTCGATAATTCCAAGAGAATCAGTGATTGTGACAAAAAAATTATTAAACGTTTCAGCTACATCAGACTCATTCGACACAATTTTCCCTTCTTCGACCAACGTTATTCGGGATTTTGATGAGCTCTTATCCGAAATAAAAGGTTTGACTGTTTTCCAAAATTTTTTGTTGTCTGTAACTGCTGAGATGTCAATTTGATTATAAAAATCTCTTTTTGCCTTACGGGATAATTTAACGCAAAGATTGCGCTGTCTGCGGAAAGCATCCCAGTTTTCAGCTGTTCTATTCTTATTATACTTATTCTTTAGTCTCGTGCGTCGCATGAAAGCCTTGTGAAGAGTTCGGTTCATAAATGGGCTGTCATTCGCACGAATGTACCTCTTTTTCATCGGTGCATGGTTATCTAAGACATGTCCAAAGGCACCCTGAAAAGATGTATAAGTCAAGCGTTGTACATCAAGGTCAGCAATTTGTTTCTGAAGATCCTGTCGAAATACTTCTTCTTGAAAGTTTCTATAGTCTCTGTAGTTAACTACATTTGGTTTTTGCTTATCAAAAGAAGCTTTCAAAACTGTAACGACCAGTTTGTGAAAATCTGATAATCCAGTTTCAACAGCCGTTGTTTGTTGAAAGTTCCTCCCTCTGTTTGTCAATATCAAGTCAATGCACCTTGGGTTACCGGACTTGAAACACGTAGGCTCTCTAACTAGGTTCTTAAGGTCGAAAAGATTCATAAAGTCGTTTATCTCCTGATCCGTTTCAACTGCATTAAAGTCACCAACGAGGATAAAATTTTCATATTTTTCGCTTCATCTGTTGTCTTGTAGAAAGAGGTCGTGGTCGCATGTTTGTTTTTCTGATCAGCACTATGAGAATATTTTCAAAGCTTTGCACAAGAATTTGAACTGCCACTCTCCTCTTTCCACCTGGATGGGTGAAAATGTCTAACAATACTAATTTGTGCCATCATTTTGATAACAAAATGGCGGGACGCGGAATTTTGGCTAAAAATGACCGGAACGGCGGATTTTAACTGAAAATTGCGCGGAACGACGGATTTCTAACCCCCTTGATGACCCCCACAGTAAATATTCAGTCTTAAATGAAGTAGTATACAACTGAGATATAACTGACAATGGATCTCACTTATGTTACACGTTTTTCCTTCGTATCCAGGAGCACATTTACAGGTGAATTCATTTATTCCATCAGTGCACGTTCCACCATTTAGGCAAGGGCCTCCAGCACATTCATCAATATCTGAGAAGAAACATTTTCAAAATTATATATTTGGAATGTTATTATGACTGACTAAGGCTATGTTCCCTCTTCAAAAGATTGAAAAACCATGTGTTGTAGGCCATGTAACATCAGCTTGAAAAAGTTTTCGAATCTGGACTCTCTCCTTAAGGTCCAATGCAGCTTTGCAGCCTGGAAAAGGAGCCAAACTTCAGATAATCGTACAAACAAGTTACAAAACAAACTTAATGGCCAGGAAGCTTAAAAAGAGATGAAGTAAATGACTTCAGGACTTCACTCGAATCGACCAGTTTCATGCATTGTAGCACATTCACAAGCATGTTTCTATTCAGTGAGTCGGGGCAATCTTTATTGCCATACAATAAAAGTTGTAATAAAGTTCTATTTGCAAGATTTATTAATGCGTAGATTCCATATAGACGAGGTCTTGTCTATGCAAATCTAAGCAAGAGATAGCCCACATTACACCTTTTCAGATTTCAAACTTAACCAAATCAGTAGCCTGAAATAAAAGGCACTGCGAGGGAATGGAAAAGGAAACGGCGGAGGAGGGGGGAAAGAGAGAAGAGTCTCTCCTCCTCTACGACTCTTTCTACATTCCCTCGCAACAACGCTATTTACTTTTCCTAGTTTTTATGGCTCAATCGACTTGGGAAAGAGAAACTTAAACAAGTCCAATTTCAAATAGATTTCAGTCAGAAACAGTCACAATAGACGAAATCGGCTAAGGTTTGTTTACACCCATTTCAAGTCATGTGATCAATCTCTTGATAAAATATCTTTTGATTTCTCCTACATATTTCGCGCCATGCAAAGTTGTGCCATGTGTACAAAAATTAGGACAATACTTAAACTTCCCAAGGGTATGGTCACATGATTTGAAATGGGTAAAACAAACCTTAGCCGATTAGGTCTATGGTATTACGTCTCTGTGATCTTCCCCTACGTATGTATCTGCAAAGTATGTTTTCTAAACTTTCTGAGCTCAACATCCCTTCAAAGTACAAAAGTAGGAGTCCCCTTAGAACCTTAAATGATCAAAAGGCTATTTCCGACTGAAGCACAAAGCTGTTGAACGGACTTGTTCATCACTTGAGGGAAGCAGCTTTGGCCCTCGAGGAAACATAGAACGTCACCATACATGCATTATAAAAAAAGAGAAAATTATGACTTACTCGTCTGACAGTGAATCCCTTTATAACCAGGCAAGCATGTGCACGAGTAGCCATTCACACCGTCATTACAAGCAGCATTGTTTTGGCACGGGGTGCTTGAGCACTCATTGATGTCTAGAAAAAGTGAATCGTAGAAATGTGAAATCACTCATCTGAATTGAATATAAGTTACATTAAGGTCCTTTCATTAGAACATAAACAGTTTTCAATGAAAAGAGCTCCAGAAGGGGTATGTATTATTGGAATCTGTACTTTGTTTAAAGTTGATCTTTTACTCCTACACGTTTTTTTATAAGAAACTGGTTTATAAGAAACTAGTACTACTATGGCTAAAATTTTAAGAAACTCTAGTATTATGCCTGAGAAGTATCAAGAAACTTTTAAAGTTAAAAGCATGGCGATTATAGAAAATACATCGTCGAGTCTTATTCTTGAGCAATATTAAGTAACCACTTGCGTTTTCAACATAACGGAATATTGTTTATTCCTATACCTATGATGTTTTAGATGTCAAGAAACATATCTGCAGCAGTGTTGAGATCACATTGATAATTCATGGATTCAAAAATAAGAAACCAATCAAGAAACTTTGACTCTAGTTTAGTTTAGATACTGTGACCTGATCCAAGTTTCTTGTAAAACACGTGTATCTACAAATTGCTACCAAAGATGGATCTTAACTGGGTCAATTTCTTCATTCGAATAGAATTTTCACCGTGCATTCTAAAAGAATCATGCTGCTCATGCTCAAATGTGTAAGACTGAGTTCGAGTGTGAAAAATTTGCATGGTGAAAATCTACCTTAACGAATGTTATTTGAAACAATAGAGCCAATGAAACCCATGGAATCACTACATTGTTAACTGTGTAAATTTTGCGAAAACTCAAATTAAGTGCCGAAAAATGTTAATTCAGCAAACCAGCAAAGTAAAGACATCGATTATCAGCTCAGCTCAATGAGAGAGATGGCGTGGCTAAATGGAATAAGCGATATGAAAAAACACTTAGAAATTTTCCTATTGGATACATAAACATTGTTTTAATCCTTTTCTGGCTATGTCCTATGAATATTTCTTACTTGTGGATGAAGCAGGTAAATTTAGCTAGATTTTTGCTCAAATTGCCCAAGTCAGACAGACTTCCAGGAGATAGACTCGAGGCAAGTCTAGACCTTAGCAAGTGTAACCATCTATTTTCTTCTGACAATGCTTAAACATTTGGCGGAAATTCATTGAAAGGTTGGATAATTCTATATTCATCAAGTATCTATTCACATAAAGAAGAAATATTATACAAATAGTCAAAAAATCTAATAAATTCCTTACTTATCGTACAATTGGTTCCTTTAAATCCAGCCAAACAGTTGCAAATGTATCCATTTAATTTGTCCACACATCCACCGCCATTTTGACAAGGCTTGCCCGCACAGTCGTCTATCTCTAGCAATAAAAACAAACAAAGGGTTAGGCAGAACAAAGTGATTTGTTCAAGTCATATGGCATCGAGCTTCTTTATTCATTATTTCATTTCTAGTATATCGAGAAGCAATTTCAATTCATGTGCGTAGGAGATTGACGAGCCTGCACACAGACTTTGGTCAATGAGGAGAAGATGGCAGGAAGGAACCAAAATCTGCGCGCAGGCTGCAGAGTGATGCGATCGAGCGCCATTAAACCGCTGAAGCTCTTTCTGAAATTGTCAACTCGGGATTAAAATTGCCACTCGCTGTATTAGGAAAGGAAACAATGAACTATGAACATACAAGAAGAACATACAAGTAGATTTAGAGCTGCCTTCCTACAGTCCGTGCATAAATCAGATTGTTGTTTCAAGGAACATACCCTTTTCATGCTATGTGCCAGTAACGCCTAATCTAACAGTTTTTTATTTACTTCATATCATTAATATCTTAACTTCAATACTACTTTTTATTTATCTGTATATATTTGGTAAAAGAGATAAAATAGAATATGGTATTGAAAGCAGATCCAAGAAGCGACAAAAGGCTAGGTAACTGGCACACACTGAGGCCTTTCAAACCTATGTCATCATCAGAATGTGTTTTCATCTATTTATTGCAGAGACCCTCACGCGGATGAGCTTTCTATTTTGTGTACTTGAATCTACATAGGATGGGACAAACTTGTGGCAATTCAATTCAATGAGCGTAAGCTAATGAATTACCCAGCATATCCTTGGTAGCGTCTGTTGCTTTTCGACACTAGCACATGGGAGTATCAAAAGCATATCATCTAACAAAGTGCAGTTTCTTAACTTTTTGCTAGACATGATTTAGTTAAGGTTTCTTACGAACGAGTTTCTTAGGGGTTTCTTATCAAATAGATATGCATTAGAACTGCCGCCGAATCTGAGGGATATTTCAGAAGAAAAACCGATCGAAAAACCCTCTTGCCGATGGCAACAGATAGTTATTTTCAATACTGATATGCATACCCCTTTCGCAGTTTGTCCCTTCGTAGCCTGGCACACATTTGCAGGTGTATTTGTTCACTTCATTTTTGCATTCTCCTCCGTTGAGGCAAGGCAGACTGTCACATTCGTCGATTTCTAAAAACAACAAATTATGTATTTCATTTTGATTCAATTAATATTTACCCCTTCAGATTTATACTAGCTTTTCTTTGACAGCCTATCAGTTCTATCACTGGTAACTGACAGCATTTTATCCCTAAGATTGAATTTAGAGTCTAAATTTAGTTTGATGAAGCTAAGAACAGTTGGCAAAGTAATAGGTTTGGGTCTCCAAGATATGTAGATATCAGAGTTGACGGCGACCGCAGCACTTTGATCCAAAGCATCGAATGGTAGATCGATTACGATGAGTATGAGTCCCTTGTATCCCTGCGGTAAACCTTGCTCAACTGGGACTCCAATCACGTTTCTGACGTCATACGCTGATCAACAATCCGAATGAACACCTTGGTAACTTCGATCAAATGCTCCTAGAAAATGGGTGCATTAACTAGAGGTTTGCTTCGATCCAGATTCAATCGATCAAATGCCGAAAATAGGGTCAGTTTTCAACTGCTTTGTTTTGACAGAGCAGAAACTGCGCACGCATGCGCGAAAACTAGTAACTTTGAGCCCCCTTAGCTTCCTGCAACAGATCCCAAAATTAGGCAACACTTGATATTTTCTTCCTAGGACCTAAAACTCTTGATTTATCATTTCAAAAAGCTTATCTGTCCAAACACCTCCTTATCTCAGATTGCTCGATGACGTCTTTTTACGCAGTTTCTGCTCTGTCCTTTGTTTTAGGTCCCTGCAATCTCGTCCCCAGAGTGAGTTGGTTGCTCTACCTCCCTCTAGGCCGTTCTGCACCCTCTGTAAGTTGACTGGATATTTGAAAGCAATAGCAAACATGAATTATTTCTCAAAAAACTTCATAATCATTCAAATAACAACAATGTAATCTTGTCATTAAGCAACAACCATTACAGTTTTGCTTTGTTGTTTAGAATCGAGGTCACATAACTAGCGCTGTCTAACAAGCCACAATGTTCCCGCTGTCTGGGCGCATGTGATCAAAGTGTACCAGGATGTTTATTCGGCTTCGAGATCAGCGTATGATGTCAAAACACCCTGGGAACGAGGTTGGAGTCTCTGATTTGATCAAGAGTCACTGCAGAGATACAAAGGACTCAGTGTAATCAGTCTACAACTCGATGCCCTGGATCAAAGTGCTGGGGTTGCCGTCAACTCTGATATTTATCGTAGAAACCCAAACCTATTGCTTTACCAAATTGTCTTAGCTTCATCAAACTAAATATAGATTCTAAACTCAACCAAAGGATAAAATACAAAGGACTCAGTATAATCAGTGTAATCAGTCTACAACTCGATACCCTGGATCAAAGTGCTGGGGTTGCCGTCAACTCTGATATTTATCGTAGAAACCCAAACCTATTGCTTTACCAAATTGTCTTAGCTTCATCAAACTAAATATAGATTCTAAACTCAACCAAAGGATAAAATAGTTTGAATTACTAATCATACAACTGATAGGGGGTCAATTCAGAAACGTTATGGTACCTGTTTCACAGTTGACACCAGTGAATCCTGGGATGCATTGACAAGATAGGCTTGATTTCAAATCCACACAAGTTGCGCTATTTTTGCATGGCTTGTTTCTGCATTCATCCAAATCTACGGAGAATTAACAATATAGTTTTGACAGCACTTCAAGTGCAAAATTACCTGGTGGGGCATGCAGCTAGCCTCAATGTAAGATGGATCGACCTTTTAGTTGTTCTAAAACTGCGTTTACACGATGCCAGCAAATTTTGAAAACGTGAAACTGTGACGGATAGGTACATTCTTTGCCGGTAAATTTTGAAAAATAGTAGATTTTGAAAAACGGCAGATTTTGAAAAAGGAACTCTAACCGGCACATTTTGAAAATGGCATCATGTGTACACTCAAGAATAATGAAAATGGAACATTTTCAACGCTTTCAATATGAGGCTGAACGGTTCTTAAGGTGTAGGTTCATTTCTTTGGCGAATGCAAAATGATTGTTGATAGAAAAAATCAGGCATGTCTATCAAATTCTTTTTTATTGATTAGATGAGAAAATAGGGGGAATATCATCAACTTTATTTTGCTATGAAATAGATCTTATCCACAAACTTCAATTATGCTAGGTTTTTAAATTGGAAAAGCTTTGGGCAATGGTATCACAGAGTGGACGCCAGGCCCACAATGTTATACAAGACCAAACACAGACTTGTTTCTACTCAACTTAATGATCATCTGGAATATTCTGTTTGAAATGGAAAACTAATACAGCTTCAAACGAAGACAGATTTTTCCAGGTTCTCATTCCTGCCACTAACTGCTATCAAAATGTACCAATACGATAGATAGAACATACCCTTGAGTTTATCACAAAGCAATCCATAATGAGATTCATCGCAATAAACACATTCATAAAATGGGTAGTCACATTTATCTTTGCATAAAATCTTTGCCGGGCACGGGTTTAATTCTAGGCATGTGTCTCCAACCTCGAGAGAAAGAACAATTAATGTAAACATAGGACAGTAAAAGTGATGCTAGTTCAAAGATCTTTTCGGAGATGGAACATTGCAACAACGATTTCAGAAAAGGCAGCCAGTTACTTCAAAGGGACGTAACTGGCAATAGCAGTAGCTACCGCAATACCTGGTGGGTAAGAAAAAATTTTACACATTTGACAGACTTAGAATGAAAAGTACGCGGCCAGTATTCAGAATTGAATTTAAATTTGTTTGGTGAAATCGTTCATATTTTTTAGACCCAGAAATTAGAAAAAAAACCAGTTGTATGGGAACGGGAATAGACTTTTTCAGCTTTTCAGCAAAAGAGCCTGGACCCTTTATTTTTATACATTTTTATACGCGAAATTCGATCAAGTGGCGTTAGAGTTTCTATCACTATTGTGCACATTCGAAAATTCTACGAAATATTACAAAGTATCGTTTGATTGAGATTCTTTTTCAGAAGAGCTAAAAGGTTTATTCCACGGTTCATTGTAATTTATATTTTACTTGCTATTGAAACGTATACTCTATTTTTGAAACTGAATGTTGCATTGAATTCAAAATTGAATAGCTATAAGTAAATCATGGAATCATGGACATGAATAGAACATGGAATCCTCTTTCTCGTTCAAATCCATCACCAGCATTTTCGTGATTTCTTCTCCTGAAAAATGAGTGATTTTATGAAACAAAATTATTGCAATCATGTTAGCACTTGACCAATAGATCAATTTTTCTGTTCTGAACATTGACCGCATGCTTTTTATTCCATAGTCTGCCAAACATAGAACTTTTTTTTGACGCATACGGTACAAGAAAAGACTGTTTCAACAGCTACAATGCTTCAATAACTTCTTTGTTTACAATATACCTATTTCGCAATTTGGAGGAAGAGACCGAGGAGAGCGCAGCCCATTCTGCCAGCCTTGGCAGCTGTAGGAAATCAGAGGAATCCCCTCTTCATGGTTCTGTCGCATCTACTTGCAAACTTGAGCTATTTTCGACTTATTTGCACTCTTCAAGAGTCACACGGATGCTTGTTTAGTCTGGTAAGTGTTCTCTCTGGATTATTTAGTCATCTGGTCATACTTTCACCCATCAATGAGTGTATTTGAGACACTTTATTGCGGGTATTTTCCAATGAAGATCCCAGTACTCCAGCTACAACACGCGATTCTGCAGAGATCTTCAGATTCCGAGGCATAGTCTGGAGTATACCAAAAAAAGGATTTTCCTATTCAGCTCTTAAGGCCTGGAATGAAATCCCAATAAGCATCAGGGAGCTTCCTACCTTGTGCCAATTCAAAAAACAACTAAAACATATTTGATGAGCTCAAAGCCAATTAAACACGACTCCCTGGAAGATCAGCAATGCCATTAGCCCTCAGCATTTTTGTTTTTATATATGATATTAATTAATAAAACTTTCTTTTTGTGTTAGTTAACTTAGCTGAAGGGATTTCGTGTATAAACAATTTAAAATGAAAAACAAATATTTGTAACCGGCTGTGATGCGGCTCAGTTTAGGTCCAACCAATTAATAGGCCTAACTCCGAAGTTGAATGAGCACATGCAATAAAGTGGCTCAAGATGCTCTTACAAAGAGGCGGAAGGATGGCAAGACGCCTATATAAACAAAAGGAAAAACTTAGGCCCCGTTTACACGGTGCCGGACAAGTTTTTATCCGTACAAGTTTTTGTACGGATAGGGCTTGCGTTTACACGATACCTCCCTATCCGTACAAATATTTGTTCGTTTATCCGGACAAAAACTTGTACTGCTACGAAAGCGTACAAGTTGTGAACTTGTACGGATAAAAACTTGTCCGGCACCGTGTAAACGCAAATTCACGAACTTCTTTTTGTTCGGATTCACAAGGAGGGTAGAATTCTCTCAAAATGAGGCAGAGCAAATATGGCAAAGCCTTGTGTTTTTGTGCTGTAGTGTGTTTCTTGCGCCAAAATTTATGTGAAATTGGTGATTAACCTGATCGAAAACGAAAAAGAAATAGATAGTTAATTGCAAACATGATTGTTTTCGCCTGTTAAGTTCATTCCTCAACACTGGCTGTTTTGTCAGCAAGTTACCACTGCAGCAGACGCTGGAGCTGAAGAAATTGCGAACAAGCTTAACAAGATCTCCTTTTGGGAAAGACTGGGAAGGACTAGTGCATAGCGGAGGAGTCTCGTAATGGATGTTGTTGTACCGGAAGAATGGAGAGAAAACTTCAGAATGTCGAAAGACAACACACGACATATGATTTGCTCTTTAGTGCGCATGTCACGAGCACAAAAATACGTTCAGATCGGGCACCGTGTAAAAGGAAAGGCAAAGCGAACAAATATTTGTCCGGTACCATGTAAACGCAAATTATCCGTACAAAAACTTGTACGGATAAAAACTTGTCCGGCACCGTGTAAACGGGGCCTTACAAGACCAAATAAATATCATGCAGGTCTTGAAAGGTGCAAATAAATTGAAAATAAACCGAGCTTGCAGAGGAATAAGACCAAGCCGTACGCTTATCACCGAGGCGGAGGGGACTCCCCTGATTTCCTAATTTTGCCAAGGCTGTCAAAATGGGCCACACTCTCATCAGTCCTTTTATCCAACTGCGAAAAGTATATTCCTCATCGTGAGGTAAAAGCGCTCGCAACGCTCCGGTTTCGCGGTGGACGCAAGTTTGAACATTCAAGATATTTCTGTTCTCCATGCCTGATTAGAAATATTCGGTGCCTGCAAGCAAATGGTCGGCTAAAATTTGCGTACAACCAAAGCAAGCCAAGATGCCTGCAACTGATGTGTAATGATAATTTCTCCTTGCAAGCGTTGCTTGTGCGCTCCTGGATATTAATGAGGCTAGCTGTTTTCAAAGCACTAATACCAACAAATGGAGTACCTATGTTTATTTAATCATATCGAGGAACATTTTGAGAGTGATCAGCGCCAGCGCCAGCACCATTGATTAAAATTGAATTCACATAGCTGGATCCAACAAAACTCCCATCAATTTTCATAGACACTCGGTGCGTCAAGACTTATAATAACTTACCTGGGTAGTACTGTAGTCAGTTGACTTATAAACCCATCCTGGTTTTGACATCAGTACAGCATCCTTATCCCCCATGGCTTTGCTATTTAACTCGCATTTCTTTTCATCAATTTTGGAATTATA
This sequence comes from Aurelia sp. 3 sensu Dawson et al. (2005), assembly GCA_964020215.1. Taxonomy (NCBI): domain Eukaryota; kingdom Metazoa; phylum Cnidaria; class Scyphozoa; order Semaeostomeae; family Ulmaridae; genus Aurelia; species Aurelia sp. 3 sensu Dawson et al. (2005). The sequence continues at coordinate 31,629,640 of OZ026572.1, read as the reverse complement.
TGATCTGCATTGATGATGCTCCACACACTTCACCATGCATTGGACATCATTGGTGTTGCTTATTGTAGCTATAACTGAGCCATTGAGAGCCTTGTCTTTTATAAATACGGTGAAATCTGCAAATATGTCTCCGCAAGGGAGCCGAAGTATCATCTGCCATGTGGTACCAGAGAGAAACATCAACAGTAGCAGCCTGCAACGGAAAAACAACAATACCAGATAAGCTTTTATAAACGTCGACTGAATAGAGGATTGCGCTGAAGATGGCGGCGAGGAGTTTTTTACCGAGATGCATTGCATTCGAATTACAAATCTTTAACGATTCAATAGGAATTCGATTAAAGAACGCAGTGCATCTCGGTAAAAAATTCCTCGCCGCCATCCTTAGCGCAATCCTCTATTGTACTCGACACATCCATTCGATTTCTCGTCTGTTCTCAATTCATCTGCCGAGAAAACGGAAACACAAGACCCGAAGAGGCTTTGTAGAGGAATATGGCAGAAATTTGACAGACAAAATTTTCTATTCTATCAGTTCATCTCCTGCAATATATATTCAGATTTGTTCTATAAAGATGAATGGTTTCTTACGTTATATTTTCCCAGGACTCGAGTTTCTTGATTTTTTAGCGATCTGGGAGTTGACGAGATTCTTATAAGCAGTTTCTTATAAAAAAAACGTGTATAGATGTTCTCTATTTTGGTCGAGAAATCTAAAAAACTCAGCCATACATTCTAGTGTGTTCTCTCTCCTAAATAAAATGATTTTGCACTCACAAGTGGGGACTTCGAACTTGAAATGCACTCTTATCCATTACAAATTGCTACATGGAAAATGGATCCTGCTTTTGGGTCGCAGTTCTAGGCTTAATCTTTAAAAGTTAACCTCAGAGGCAACTTATCCGTTTCGTTTATTTTGTTTCTGGTAAACAACATTGTGCAAGTTTCTAAGTCTTCTATCTCCCTGTCATTTCTAAATCAAATTTCAGTTTCAATTTCATATATCTAAATTCTACTACATATAATTTGTATACAATTAACTATACCAACAAGTAACTAAACTACTGGGAAATAAGACAATATTATAGAAAATTAATACATTGATACGGAAAGTTAATATAACAATATACAAATAGAGAGAAACAAGATAAATTGTAAGGAGGGAATTACTTATAGGAGGAGCTCTCTCAATAGGTAAAGTAATCGAGGAGAGAGCCCCCCCCCCCCCCCCCCTGTCGAGGAGAGAAATCCAAAGAAGTTGAATCTAGGAAAGACATATTTTTACTTTTGTTTTTCTTTATTCATTTAAAAAAACAACAAACTATAAAAACAACAAGATTAATTAACTACGTGCCATCCATATTGGGAAAGGACTTATAGTCAGACTTACAGTCAGCGAGTCCCCACTATTTATGGCACTTACAATTAACATGAACTGTTCTAATCATAGCTGTAGGAGAGGAACGCCCCAGGAGCAAAGGTTAACGAGCAACGAGCACGCACCGTCGGAGTTCCATGCTCGAGCAGAATCCATCGAGAATTAAAATTGTAGAATTAAAATAGTATGTTAAAATAGTAAATGTTAAAATAGTAAAATTGTGAAAAAAACTTTTACTTGTAACACATAAAGTAGGAACAGAAAAAGACGCAAAGTTATGCGTTGCAACTGCGCATATTTAGTAATAGCCAGGTCTTTCCATTTATGGTAAAATCAAATGAAGATACCTACCTCAAAGAATACTTGAACTTCATCTTAGACTGTCACGGGATGCTGTTTCCTGATGTTTACTTGCAGGTGAATAAATTGAAAATGCCAGATTGAATCAGTGTCGCACACCGGAAAGCTAACACACACCATGACACACCAGCTCGCATTTACGACAAAAATACCTGCATGCTGCATGCCACTAGGATACTGTTTTGCGTGGGCTTGAATTTCATTGCAATCAAAGTGAATAAATGAATATGCTTAATGTTTTGGCGTGTGAATACTTGATTTACTTAATCACCAGCCGGGTGTCCCACAGGCAATGTGAAGTAAGGGGATCTATCATAGGGTGCTTCAATACCGCAAAACCACCAAAATTTGCGCCCTTACCCGTCAACCGCGAGCCATCTTTAGTCATAAACCGCAACCGTCAGTTACCTTCAGTGGTGGCGCCTGGGGAAGGCTAGATGGGGCTACAGCTCCCCGTCGGAAGCATCTAGCTCACCCTTTTCAAGAAAATAGTCAATCTTGCCTTAGAGTCAAATTTTCAGATTGTCTGTTTTCATTGAAATTTCCAATGATATTGAATATTTCTTTCTGGCATTTATGACCAAACTAGATGCTTTACCGCACAAATAAATTGACCTTTCAATCACAAGCGCTTTTTGCAGCATGATTCGAAACCAGGTAGCACTAAAAAGAGCTGAATTCGCCAATTTTAAAACCAATTGCAAGGTCAGCTATGTCTGGGAAAATAAATTGGTCATTGATACAAAAAGGATATTTGGAGATCGGCCAAGTAATCATATTTTGGTGATGTTTCAAACAGGCATACTTTTTGGGACATTCGGTATCATGTCCGGTATCTACGCTAACCATTTTGCCAATTTCAGCATTATTAAACCAAATGATTCTCTGCAAGGATCAGTCGTTGTGACACTGCTGTTTGTATATTAACGTTAATTGCAGCAATATCAGATTATGATCCTGAACTCTCTTCATAGCTTCTCTTTTCCACTGCTTCATATGCAATATTTCGGCAATCAATGCAGATATTTAACACCTACCATGTATAAATTAAATAACTGAAGCATTTGTCCACAGGGATCAGTCATTGAGACACTGCTGTTTAAAGTGAATCGACATAGTTAGAAGCTGGCCCGGGCAAAGCCAACAATATAATCTATTGTACTCAGCAACTTAGATACATCCGGTTTCATTGTGGGGCAAAAGAAACAGTGGATTTGTGAGCGTTTCCCTAACCTATTTATAACATATATGAGATATAGCTGTGTCTATTCCCTTTAAAGTATCATTTCAATTGCTGTAGTGCCAATTCGTATTTCCTCTTTAAGCAAAATTTAATTAATCTAAGATCACATCGTGCACTAAAAAGACTCCTTTTACAATTAATCTTCGGTGGCCTTAGATGACAATGAAATCCCATTATTTATTGCCTAGCTAAAATCAATTTTAATTGTCTGTGTGTAATATTCTGCTACGCTGTTGCAAATGATTAGTGTCAACTAAAATTCTTTACGGCTGAACGGTCCATGTCAAGTTAAAACCATTCCACTCATAGATGTTATCAGAAATGAGTTGAACAACAAGTTGATTTGTAACAGTTGTTTGAGAAGGTGCACCTAATCCGCACAGTTTCCCAGACAATGGAGATGAGGTTGCAAGGGGACCATCGTAGAGACGCACATAGTCGTAGCAAATGCCATCCTCTACTTCCACTGCAAAATCATTAAAAACCACATGTACCCTTGATCCTACAGCGACTTTCACTGTCCACTGACAATCATGGTTCTTAGGATACTTTGCCGGATAATTTTTGCTGATGATCTCACCAGAATCGCCAGTCATTGCAGTTCCGCATTCTTGAATGAGAAAGTGAGAAGAGATGATTGATTTGATAGACTGATTGATTGCTTGATTGAATGATTGATTGATTGATTGATTGACTCACTCGCTCACTCACCCACTCACTCACTCACTCGCACACTCACCCCATTCATTCATCCAGCAACAAACAAAATCGGCTATCGTTTGTTTAAACCCAATTCAAGTAATCAATTTCTTGATAAAATATCGCTTAAATTCCTTCAAATATTTTGAGCCATGAAAATTTCTGCCATGAATGCAAATAGCATAGTACCAAAAACTTCCCTAAAGTATGCTCACATGACATCTACATAGACATCTAAATTGACTTTTAAATGATAGAGTAAAAGTAAAGCACTCGTATGTTAATTTTGGGAGAGGCTGAAGTAGACTGACGACGTGATTCCTTGTATTCGTTCAACATTTATAATCTGGTGTTTTAATTTCTCTCATATAAAGGACTCACGGCCAAACGGATTCTAAGCAGGGACTAAAATCTTATGAAAAATCAGAAGAAATTTAGTACATCTTCCATCCTACGAACGTCGAAAGAAAAGCAAAAACAACAACAACAAGTGTAAGTTAGAGGGACTTAAATGTAATGTAGTCTAAGGCTGAAGATGCCTCTCTATACCCCCCCCCCCTCTCCTCCAATGAGCACTATCAGTTTAAGACTTCATGCACGAAAGAACTGCAAATTCACGCATGAAACAAATAAAAGATGCCATGGCACGCCAACACACGTGGCAACCAGTTTAGTAAATCACGCAACCTAGAATACCTGACTCAGGGTTTTCGCATTTTTGCGCGCCGCGCCCATGCATTACTTACCAGGATGACATAGTGTTCCACTGTAACCAGTCAAGCACGTGCATGTGAATTTGTTTGCCCCATTTACGCAGGCTGCACCATTTTTACATGGATTGCTGGAGCATTCATCAAAGTCTGTAAATAATTTACACGATATAAATCATTAAAGTATGCATCGACCAGCAAAGAGCTGTTTGAAAGGTATGATATTGTGTCCTTGAAATCTAGGTTGTGAATATAGAGAATGCTATGAAACCTTGAAGAAACTCGCAAGAAACTCTGAGTACTGAAAGTCTGATAATTTCAAGAAACTTTCAGTACTGGCCTAAATTCTTAGTTTCTTATAAAAAAATACGTGTACTTTTTAAGTACCGTCCAATATCAAGGCTCCGAAGGAGGGGAGGAGTGTCTTGCTATCAGAATTACCACCGACGTGAGATACCTTAGACGTCATTCTTTGCTTATGTAACTTATGCTATGAAGTACTGCGCTTACTTATCTAGGGGAACCTACCCCCGCTTGTATGCCTCAATAGATCAGTAATTGCAAATAACAACATGTTGACTTCTCAATCAGGGGGGGGGCAATCAGGGGGGCCAATCATCATTCCTTTGAAAGTAGGGGAGCAGAGGACTTTCAAACAGTCTGACCTTTTTTGAGCCACCCGGTGAAATTACTGATTAAAATTGGACGAAAAAACAAACAAACAAACATACCAAGTTCACACACTGCACCAACGAAGCCAGCTTTGCATTCACAGAGAAACTTGTTTACGTGATTCTTGCATTTGCCATCATTTTGGCATGGTTGACTGAGACATTCGTCAACATCTAAGGAAATAATATTAGTTTCTTGGTTTAGGACTACAATAAGATTAGCTTCTTAACCAAAATATTGTTAAAAAAGTTTGTCCCATGAGACGTAGGGGGCAAAAGTTTGCAAATTGAGTTGAAATTGAGCTACTCTGAAAAAGGTTATTGATCCGATGAATCTCTGCCTTGAATGAAGGTGAATGTGAAGGTGAGGCTGCGGCTTTCAGCGCCAAGCACTTGAATCAAATACGTATGAGGTGAGTGGCCGAGTGGCTTATACGGTCTTCGTCAGGTGACTGAAGTTGTGCTCCGTCGTCGGGTGAGGTCAAACTCCGGATGGGTGACCTCGAAGGCCTGATCTCACAACTCACCTCGTCGTCCTTCGGAAGGCACGTTAAACTAGGGGTCCCGTGCTTGGATGCGGCAGGCACAGTGGGCCTAAATTAGCTTTCAGTAGCTACAAATCCTGACAAGCCCACTCAAAACAAATTGAAAAAAAAAACAAGTAGCTAAGCGCTAATCGAGTCCAGAACGCCTTGTCATGACGCTCAAGCTGTGGGGTTCTACTTGGGATTGAACTCTGTCGGCCTGACTGTTCTGGCTGCAAACAGTGGCGTACGGAGCCAGCACTCAAAGAGTGAGGGAGGAAAACTTTGCATGACCACGCCCTTCAGACACTTGGAAAATACAGGCATTGCCCTTTTTGCAAAACTTTTGAGTAAATGTTTGCCAAGGATATTCATTATATCTTTTAATTACATGACAAAACCGCTGGATCTGACTTACCCCTCCTGAGAGACCAATTTTTCATTGCATTCTTGTACAAATCTTAGGAATCATATTTTGGAAAAGTTACGTCAGAGGATTATATCATTGTGCCACAATTCCAACGAAAAGCGTTTCTTGATCAAATAAAGAAGTTCACGTTTCTCTGAATAGCTGGGGATTTTTCCACTGGGGATTTTCCCAAGACTGATGATTTTCGTCTAAGTTATTTCCATTGAATTGAATTGTTATTTACTGTTATAGTCATTAAGTGGAAAGGATATTGTGGGGGGTATCGTTGGGGTAAATGGCACACATTTACAGTCGTAGTTCTACATTCCATGTATCATATTTCCAATATTCTTCTTACTTCATCAATCTATTATTTATTCAAATATCCATATTGCAGCTGTATACCTTTTTCACAGTTTTTCCCTTCGTAACCTGGGGCACACTGGCAGCGGTAGTTGCCAACTTCATCTATGCATTCCCCTCCATTGATGCATGGCAGACTGTCACATTCATCAATGTCTAAAAATAGAAATTATCTTTATACTGGGTGACCCAAAGACAACTGCATGAGCTAGATTGAACATAGTTTCCTGAAAGCAATTATTATGAACAAACACCAAGATATAGACATGTAACCGAAAGACTCAGGTATCTGTTGAGATGCTGCTTGGTCAGTTTAAGGTATGCTTACTGTCCTAAAAAAGAGTTTCAAATATACGGAAATTCATCTAGTTCTCGGTCTATTCCTTCTTTTTCCATTAAGTATTTGGGAAGGCAGGAAAAAAGCTGAATTCCAAATTTGCTTTGGAGCACAAAATTTGAATGAAGAACAAAGGTAGATCACTTTGCAAACAAAAAACTTCCCCAGACGACTTCAGATTCATTGCAATGTCGAGTTTTCACAAAATGTTGACTGGAAAACGATGGCGATTATTTCACTCAAAAAGAAGAATCCAGGATTCGAAAATTTCTTTGAATCTGGGTTTTTAGATGGTAGTCATTGCTTAAAATGATCATGCATCATCTCAAAAGATAGCTAAGCCTTTCAACTAAACTCTGATACAAAGCATTTGACAATAGCTTTTGATTTCAGGGAGCTAGGTATGATCTAGCTAGTGAAATGTTTTTTGGGTAGTTTATGATTGAAATCGATACTATGCTGTAAAACCTAATACCGTATCCTCCAGTAACTGCTGGACTTGCAGTAACTGCAAACAAAGAAGATCCATTGCGATTTACAGCTCACGAAAATAATTCAACTCGCTTGAGCAAAGGGCAAATCACTCCTTAGAAATCTCGTACCCTGTTTACAGAAATCCTCCTATTCCCCCAGAAATCCAAGAAATTCTCTACAAATCATATTGTTCTACAATAAAACTCGTTCGATTTGTCAGCTAATGATACATCCGTCGCGTGTGAGCGCCGTTTATCCCAGTAAGAAGAGGTGCAACGTTTAACGACTTTAAGCCGTATGAACGAAACAAAGGATCGATGCTTTAAAAGCCTACAAAATTTGTTTTTGCTTTACATCTTTAAAATTCGTTTTTCTCAGTTCTATTGAGAAGAAGATTGATTTAAGTTAAAATCGGACTGGACAAAACAGGGCCGTAGGAAGCATCTCTCACTGGGGTTGGGGCACAACACTTAAAAGGCACTGTTTGCCTTAACTTGAAGGGGCATTTCCTGAATGTAAACAGGGGCACTGCTTTGTGTATTCCAAGTCTTGGGGGGAGACGTGCCCCAAGTGCCCCCGTTTCCTAGGTCTATTGGACAAATAGACACACGTGCTAACAGTTTAGTGCACCTTCCTGTATTCTTTAAAATTTTGCGTGTTTTTTGATTGAATTACTCGGCTAATACACAACCGATTCGGATATGCGACGTCTCAAATTGCAAGTAAAGATCTTATCATTATCGTGAACTTAAAATCTAAGGTTTAGAAAATGAAGCTCCAGTGCAGGAACCGTAACAAGACTTGTATTTTTTGGGACGACCTATAGCAAATAGAATTCTAAACCAAACAAAACTACCTGTCTCACAGTTGACACCACTGAATCCTGGGACGCATTGACAAAAATATCTTGATTTCAAATCCACGCAAGTTGCGTTATTTTTACATGGCTTGTGACTGCATTCATTTAAATCTGTAGGAAATTAAAAACATTATTTTGATAGTTATTTAAATGTAGAATTAAGCGGTGTGCAACTACCGGGTGTCCTAAAAAAGTATACAGATTTGGTCGACCCTAGCGATAAGAATATCGTTTGAATCAATCCAAAATCAGTTTTAAAATATACCTCAATAAATGTAGATACCTCCTTTGTTGATATCGGTGCGTTGAGAGTGAAGATATCAATCTTCAAAGGACAAATTTGCCTCCACCTCTAAACCAGAGCTTTGACGTTTTGGCCTAAGCAAATTTTTGAAGCACACGGTAAAACAAAATTTGAACCACGAGGGGAAAAGCAAAAGACGGCACAACAGATGTGTTTTATAAATAGACTTTATGTAGCACTGATCGTCAAGGGAGCTCCGTCATCAACTTCATTCCTCTCAATATCAACATCTTATTTCACACATACTATTCAGTGACCTTACCAATACGATAGATAGAACATACCCTAGCTTTTATCACAGTGCAATCCATAATGAGATTCATCACAGTAAACTTATTCGTAAAATGGGTAGTCACATTTATCTCTGCATAAAATGTACCAATACGATAGATAGAACATACCCTTGAGTTTATCACAGTGCAATCCATAATGAGATTCATCACAGTAAACTTATTCGTAAAATGGGTAGTCACATTTATCTCTGCATAAAATGTACCAATACGATAGATAGAACATACCCTTGAGTTTATCACAGTGCAATCCATAATGAGATTCATCACAATAAACACATTCGTAAAATGGGTAGTCACATTTATCTCTGCATAAAATGTCTGTTGGGCATGGATTCAACTCTTGACATGTGTTTCCAATCTAAAAAGCAAAAGAATTGATAACGGATTTCAAGCATTCATTGCAAATTCCTGATTCTCAACAAGAATGAATTAGCAATCTTTTCTTTCTTCAAGCCAAGTAAGTCTTGAAATATGATAAATGAGAAAAAATTTTTTGAAACAAGATTCTTAAGAATTCATTGCTAACCAAGTATTTGCATATTCTTAAAGCGAGGAAATTTGTCCTTAAAAACTATTACTTCCAGAAAGAAGCAAAAATACTCTTGGCATACAACAAAAATAAGAACTGTAAATCGCAAGAAGTTTTTGCTTACCACACGGGCATACGGACAATTATAAATGTGCTTGTTTCAAGAGATTTTGTTCTTGAAACAAGCATTTCATTTCTTAATTTGAGAATCAGAAGTTTGCTGTGATAACAAACAATTCTTGATACGCGAAATCGTAGGGAAAAAAGTTTAGGGATATCGAATTTTTGGGCCTTCTTTTCAGAAACATCAAGGGCATTTCTGCGATAAAGTTTGGGATCTTTTTACAAAGGCCCCGTTTACACTATACCGAATCATGCCGTTTTGGCCTTCCCTTTACGCTAACACGTTTTTGTAACCGAAATCAAATGACGAATATTTTGAAAACGGCACGATTTGAAAACGGCATGAAACGTATCAATGTAAACGCTTGAAAACGGAACGCTATCATTACGGATTCAAGAGGGACAACGGAATGATCTGTCTTCCCTTCGATCAGTAACGAAATCGTTCCGTTTTTAAGAGTTTACACTGAAACGTTTGTCATACCGTTTTCACATCGTGCCGTTTTCAAACTCTCCTCCATTTGTTACAAAAACGTTTTAGTGTAAACGGAAAGCCGAAATGGCATGATTTCGTGCCGTTTTCATTTGAAAAAAGTACAGTATAGTGTAAACGAGGCCTTACGATATAGTGGGAGCTTATCATCTAATTATGGTAATACGATCTCTTAATTGTCATAGCGCTTTCTTTTTTACTTCAAGTATAGGCAACAATGCACCGTGCTCGTAGCTGGAAAATTTAATTTTATTCCTTCGATATTACTGTTTTACTTTGCTGCTCTCTCTTCGGCTGAAACCTAACCATGTTCTAGGAATCAAGTTCAGATGGCTCCTGCGCGTCTGAAAAGTTAGTTCCTACACAACATTCATCCTCATTTCAAGCTTCCAAGGCAGTTCGAAATGAGGATGAACGCTGTGTATGAGCCAACAGTTCAGACGCGCTAGGCTTGGGCTAAAGGGAAAACAAGACAATTATTGTAATATCGAGGTAACAAGTTTAATTTCCAAGCTACAAACACAGTGCACTATTGCCCATGCTTCAAGGGTGCTGTTTATGATAGTTTATGATTTATTTCTTGCTGACATTCGTGAAAGTTCATCGTCCACTTTTAAAGTAGTTTTGAAGTAAAACTTTGGGTGGCAAAGTATGAAACTTTTCATTCATCAAAGTAGCTTACTGTCCCTAAATTTTAGACTTCAATCTAAAATCTTTAAATTCCTGCTCTTGTTAACAATAAGCACTGCTTTGCATTCTTATAAATTTCTCGGCAATTATTGGGACCTATAGAACTGATAAATGTTCAACAGAAGTAATGTTTTAGAGCCAAGTGCTCGGATGACAGAAGTCCTAATCGACTATGCGACGCATTGTTTTGGCACTCGAGTGTTTGGCACTCACTTCATGTACTTTAAATAGTTCCTATCTTTACTGTAATTTTGTAGCTTTTCTTTTGTAACAGGGCAGTCTGTAAATCAACGTTAGCATGACTTGGATAGTTACCCTGTATAAATATTATAAAATGAAATGAAAAAATTGGTAAACTTCAAAGCCCGTCCACACATGTATTCTAGCTGCAAAGGCAGAGAGATACAAACTGTTCCACACCTTCTAGCATCTTCCTTCAGGCAAATCATTAAAAATAATGTAATATGTTTGAGAAGCCTTTTTCAGAAATTACAACTCCCAGGCTAGAAATCCTTTATTTTTTAAAAAACAGAGACTATAACTTTACGGTAATGCAGAGTTTTAACTGATAGCAATCTATTTCATACGTTAGAAATCAACTCAAAATCTAACCTGAGTATCATTGTAATCAGTTGATTTATACATCCATCCTGGTTTTGATATAAGCACTGTATCTTTTTCTCCTATTGCTTTACTGTTTAACTCGCATTTCTTTTCATCATTTTGGGCATTATATGACCTGCATTTATGATGTTCCACACACTTTACCATACATTGGACTTCATTAGTGTTGTTTATCGTAGCAATAACTGAACCATTCAGGGCCTTATCTTTTATGAATATTGTGAAATCTGCGAATATGTCTCCACAAGGGAGTCGAAGTATCATCTGCCACGTAGTGCAAGAAAGAGCAAACAGCAACAACAGCCTGCAATAGAAAAGGCTGAATCAGAAATTAAATATTCTGTGACGGTTCATACCATGTCTTTGATAAATTTAACGAACAACAATCTTTAACAGAACCAATCTTTTTCTGTTCTGCATACGAAACACTGCACGACATTATAATGATGATACAGCAAGGAGGCCAAAAGACAATGCCAAGCCCCCATGACCATTAGAAAAAATAACATGAAACTAGATTTTCACTAAATATAAAAATTCGAAAAGCGTCACATAAACGATTGAATACCTATAGATACTACAGCCTGTTTCACGTAGGAGGTCAAGCTAGAACAGGCGAAGTTAAGCAACAAAAACCAATGGCCAAGAGAAAAGCAAGGAAAACAACGACAAAGCAGAAAATGCGCACGCATGCACGAAAAATCGTAACTTTGAGTCCCCCTAGCTCCTGCAACGGTGATGGTGAAGATGAAGTTGCGGTTTTTAGCGCCAAGGGCTGGGATCGCAGAAGTAGCCAAGCGCTAATCGAGTCCGCGACCCCTTGTTATGACGCTCAAGTAGTGGGGCCCTACCGCGTCCCGAACCCACTCCGCCTGACTGTCCTGGCTGCAAAGTCAGAGGATTACACCACTGCGCCACAACACCTTCAAACGTAAGGTCCTACCGAGATCCCAGCAGATCCCAAAATCCGCCAACGGTTGATATTTTGTTTCTCGGGCCTTAAACTCTTGATCTATCCAAACACTTCCCCATCTCAGATTGCTCGATAACGTCATTTTACGCAGTTTCTGCTCTGTGGAACACAACTGCTGTCACCATTGCTCCTTTTCCACGATTCCAGTTACTCAAGACACTGCACCCATACTATTAGGTTAGTGTTCATCGGCATGGAACCAATCTTGAAAGGTTACAACAATGAGCAGTCAAGTCTCGCAGAGCTGGGATATTCTCAACGAGGCGATTGTTGGTGGATAATAACTTTCAGTGATGTCTTCCCGAAAAAGCACAGCTATCTTTTCAGTTTTTCTTTGCATTACTAAAGGAATAATCGAGTTGCTTCAATTTTTTTAAAACAATTCCCAATCCTTCGTTGAGGTTTGGATCATTCGAAAAGACGGGAAGGTGGCTTTGGAAAAATTCGAATGCCACGTTATCTGACGATATCCGGAAACAATGTTTCATTAGTTCTTTAGGATATTTTTTGCTCTTGAATGAATGATGCATGCGTGTATAGTAGCTTTTAATTAGAAACTCTTAGAAATAGTCAAAAAATACGGGGATATTTCGGAGTATTTCGGTATATTCATTATCCCTTGTGCACCCCATGCAGGCCTGCGTTCAAGACCACAGTGGGTATGGTAGAACCTCGGGCAAACACCGTGTTTGTAGCTTGGAAATTAAAGTTTTTACCTCAACATGTAAAGGGAAGTTTGAAACGAGTATGATCGCTGTGTAGGAACTAGCTGTTCAGACGCGCAGGAGCCATCTGAATTTGATTCCTAGCATGCACTAGTGGCACTAGTTGGCCTGGTTATGGGCCTTAGCCGAAGAGAAAGCAACGAAGTAAACCAGTAATATCGAGGCAATAAACTTTAATTTTATAGCTACAAACACGGTGCATTACTTTTAAAATTGTCCTTTTTCTTGGCAGAATATGCTGGAAATTAATGAGTTTCTTTTTTCCATTATTTTCACGAAATTGTTACATTTCGCAAACTGCAGAAAGCGGGCACCGAAAATTCACGTGATCATAAAAAACAAAGTACTTACTTGAACTTCATCTTATTGAATTCTTTAAACAGACTGTGATGAACAATGCTCAAAATGCAAAATCTTCTATTCCAATGATGTAACCAAGAATAATACAATTGCAAAATGAATAAATGACGGGTGTCAGATTGATGGGTGTCAATTTACAGTTCACTACAAATGCACGACGCTAGCCGTCAATTTAACATACTGGACTACCGTAAGATTACAAATTATGATATTGGGCTGTTTAGCAATTCAATAAATAAATCACTCCTTCCAACTTGAAAAACAAACTGTTTACTTTTTGCAGTTCATCAATAATAAATATCTTTTGCGGGTATAAACCACTGAGTATAAACTTATTCACACTTTTAAAAATCCTCAAGAATTAATCAGTTGCTTCAGTTCTGTTATCGAATTCATTCAAAATTTTGATTCTAACACTAACCTCTTTGGTATTCATATCTGTACATGAATTGCTGGTTCAATTTCAATACTCCTAAACTGTAAACAAGTCGAATGGTTTCTTGAGAGATAACAATTGTTTAGGATATTTTGACATTTTGGTGTCATGCAGAAGGTTAAATTAAACATTTTAAGTCTGTTTCAAATTACACGTATCTTTTTAAAAGAAACTGCTTATAAGATACTCAACTCTTTATCACTTTATTTCCACTTGTCTCTTCTACCATAGTACTTCTAAGGTACTTCAGTGGTGTGTAAACGACAGGATTCAAAAACAGTGTTTTGAAATTTTCTCGGAAACTCGAGTACTCAAAATCTGATTATCTAAGAAACTTCCAGTACTGGCCTAAATCCATAGTTTTTTATATAAAGAAATACTTGTAGATGTCAGGTGAGATTTGCAACAACGCAAAATTATCTTTCTGACAAAACTTCCATTATTTCTATTTGGAGACATTTTCACGCAACAAATAATTTGAGCCAGAGAGTGAAATTTTCTTATTTGCTCTTTTCCCCCAAAAAATTGTTGAATTGAATTTATTTTCATTCTCACAAACTTTTCAATGCAAGACACTTCATGAGCAAGACACTACGATCTCAAACAGTGGAAATGCTTTCTTATGGTTTTTCTAGGTATGCTGCAAAAAATGTTGAACATTAAACATTTCGTGCTGCAAAAAATTTCGGAAATTCCGAACTTTTGGCGTTTCGTGTACTTAATTTGATCATAAACGTTGCTTCTCGATGCGAGTTAGGGAGAAGATAATTACATGCTTTGGGTTTCAGATCAACGAAGACAAATTTGCTTCGTATTTCAGTTAGAATTAATATGGTCTAATTGTTGGAAATACATTTTATTTATCCATGGATTAGGAGCGATATGGGAGAACCGAATTGAAACACCCAGATTCATTGGTTGCTGCACATGTGATAAGCCAACTGGTAATTGATTGTTCCGATCAAAATACTCTCTCGATGCATGGACAATGTTGTGCTTTCTAAACTAACGAAGAAACAATAATTATTCAATACTCACCCCTGGCAAGCAACGTTTGTATTCCGGTCAAACACCGTGGTCAAACATCGTGGCCTACCCTCCTGCTTCAAATTCTGAAAATTCTGAATCCCAACTGCAACAACATTTCGCCTCCCTAGCTTACCCTAACGAACTGCCCTCGCAGCAACGAGCCCTTGAGAGAAATTTAAAATTTCTCTCAAGGGCTCGTTGCTGCGAGGGCAGTTCGTTAGGGTAAGCTAGGGAGGCGAAATGTTGTTGCAGTTGGGATTCAGAATTTTCAGAATTTGAAGCAGCACGATGTTTGACCGGAATACAAACGTTGCTTGCCAGGGGTGAGTATTGAATAATTATTGTTTCTTCGTTAGTTTAGAAAGCACAACAACAGTGTCCGAATTGCCATGATTTAAGATTGAAAAATATATTTCAAATGTGATGCGTATTGAAAAGAGAACTCAACTGAGCAAATTTAGGTTATCTGATCATCGTTTAGAGGTAGAGGTCAGTAGATATCATAGACCAAAAAGAATCAAGAAGAGAGAATATGCACTAAATGTAACATCGCAGAAGATGAAATTCATGGCTAACGGCATGCGATATAAACAGGGAAATCAGGGAACAACTATGTCTACAAATAGGGCGGGGCGTCAGTATCCTGTCATTAGGAACATGAATACGAAAGATTGATACACTTATTTAATGCAGAATGACAACCTTAAAGGGCTCTGTATCATCCAGCAATCCTTGCATGTGCCATAACTTGGTTGCCCTTTGTTGTCGCCCTTTTCATAGGCCAGGAGGCGATGAAAATGAAGACTACAATGGGCAACCAAGAGACGGCACGTGCAATGCAAGCTCGATGAAATAGACTCTTTAATCTATGTTTACTGATACAAAGTTTTATTGTGAATTGTTTAAAAGCTTCATACGACCTGGAAACATTGTTGAACGCAACCCCAAAACAAAAGTAAAAACCTTTATGATTTGTTTTGCCTTATTTATAGTTTAGACCATCCAATTTTACTGTTCATTCGTTAATGCCTTAGTTTGTTGTAGTTAGTTTCTCAGCAGCGTATGCAAAGATAGGCGACATTCGTCTGAGCATGCGCCGCGACCTTCAGGGATGTCTTTGTAGTTGTGCTGTGGCGGGAAATTTTGAGCTGACGTGATTGTTTGTTTTCGCCGGGCCTGGCTTGAAAAGTTACTTGTGAAAAAGTTCGCAGTGAAGGGAAAGGTATGTGAAATTATCGAATTCATGTTTTTAGTCATAAAACGGAATTTTCAATTTTACTGTTCCAATTTTACTGTTCATTCGTTAATGTCTTAGTTTGTTGTAGTTAGTTTCTCAGTAGCGTATGCAAAGAAAAAACAAAAATTGGCTCACCACCAAAGAGAGATTTGAACAATGCACTGCAACATACGTTTTCAATTTTTTTTGATAATGGAGCCCCATCCTATATATCGGAGCTGTTCTCACCAGCTGGCCAGATCCAGAGGGGGGGTGGGGGGTTTCCATAGTAAAGTACCTGGGGATGTGCCGTCCGCAAGGGTATACTTTTTCAAACTTTCTAGTCTAGCCAAGGGTATACTTTTTGCCAATTTTAGTCCATTTAGTCTGGGCAAGGGTATGATTTTTGGCAATTTTAGTCGATTTTACTCCTGGCAAGGGTATGGTTTTTAACAGTTTCGGTCAAAGAAATTGTCACACTTCGGTAATTCCTGTCAAGAAACCCAAATTTTTTTCAAATTTTGGTACAGAGAATGCAAAATTTGGCAAGCTTTGTCTAGAACATGCAAATTTATGGCACTTTTGATGTAGAAATTAGTCTAGCCAAGGGTATCATTTTAAAAATTGGTCTAGCCAACGGTGCCATTTTGAAACTGTGGGCGGCACACCCCTATCCGAAATTTATCCGAAACCTCCCTCCCCGTGGCCAGATCCGGGTCACTCGAAGATCTAAAAACAAACTGAATCAACCTTTTTGAAAGAGTGACACAGGGCAAAATGGTCTCTCCTACCTAGGACCTAAAATCTGGAAAAATCTACACTCTGACCTAAAGTCTGCGAAGAAAATCCTAAAAGCTGCAACAGAACTTTCCATCAACAATCTTGAAGATGCAGCATTTCTCTCAAATTTTGAGATAATTTTTTTTTCTTTATAAACACTTTTTTTTCAAAGACACCTCTGGAGGGACCATTATGGAAACAAAGTCGCACTGACCTTTTAATGCTATCCCTGCCATTTAAAGTGGAGGTGTTTTTAAACAGTTTTCTAACTCTTTGACAATTAATTAAAATAAACTCTTTGCCAGTAACTCTTTGCCAATAAATCAATTTCTGTGCAATATTCTGCTACACTGCCGCAAATGTGAACCAAGACTCCTTACGGCTGGACACTCCATGTCAAGTAAAAACCATTCAACTCGACACTGTCATCAGAAAAAAATTGAACAACCAGTTGATTTGTAATAGTTGTGAAAGAAGGTGCACTAAGTCCGCACAGTTTCCCAGACAAAGGAGATGAGGCAGAAACAGGACCATCGTAGAGAGCCACAAAGTCGTAGCAATTGCCACTGCTGGTCGGCTTTTCCACTGAAAAATCATTGAAGACCACAGAAATCCTTGATCCAACAGCGACTTTCACTGTCCAGCGACAATCAAGTCCACTGGGATACTTTGCTGGATAATTTTTGCTGATGATCTTACCAGAATCGCCAGTCATTGCAGTTCCGCATTCTTAAGTGAGAAAGTGAGAAGAAATAATTGTTTTGATTTGCTTTGATTTAATTTGATTGGTTGGAGGTTGCGGTTACACGAGGCTGGCCGACTGTTTGGCCGGCCAAATACCTGGCCACTAAGTCTTCCCGTTTACACGAGACCTGCCAGGCCGGCCGAATATTTGGACGCCTAGCCGACCTTCACTCGGTCACCTAGGGAAGTGGCCTTTATGCGAAATGAGCCGGTCAACCAAAAATTTGCACGGCACCAGAATCGGGGATTGAATGCTTTGAATAGGAGGCCAATGAAATATGGTCCTCAGAGAAACTGGCGCCATATTGCTAACGATAATAGTAATGCGCATGCCCATAAAAGATGGCCGGCCTCGTGTAAACGCGAAGCCATACCGACCAAATATTTGCACGGTACAGCTACGCGGCCAAATATTCGGCTGGCCAAGTACTCGAGCCGTCCCTTGTAAACCCAGCCTGACTCGGTGTTTCATCTATTTATATATACTCGTTAGTGTCAATCATCTGCAGTAAGGTGGAGGGCGAGGTGTTCTTTCTGAGATGCCTGTTTATCGTGCGTCGCTGTCGTAGTTGGAGCTCAATGACAGGATCTCCCTTCCAGTTATGGCAGCCATAGGATATTCATGCATTTGTAGTTGTAGCACAGTTGGTTTTATTCGTGATATTAGAAAAGATTGATTGGTTGATTGATTGATTTATTGGCTCATTGATCTATTCATTGATTCATTGATTTATTGATCCATGGATTCATTCATTTTTTGATCCATTGATTCATTGATTCATTGATTGATTTATTGATCCATGGATTGATTCATTGATAAATACACAAATCGGCTAAGATTTCTTCATACTCAATACAAGTTAGATGATCAATCTCTTGATACAACATCTTTTGAATTTTTTTTACATATTTCGTGCCATGAAAGCTTGTACCACTCAATGCATGAAGTAGCATTCTCCCAAAACTTCCCAAGAAAGAATATGGTCACATCACGTTTAAATAGGCATCTAAATTAGCCCTTGACCAATAGATTACAATTTCACTTTTGAAGATCGGCCCCCATGCTCTTTATTGGCCCGCCAAAAGTGTTAACTCCTTTCTGATCCATCAGTATGTTAAGTATAGCA
This sequence comes from Aurelia sp. 3 sensu Dawson et al. (2005), assembly GCA_964020215.1. Taxonomy (NCBI): domain Eukaryota; kingdom Metazoa; phylum Cnidaria; class Scyphozoa; order Semaeostomeae; family Ulmaridae; genus Aurelia; species Aurelia sp. 3 sensu Dawson et al. (2005). Next base: position 31,611,167 of record OZ026572.1, on the reverse strand, counting down.
TTTTTTGGATGCTAACTTTGGGAGAGCCTGAAGATGCCTGTGTAATGCCCCCCCTTTCCTTCACTCTATCAATTCCCGACATATACCGTAAAAGCTCTATTAAGCCCCCAGAGGGCGGCTTATTTAATTTCGGACCTTGCAGAGGGGGGCTTGATAGAGAGGGGGGCTTATTAGAGAGGGGGCTTATTCACAAAATCAAGTGACAAAGATATATTTGGTAGCTTTTCAGTTATTTCATCCCATATTTTGCGGAATCAACATACAATTTTTCTACTCAAATACATAAATTCAACAACAGTTTTTATCCTAAGCCATATCAAAAGTAACATACAAGGTTGTGTCGCTAAATAAATGGAAATATTTGGTAAATTCTAGACCTTTGCATAAGTGGGGGGCTTAAAAGAGAGGGGGGCTTATTTAAAATTTTGACTCAGTGGGGAGGGGCTTATTAGAGAGGGGGCTTAACCCTATTTCACATGGGGGGCGTTTTTCGCCCCCCCCCAAACCAAACTTTTCTACATTGAGCCGAAATGACACAAGATATGATGACCAAACCTTTGTGACTTTTATTCAAATTTAATTGGCAATCAAAATTTAGATGCCTCATTGTCCTAGATTTGATCACGTGACCACAATAGCACCATATTTGGAGAGTTGTTGACAAAAAACAGCTTTGAACATCCATAATTTCTTTGTTTCTCGTCCGAATAGACCTTTTAGCTATTCTGAAAAAGAATCTGAATCGAACTATACTTTGCTACATTTTGTAGAATTTTCGAATGTGAACAATAGTGCTAAAAGCTCTAACGCCACTCGATCGAACCTCAAGTATAAAAATGTATAAAAGTAACGCTCGATCCAGGCTCTTTTGCTGGATAGCTAAATGGTCTATTACTTGAAACATGCATCATTCGATTGCTCTTGATGAGAGCTTTCATTTGATATATAATTTTTGCCAATTTGCTGTCATCAGCAAAATTTAATATCTATGACGTCATTTATATTTATGACGTCATTTTTCGAATAAATTAATGTATTAATTAAGATTTTTGTTGCAATTTAGCTTAATCTTGTTTGTTTCATGCATATTAAGTCGATCTATGTCAGAAATAGCAAGAAAACTACGGAAAACTGCAGTGGCAATAAGTAGAAAGGAATAAAGAGCTAATCAAGCGCTAATTGGTCTATAAATAAATACTTCAGAAGTACATATTTTAATTGTACAATGTATTTCCTATCACTTAAGACTATTTTCATTAAAATCGGTTGAGTATTCAATCAAATAGAATTTTTCTTGCGAAGCAGCTATAAATAGGCCAGTTTTCCTTTGTTTTTTGGTTGCCTAGCAACAAATCACGTGATTAATTAATTACATTTGTTATATTTGGAAAGCTTATTGTCCAAAGAGCAATGGAAGAAAGTTTCATTGTTATATCTTTTGTAGTTTCAGAGAAAAAGAGGGGGGCGAAAAACGCCCCCATGCCAAAATATCGAAAAAATACCCCATGTGAAATAGGGTTAATAGAGAGAGAGAGAGAGAGAAGGCTTAAGAGAGCTTTTACGGTAACTAAAAAAAGCGAACTCATGCATAATGCAAATGGAAAATACCATAAAACGCGAACACTCAGCGACCAGTTTAAGAAATCATGCAATCTGGAGCACATGAACATGCGTTTTCGCGTGTCACGCCAAGAATTAATGTTGCGTTTTCACGTACGAATAAACTACAAAATCATAGGATAGGGCTCGAATCCTTGAAAAAACTTTGAAATCAAATGTGTGAAATGTTATTGCCTAAGTTTTTCAACTGAATAAGAAGGAGCATTTTTGTGGTATCATCAATCATTATTTTTGGAACTACAGCGTTGTTAAGCGTTATGAACTGATGCACCATAGAGAAGCTGTTGGAAGCTTTGGCAAATAGAGGGCAAATATTAAGCACCATGAATTGTAAACTGACTGAGGCAAATCAAAATCACCAAGACAGGTAATAACCAGTTTTTGAAGATATACGAGGTGGTTGCAAGCAAAAGTCAGTAGCTTTTTTGGCTCACGATGTCACAACTTCAGAATTGGTAGAATTAAAAAAATGCTTTATTTCTGAAAATAATGATGATATCAAAAATACTTTTTCTGGAATAATGGAAAGCGATCTACAATTCCTTTCGGTATATTCAGTTCAAAGAACCAGGCAATAACATTTTACATATTGAGTTTTACAGTTTTGCACAGATTCGAGCCCTATACTCCAAATCATATGGGATCAGTTCATATCACGTTTGCATTACTTACTTGGATCACAAAGTGTTCCTTCGTAACCAGTCAAGCATACACAAGTGAACTTATTTGCTCCATTGATGCAGGTTGCACCATTTTTACATGGATTGCTCGAACATTCATCGAAATCTGATAATAAATCACACGATAAATATTATTAGACTATGCATCGGCATGCAAAGAGGTATGTAAAACAGTGAAGACATCTTGATAGACCATGGGTGAGAGGAAACAAGTTGTTTATTCGTTGACAAAATGTATACACAAATCACATCTTGTTTGTTAGTTTGTTTGTTTGTTTTTTGTTTGTGACTTTTTATTCGATTATTTTACATCTAGCTATACATATATATGCAAATATGTAGACATACAATTAATCTGAGTAGAATTTACAACAAAATGAAAAATAACTAAGGAAATCAATGCGTAAATAGAGGAGATAAATATCAAAACTACATAGATTTAAGAATCTACATGATGTCATTATATTTACAAGCGTTACATTTACACGTCGGGCCATTCCATTGCTTTACCATATCTTTGAAACTGTTTAGATTGTCAGCTGATTTTAGTTCATTTGGCAAACAGTTCCAGATCTGAGATCCAATGGCTTTAAGGCTCTTGGAACCGAAATTTACTTGATCTGGCCGAAAGTGATTTAGTGTCTATCATTGCTTTGATATTAGAGGAGCTGTGGTCTTTCAGACCTACCTACTACTTGCCACCATGTATGCGCCGGTTCCCAGTTGATCATCGAACTTAAGCATAGTTGGGCCTAATCATTATTTGGATGGGCGACCTCCTGGAAACATCCGGTATCGCCGGTACACCACCTCACCAAGATGTAATGTAACGCACAAATCATTACTCTAAGGACACGGGACCTGTTTTCCCGGTGTATTTTTAATCACGTTGTTTTCTCCAATTCAAAGTTGTTTGCGTCGTATTTAGTTCGTAATTTCATTTCAGTAGTAAAGTGACACGTCGTGTTGTCTCTGTCTTGGGAATAGTTGTTTTTCTCATTTAAGTTGTTTACGTCGCATTTAGTTTGTTATTTCACTTCAGTAGTAAAGTAGAACGTCGTGTTGTTTCTGTCTTGGGAATAGTTGTTTTTCTTACTCGTGGCTATGAAAGCGAAGCAATCATGGCTTTCTGGGCTTCAAGAAACAGAGACAAGGTAGAAGAAGACCAAAAACGTAGAATCTTTGGCAGCGTATGTTTTTGGCAGCGAATCTTTTGGCAGCGCGATTTGGTATGCTTTGGATATGCTGAGCCTTTTAGCTACGAGGATATAAAGTTTGTGAGTATCCGTACCCTTGTTGCAGCAGTTTTTTCGTATTTCGTTTCAGTTTCTTCGTTATTCGTTGTGCACGCATTTCTTTTAAGTTTCTTAACCTTTTCATTATCAAGCTTCGTTTATGCACATACCTTGTTGATTTTGAAGTTAATTAGCGTTTAATTTATTGCAGCAAACCGTATCATTATATGCCTAAAGCCTGTTTGTTTGTTTATTGCTTTGGTTCTTGGGCTTCGGGCTTTGGTGGTGCGCGTTGAAACTCCCCCTGTAGCGAAGATTTTGAGATTCGTGGCTACATGTAAAGTTGATACCTTAGACTGCGTTCACACGATGCCGGCACATTTTGAAAACGGTGAAAAATGTGACGGATAGGCCTCCCGTTCACACGGAAATTGCACATTTTTTGCCGGCAGATTTCGAAAACGGTAGATTTTTAAATTAGAACTCTAACCGGCACATTTTGGAAACGGCATCCTGTGAGCACTCGAAAAACAATCAAAAAGAACATTTTTTCAATGCTTTTGGAAGGAGACTCATCGATTCTTAGAGTTTATGGAATCAAAGTCCTGCAACGAGTATTTTACTGTCAGATTTCTTACCGTTGTCAAATTGTTCCGGTATCGTGTGGAAGCTAGCTCAAATTTTGCTACCGTCACATTTGTCACCGTTGTCAAAATGTGCCGGTGTAGTATTCAAAAGTGTCCCCTATCCGGAAGTGTACCTACCTGAACCACAATGCGTTTGGTGACTCTGTTTTGTGTGACCGCAACGCTATTGCGTTTCATGACAGTGAAGACAATATAACACGGAACTGGTCTTGGTGATGAAGGCATAAAGAAACAACTCTCAAGCGCCGACTTTATGGCTGAACGAGTCAATGAAATGCTCCACAGAGAGTATAGAAAAAAATCAGGCGTTTTTCTGAATCACCCAGTAGAACTGGTGGTTTTGAATTGGACGAAACACAAGTAAACATACCCAGTTCACACGTTGTACCAGTGAAGCCAGCTTTGCATTCACAGAGAAACTTGTTTACGTGATTCTTGCATTTGCCATCATTTTGGCATGGTTGACTGAGACATTCGTCCAAATCTGAAACGGAAAATTAATTTCTCAACTAAAAAATTATCACAAGGTATTGTTGCATTTGTATACTCCATCTATCATATTTCTAACATTGTTCTTGATTTATTACACAGTACATTTATTCATTCAAATATCGCTTCGCACCTCAGCCTCCACCTCTGTCCTTTTTTTCGAAGTTCAACGACAAGATCTTTTCGCTGGAAACGGGCTGTCCAAGTCAGGCCCAAAATACATAGCCCCAAAAGAAATTTGCGTAGACCCAGACCAAAATTCTTGAGTCTGACGTAGACCCAGAAATTTGAAAGCAGTTTTGTGACAGATGCAACATTTAACATAATATTTGTAGACTTAAAATGTCAATTAAAGTAGTATTTTCTTAGTTAGATAGATGTGTTCTTAGTGAAAACAGCCTGTTACAGTGGTGACCTTCAGTGGGCATAATTGATTTTGTAATGATCCAAGTTGCCCTGTTCTTTGTTCAGGCGACGAAAGTTTCAATCTTATGAATATCAAACTTATCTGTTTGTAAGAAGCTACTAGAATTTATCAAGCTATCACGTTTAATGTTCTGCTTTTTTCGTTATATCAAATCCTCTTTTTTGAAAATTTTCTGGAAGACACCACCAGTCGTGATCTTTTGTTCTTTCGTTGAAAATTTTCCAAAAATTGGGCGTTTTCCAACGATCTGAGAGGCGTGGTCACGGAAAATTTTCCTCGGGGCAAAGCCTCCGATTCTTTGACTAAATTTAAGAATTTTCAGTTACAATTCAGGCACTTTTAAGAAACGACAAATTATTTTCTTTATCCACTTTGCCCTCATTCGCAAGGTTTAAATTTCATCGCAGGAACAGGACTGCATGCGACAAAAGGCAAAGACGGGGACTTTATTGAACAGAAAATAGTTAAGAAGTATAACTCCATTCATTCCCTATTCGTTTACCCAGTAATATTTCCATATTATACAAGTTTTGAAAATAGACCCAATTTTCTGACTCGTCGGGAAAAGTGGGCCTATTTTAGTTGGCAAATTAAAATTTTTTCTAAAAATGTTCAACTGTAAACAAACTTGCAGAGCTTACGATCAGAGCTGAGATTTTTTAATAGGAAGCAAGAAGCGTTGCATTGAAAGTCAATTAAACGAACATTTTGACAGTGTTTGTACTTTATCGTCGTTTTACCCGTCACTTATTTTGAGATTTTGCTCAATTTAAACCCACATCACCCCCACCTTACCCTAAGCAACCGCCAAGTCTTTTAACGTGAATGTTCTTTTGCTTTGTAATTCTGTTTCACATTAGTTGTCGAGCAGTTAATCTACCTTAAACTTCACGAATGAGTTGCGTTCATGACAATATTTCATTTCCTTGAAACCTTGACCTGACATCTAATGTGAGACAGAATTTAGTATGATATCCATTAGTTTTTCATCGTGAGCAGTGTAGTTGTATGTAAGTTTAACGTTAATATTGTAAGATTGTTATTTTGATGTTTTCAATGAATAAAAGAAAATATACAAAATACCTTCTTCACAGTTTTTCCCTGCGTAACCTGGCACACATTTGCAGCTGTAGTTACCAACTCCCTCTATGCATTCCCCTCCATTGATGCATGGTAGACTGTCACATTCATCGATGTCTAAAATTCCAAATTAATCAATGCATGTTTAAGTGGACAGAGGACTCGACAAAGATAATTCAGAAGTATATCAGAACTTTATTAGACACCTCTAATAACATAGATAGATGTTCTTCATTCTGTACATCTTCCTATTATTGAAACTTCTAATACACGTTTATTTATAAGAAACTGGCTTATTAGAAACTATTACTAACATGGCCAAAATTTTAAGAAACTCTCGTACTATGTCTGACAAGTATTAAGAAACTTTTAAAAGTTGATAGCATGGATATTGCGGCAAATATATCGTTTAACCTTTACTCTAGAGCAATATTCACAAACCACTCGTGTTTTCAACATAACAGAACTCTGTTTATTTCTATATGATGTTTTAAATGTCAAGAAACAGAACTGCAGCAGTGTTAGCGACCACATTGATAATTCATGCATTCAAAAAACCAATTAAGAAACTTACTGAAATGGCAGATATTTTATGTTGAATTAAGAAACTTTTAGTGCTATGGCATGATCCTAATTTCTTTTTCGACATGCGGTGCCTCAAATTGCAAATAAAAATCTAATCCTTAACATAAAGTTTGAATTAAAGTTTTAGAAAATAAAGCTCCTTCGTAGGAGCTGTTACAACACTTGTACTATTTTGGGACGACCAGAATGTTTTTAACCAAACAAGATTACCTGTCTCGCAGTTGACACCAGTAAATCCTGGGATGCACTTGCAATAATAGCTTGATTTCAAATCCACACATGTCCCGTTATTTTTGCAAGGCTTGTTTCTGCATTCATCCAAATCTATTGGGAATAAATGTAATATGGCTTTCAAAGGGTTGTTCCAAATATCTTCTTAATACTTTTCTAACATCAATACCAAGAAAGTGAGCTTCAAGATGAGGTGACTTAGCAAGGGTGGCGCCAGAAATTTTCCGACAGAGGGACTGGAGATTCCAACAGGTGGGGGGGGGGTAAAATGTCTAAAAAATTGAGTTTTCTTAAGTTATTTTGCCACATTTCCTACGACGAGAACTCAATATGTCCTCCAAAGGAGGGCTAGATCCCTCCGACAAGAGGGGGGGGGGGGCTGACACCCCTAGCCCTACCCTGGCGAAGTCACTGACCTTTAGTCTCCAGAACGAGCATTGCTTGATTTCCAAAAGGCCTACAGGCCTTGAATGCATTAACATCAAAGAAAATAGAACTCCCAAAAACCAGTTGTTCATTGCAGTAAGCACATTCGTTAAATGGACAGTCACATTTATCTCATGAAATGTGATAGATATCTCATACATACCCTTTAGTTTATCACAGTGCAATCCATAGTGAGATTCATCGCAATAAACACATTCATAAAATGGGTAATCACATTTGTCTCTGCATAAAATGTCTGCAGGGCATGGATTTAGCTCTTGACATGTTTTTCCAACCTAAAAGTACAAGACTTGATGTGGATTTGAAGAAGACTAACAATCAATTTTTGACACAAAACTGTAGGACAGTTTGGGCAACGCAAATTGTGCTACGCTCTATGATAAAAATCTAGGACATTCCTGTGATAAAAGATGGGATCTTCTTATTAACACTGTCTACCGTAAGAAGTTATGTTTCAAAACTTCTTTTTGATTTAAACCGACTGGTAATGTGATCCCTTAACTGAAGAGGCCGCCAAAGGGCGGTGAAAATTTTGAGGGAAAACAAAGAGAAACGTGTAAGTGTGTTTTAAATAATGGTCATGAACAACAAGGTATGAAATTACCAAAATATAATTTAGGGTACAACACACGGGATCAATTAAGGTCGCTGGCGATAAGCGGGAGTGAAAGGAAACATGATCCCTTAACTGTTATGGCGCTTTTCTTTGTACTTCAAGAGTGTTGTTCACGTCTTACTTCTCTCTGACATTCGGGAAATGTTCACTGTCCCATTTCGAAGTAAATCTTAGGATGGCAAATTTTGGAACTTTTCACTCATCGGTATACTGTCCCTGAATGTTGGCCTTTAAATAGAAATTTTTTAAATCCGTTGCACCTAAACATTATTGTGGAGGTTATTAAGGGAACAGTTCCATTTCTTGACGCGATACTATTATTCTTTTTACCAATGATAATTGTTTTACATATTCCTCTGCAATAATTGGAACGTAGCACTAAAGAATGTTAAAAAGGAAGAAGCATTTTTATAGTCAATCGCGTGGACGGCATAAGTAGAGAAGTCCTTCATATAGAAGTCATGGAGCTCAAAGGGTGTTGGTGAGTTTAGAGCCCTGTCTACACATGAGTGTTGATTGTGGCTGCAAAGTCAGGGGATTACAAAACTGTGTCATAACTTCTGGCACCCTGCCCTTGGCTAAACTATTAAAACACCTCACGCTTGAAGGGTTTTTTTTAGAATTTATACCTCCTAGACCAAAAATCAATGCACAAAATTTCAAGGAAATGTTGATTTTTCATTCATACACTGAAATCTACTTATTAAAATCTAACTTGAGTTGCATTATAATCGGTTGATTTGTAAATCCATCCTGGTTTCGCTATCAACACTGCATCCTTATCCCCCATTGTTTTACTGCTTAATTCGCATTTCTGCTCGTCACTTTGGGTATTGTATGATCTGCATTTATGATGCTCTACACATTTAACCATGCATTGAACATCACTGGTGCTTCCGAATTCAGAAATAACTGAACCATTAAGAGCCTTGTCTTTCATGAAAATCGTGAAATTTGCGAGTATGTCTCCGCAGGGGAGTCGAAGTATCATCTGCCACGTGGTGCAAGAAAGACCAAATAGCAGCAACAGTCTACAATAGGAAAAATTGAATTAGAAATTATTTAGTGACCCAAAGCATGATATTCTATGACTTTGAATGTCCTTTACTTGACGAATGTAGCAACTGATCATCTGTCACATAAAAACACGACAGATATTTGGCCAAATGCTTCAATGACAAATCTTCCTCAATTTAACAATTCTACAGGACAGCCAAGTATTGATGCTATTTACTGCATTCACACTGACACAGTTAAACCAGCTTTATCTAAACCAGCTTCAATTCAACCAAACAAATGACTGGATTTGTTGAGGCTTGACCAATCAGAAGGCCCTATTCGATAACCTGGTTTAATTGAAGCTGGTTTAAATTGTCGTGTGAATGGGGCAATTGATAACATCATAACTAAACAATATTTTAAAACATTAGTTAAAGGCACGCTGTTGTGGCGCTGACTGGGTAAACATGACAATCAAGAAGAAAAGAATTAAGCAAGATTCAGTAATTTCGCTGTACAGTGAAATTCACAAAGATGATAATATGATTCCCTTTACTCTCGAAACAAAGGATGATCCATGAACAAAGAGGCTTGGTAATTACTCAAAGGCCAGAGCTTTGTTATTGATTTCAACATCACAACTAGCCAATCACAGCCAAGACAGTTTGCCTTAGGGGCATTCCGCGGGAAAAAACTGGATATCGGCGAACTGCATCGTTTGTATATGAAATGAACATTCATATCATTATCAACATTTCCCGATATTTCTCCACCTTAAATAAAGCTCAAACCGGCCACAAACGACAGACCGAGAACTCAGCCATAACCTCACATTTGAATCTGAGACAGATACCGAGAATTGTCATTAAAGCCGATCATTTCTCTTGGTCGTGGTCGATCGTGGACACATGAATGAACCAATACAACAGGATTTTCAAACTTAATTCTAAGAGCGACACGCAACAAACCCATCAATGCTCGCCGATGACTAACAGGCGGACAAAAACGAAAAATTGCAACCTTTGTTCGCCAACAACGAAGCACAAAAATAGTAGGGTATTAAAATTGAAATCGGTCCAAATATTTTTCTCCATATCTTGCCTTTGAGAAGTGCGATCGAGGAAAGGAAAACGATTTCGGAGGGCTGACGAAATCTGCTTTTCGATCGGGATAACGATATAAACCTTTGAATGCATTTGATTTTCGCGGAATGTCCCTTTAACCTATCATATCCCTGCTGTACTGCGTTTTGCAGAGAGGAATCGAGAGCCGCTGATGAACTTCTTGCGGCTCTACCAACTTTTCTGTGAGTCCCCTACGTAGCCGTCTTTGACATAACATAACTAATCTTCAAAGACGCAACATTCAGTCTCGAAGCCGGGGGGGGAGGGGAGGGGAGGGGGAGGTAATTCATTGTAACCGTGATTTGACCTGCATGTGGACTTTCATAAAAGGACCCGTTTGTACAACAGAATATTCCGGAATATTCAAGAATTCTGAACCCTTTTGCATGAATATCAGTAAACTTCTAACCCATGTATATAAATCTTTTGCCTTGCAGACGCAAAATGTATTCAAATTTCTTCAGGGTTGACATGCTAGACACAACTATGGCCGTGCTGCCACACAAAGCATCATCCTTTTTGACTTGATCATCTCTCAAAAATTTAAAATTTACCTAGCAAGACAAAGCTTCAAAGTTCTTTAGGTACATTTTTGCTCTTAACTAAATGATGCATACACATATAATATATGTTCATTAGAAACTCTTCAGTCGAAAAAATAAGGCGGTTTTTCGGTATATCTATTATCCCGTGTGCGCCCCATTAAGTCCTGCGTCCAAGATCACAGTTGGGTCTGGTATAACTCAGTTTACAAGTGCGTACCCTCTTTAGAAGTACCCTTTTTCTTCAATTTAGAATACGCTGCATAATGAGTTTCTTATTTCCATGATTTTCACAAAACCTTAGTTGCATTTTGGAAACTGCAGCAAACTAATTACATCTTTAAGGGACAGCGCAAAATTTATTTTGTTACATGGCCGGTGGAGAAGAAAAATTGCTGCAAAAAAATCTGCTCGCCCCGCATGAAATTATTGTAACAATAGAACTGCCCGGGATTGCTTAAAAATGCATCTGTCCCGTATTCATGAACAACAGAAGTCGTATGGTACTATGGTAATACCGATGAATTAGCCAAAGACCATATGAAAAGCAATTCATCTCTATAAGAGTGTTTGTCAATGACTGATGAATCCTTCTTGCAAGAAACTAACAAACAAGGAAATTTTGGCGTCATTTATACACATCTTTGCATACACTTCTCATTTTGCATGATTCACAATTTTTTCCCTCAAGGTGAGCCATTTCAAATTCAAAAGTTCACCCTATCTTGAGCTCATAAAAAGTTACTGCCCCGTTCAAGCCCGGTCATATTTGGTTAATAAAAGGTGTTGACCAAGTTATGTACAAGCTCAAAAAAAGTAGTTGCCCCATTACGTTTTGCACCGACCATGATATAAAATAAACTGTGCACAGTCCCTAATGTGATCATAAAAAAAACAAAGTACTTACTTGAATGTGTACTTAAACTTCATCTTATTGAATTCTTTAAACAGACTGTGATGAACAATGCTCAAAATGCGAAATCTTCTATTCCAAGTAACCAAGAATAATACAATTGCAAAATGAATAAATGACGTGTGTCAGATTGATGGGTGTCAATACCAATGTACACTACACATACATGACATTAGCCGTGAACTTTCATGACAGCTACTGCAAGCTTTTAAATTATGAGATGGGAGTGTTTAAAATTCGATACACAAATCTCTCCTTCAAATTTGAAAAACAAACTGTTTACTTTTTACTATTCATCAACAAAAATATCGTTTTACGGGTATGAGCTATTCACATCATCTCATCTCACTTCAATTCTATTATCGGTTAATTCAATATTCATATTCTAACACTAACCACTCTAATATCCATATCTGTCTATGCATAGCTGGTTCCATTTAAACACACTTAAACTGTAAAAAAGCCCAGCGGGGCTTCTATTGGTATGTGACGGGAGGGGGGGGGGGTCAGACACAGTATATTTTTTGAAAAACCCAAAAAATATACTAAATTTAGGACATTTCAGACCCCAAAAACATACTCGACCCAAAAATATACTGAAATTAGGACATTTGTAGACCCCAAAAATATACTCATAGCTTCATGGTATATGAAAATTAAAGGTTTTATAGCATTTTCGGCAACTGCCGTGCAATATTTTGGTGAAAAACTCAGGCTAGCACTCACCTTGTCAAATTTTCTCATCAGCAACCCCAAAAATATACCGAATATGCACCAAATCGTGTACCCAAAGGTATACTGCCCCCTGGGTAAAAAAGAAGAGCGTTTTCTTGTGCTAAGGATATTCTGAATCTTCGTTTAATGCAGAAGATTAGGATTAGAAAGTCTGCATCGAATTAAAGGTCATGTGAAATTTGCGACAACGCAAAATTACCATTATCCCAGATACTTGCATTGTTTTATTCGCGGGCACTTTCACATGAAAACTAATTTGGGACAGAAAATTGTGAGCAGTCGAGAATTCCCCCCCCCCCCCTCGTTTTTATTACTAAAAATGGAAACCATAGCAAGCGTTCAATGCTCTAAGCCATGACAGATGGGCCTAAGCTGCCGGCTCGAGCCTCTGATGCTAAAACACCTCAAAGTTCAAGTTTACAGTGATCAGCCATGAAAAAAGCGGCCAGTATCCAGATGAATGTGTCCTCAATCCAACAATCAACAAACCTATCACTATGAACCAGGAGTTCCTTATTTTTAAGGCCAATTAGCTTCCATGAACTACACCGCAGCAATGAGAACTTCAAACTATCAAGGGTTGCTTTAGACTGGTTCCACAATCTCTGTATGCTCCTTAGAGCTGATCTGTCGCTAATACAGAGACTTGTTGCCAAACAGTGTCTGAAATCGGATTGATTTGATAGCCTCGTTTTCATAATCACTGCATGCTTAAAATTCGGACCACGGAATTAATGTTTTTGCGGTTGTTGTTGCTGTGATCAGTAATCATCAAACAAGAATATTCTTGACAACGATTGAAAACAGTTTGTGACTCTGACAAAATTGGAGCATGTATAGTGAACACAAAATTGAAATTTCAGAGAAGTTCAGAGTGACCAAAGAACAAGAAACCAAAGATTTGACATTAGAAATAATATTAGCATTATACATTGTCATTTTTAGCAATCAGTTAAGTAGCATCTGAAAAACAAGAAATTTTCAAGGGAAGTGTTCTTTATATTTTGTTCCAGTGCTTTGTTTCATCAGAAAGACAATCTCTCCCCAAGATGAGTGCCATCTAAATGCATACTGATATAAGATCTGATAATAATGAAGCAGCTATCTTGCTTTGGATAATCCCTGTGGATTAAAAACATTGACATCAATGTAAAGTGATGGGTACTATTAAAATCACAAGCAAAAATTTCATCCCCTTTTGTTTTTCTTTGTGCAACCGAACACCAGATAAAATATAACTTTGCACACCAAGACAATAATGTGTAATAAACTATTGGATTCAGTCACTTATGAATGTGGACCATTCTTGGTTATGCTAACAAAATACAGTAAAGCAAATTTTTAGGCGAATCCTTTTTTAAGACTACCAAATTTCTACTTGGGCAAATCCATTCATTAATCAAAACCAAAACCACTGAATTCAAGAGAAAACAGCTGTAAACAAAAGCCCAACAGAAAGGCAAGAAACCTGTTTCCAGTTTAATTGTTGTTATGAATTCAAATACATGAGCTGAATGTAAACGAAAAGTGACTAACCTGGACTGGGCCGGAACTGATGGACTGATACAATAGCAACCAACCACCACCGGCAGAGAGTTGGATGTGCTCGAAAATGCCTCTAAAAACTTGCAAAAACATCACACTTTGCCATGTCCTGTCAGAGCACAAACAATTTTTTCTTCCCATTGCTCATGTTATAAAAAACGGCTGACATAATCACCACAACTTCGTTGGCTTCTGCTCGATCGAGCTGCGAACTGCGACAAGGAGATCCGACGCCATTATTGCTTTTCTTGAAAATCTCGGACCATGCCGTGGCCTCACTTTGAAAAGGAGGCTTTCGTGGAATAAGAAGTAAAGAGGGCAAAAATCGATTGGCTACAAAGGAATTAGCTATTGTTTTCGCCAATATGCTCCAATCAGGTTAGGAGCAGATTTTTCCGCTCCAAAATTCCGATTTGAGATACTCTTTGGCAACTAGTCCCTCATTGAGCTGGCCATCAGCAACAACAACAACAGCGAAATAGAGGGGCTAGTGGAGCTAGTCTAGGGTTGCTTGCCTCGCTTCTGAGACTACGTCATAGCCTCGTTCCTAAATGCGCAGATAAATTTGTGCATTTCCGTCTCAATTTTTCACATCAAAATCCATAAGTCCCAGTTTGAGCAAATATAAAAAAATTGTCAAAAATAAAAAATTTGTCATCGTTTTTGTTGTTGTTGTTGTTGTTGTTGTTGGTGTTGCGATTGCTGGGACTATGTCATGAGTCTGAGCAGTCGTCTCAAAAAAGTACTAAGGTTACTTTGTAATTCTTCATGAAAATTTAATTAATATGTTTATAGATTTAGTACTGATTTCGAGATAGATAACAGTTATTTTTACGTAACCACGCTGAACGAGCAACGATTGAAGTCTTTATCTAAGCATATAAAATGATATTATCGTGCAATGCAAGAATTAAAACGAAGTTAAAAATGAGAAACAATTGCTTACCACGTCAAGGCACACTACAATATATGGTCTGAAGAGAAATTTTTCTGAACTACTTTTATCACATAAATGCACTGTTGATCATTTTCTACGGTCAATCATCTGTATATTATTATTCATTCTAGATCATTTGTGATTGGTCAGTTTCAAGAAAGTCAACTATTTCAATTGTTCTTTTGTCGAGTGGCTTGCCCAAGAGTGGGTAAAAGAGCATATCCTAGAAATTGTCACTCAGTACTTCGTCTCCAATTCCATCCAATTCAATACGCAATTGTTTGATCTACCTTGGCCACGTCACTACTTTCTTCTCGTTCAGATCCAATGTGACTATTTGTTGTGCTTGCCGTCACACGAATATTGTAAGCAGTTGGTTCTGTTAGTTTACTTTATCTTCAGCTTAAAAATTTTATCCAAATCTAATGCTACTGATAGGTTATTGTTTAAATCTAAGATTTGAGTGTACTTTGGTTTATAACAACGGAAACGTTGTTTCACTTTCTTTTACCCCACCATCTATTGTTCTTAACTGCAATGAAAAGGACGCATTATTCTCAATCGATTTTCACTGAAGTTAATCAGGAATCAACTGAAGTAAATCAGAAAATATTGATCAATCAAAGACATTGGAACTCGGCAGCATCGGGGGCACATGCCCACCCAAAGAATTTGCAATTGTGACGAACATCGCCCTTTTTGTTCCAGGAAGTGCCCACTTTACTTCACGGAAAATTTCCATGAAGTGTCAAGTGTCCTGCTTGCCAAGTTTCACATGCTTCCTACAGCCTTGTCAACCGTGTCCTTATCCTCAAAACAAAAATACTGGGAATGGAGTACTACTAACGTGCGCACCAAAATGACTTTTCACTGTTTGTTTTGGACAGCGAACAGCAACGAAATCGTTTGCCTGAAGGCCGTTTCCATTTGAGATCTTTCAAGAGCGCAGTCACTGCAACCAAGCCTTACAGACTGGGACATCACGAATTCAGGTGTGTTCGCTCAAAATATGATGCTGGATTTGAGGCTTAAAGGGGCTGGAGCACAGGCATTTTCTCGAGACACTGATTAAGCAGCGTTTAGGTAGGCCGTATCACGGGGATTTTTCATTATTTCTTTATGAATGAAAGCGTTATTTTGCATGTGAATTCTCATACTTAACAACAAAGGAAAAAACAAAACAATCATATATGGTGAGATTGCAAATTTCAAACGGTTACTGCAGATTGGATTTACTCCATCCAAAAGCTTCATCCTGTTACTTACAGTTCAGTTTTCATGGAGCCCGAGAAACTAAAACTTTTGATGAAAACAATCGTTCTGTCTCAGACTACTGCTCGTTAATTTGGATGTTTTAAGGTAGAAATTTGAGAAATAAGATAAATAGGATACATGACAGAGCCTTAAGAATTGCATACCAGGACAATATTTCTAGTTTTGAAAACTTGTAGAAAATGGATAATTTGGTAACCGTTCGTCAGAGGACCCTGCAGTTGCTCATTGTGGAGATCTGCAAAACACAGTATAGTCTGAAGACAAAAGCAACTTGCCTTGGAATCGATACAGTCAGATTTATGGCAAAAGGACTGTGGGAGATTTTCAAAAGGCTTATCAAAGCACATAAATACCAAGCATACAACTGCAAATTATGTTGAATATTTTATCTTAATTTAGGGTTTTTAGTATACGTTATAACTTGATTGTACCATATTATGTATTTTTTGAAAATGGTCGGTCTTTGTTAGCAAGTGTAGCTATCTTTAAAGCCAATTTTAAAAGAATGCGGTTGGATTGGACTGGGGTCAGTTGGATTCCTTGCCTGCCATGAGGTGCTGTAATGGAGCCTTATTTCAGGGTGGGCATGGGGTCCGGTTTGCTCTGGTTCGGTCTGATTGTGTCCTGCCACTCACGATATCATGATTATGTAAATACTGATTTTAATCTTACTTTAACTTTGTAATTAGATTATTTAGTTTCGTTTGTTAACATATTTTACTTGTAAATTTTAGATTTTAAGTTTTGTCACGGCCCCCTGAAAAGCGGCCTTTGCCGACGGGGTTACCGTGTATAAAGAATACAAAATGAAAAATGAAATGAAGAAAGAATACTAATAGACACCTTACCTTGACTGCATGTTTTTCCTGTATATGTAGCAGTACATGTACATGTAAACTGGTTGATTCCTTGTGTACATGTTCCGCCATTTAGGCAAGGACCTTCAGCGCATTCATCGATATCTGAAACAATAATAATGAACCTTGTTAGCTATTCTGCAAAATAATATTGATCGAGCAATGCCCTTATCTTTATGCATCTTTATATGAAAGGGTTCGATTGAGTTGTGTTAGAGCTTTCGGTCACTCCTGTGAACGCCTAAAAATTCTATACTGGGCGAGCCTGAAAAAAATTCCCATTTTTGAAAATTCATTGCAACAAGAGCACTTCACAAATTTGACTGATTCGACGTCTAGTTAGTTTATCGGCAGACTCAAGTATCTTTTTGCTGTCTTGCCAGCATTAGAAGTATCGGTAAGTCCAACTTTATAAAAATATGTGGTTGCAATCTTGATAGGCCTACCAAAACAGAAAATTAGTAGTTTAAATTCCAGCTCATTGGGCTCTCCCTAAGTTTCTTTATGCAAAATGAGTTTAGTATAGCAAAGATTTTTGATCCCAGGGTTTCAAATTCAACAATAATCTATGTAAGTGAGCATAACACCATAAAAAGTCCATTAAAATTACAAGCTTTGTATATCTAGCACTCAGAAACATCCTTCGTTAAAGGGTTTGTGCAAGGCTATAAGCCTGCATTTGCACAGAGCAGAAAAATCTAAAAATAGCCCATGGAAATTGATGATCCACACGTGTTGTTAATAATCCATAGCTAAGGAAACAATGCCGAGTTTGCACAAATTCTTTGTTCTATTTATAGAGAAGCCTATTTACCATTGCACACTCCCTTTAAATTTTGATGCTTTCTTTAAAAACTGAAGGCAATTTTTCTCCAAAAAATTATCCTAAAGGCTCTGAAACGTGTGGTTCTTTTAGTGGACCTTAATCCTGGCATTTTAGTTATATCAACACTGGACTTGCTACAAGTCTCCCTCTTGTCATCACAAGACATAGAGGAGAAACAGGGAGACATCACAAGACATAGAGCAGAATCAGGGAGAAATTACAGGCGGAGAGAGAGACTTGTAGGACTAGAAAACTGAAAGCGAGACTCTTTTGTCCATAGACAGACGGTGGACAAGATTCTGTCCACCGGCAAATCCTTTGATGTAGGCAGAAAGCCAACCAAATGAGCGACACGTGTCGCTGCATAATGACGATTAAATCTAATTATCTATTTCTTCGTGTTACGGTCTCGATTTCGATTTCTTAATCTAACAAGTCTCTCGCTCCTTCCATTTCCCTCGCCCTCACATTTTGCCCTTCCATCTCGCCCTTCCATTTCCCTCGCCCTCACATTTTGCAACTTAAAATATATGCTGACAATAGAGAGAGACTTGTAGCAAGTCCATATCAACACATAAATTTATGCTCTTGAATGGAGGCTTTACTTTAATATAACTATATTCTTATGTCATTATTATGCACTTTTCATGTATAAGAAAGAAAAAATACATACCAACTTCACAATTAGCCCCAGTAAAACCAGGCAGACAATTACAAATATATTTGTTCACCGAATCTGTGCATGCAGCATTATTTTGGCATGGAGAACTATAGCACTCATCAATATCTGAAAGAAAATTGTCGAGATGTGAAACGGAATCAAAATGATAACAAAGCCTCCGTGTGGGAAGAAAGGCAAATTTGGTAACAGTAACTTCCATCTTTCGATGGACACATTAGTACAAAATAATTGCAGACTGCCAACAAAGGGAACTATATAGCTGACTGGTCAAGATGTAAATGTAAGCAAAGCATACAGTGACATTCTGAAACCTGGATGGCTAAGTCACTCCAACTGCACGCGAAAGGGCTGTTAAAAAAGGCAATATAGGACATAGACCAAACAAGAATAAATCTGAACATCTTCAATAGCCTTGATCATCATGTCTTTTGAATGAAAGCATTATTTGAAGTTAAAAACTCAAATTTCACAAAGGAACGACAAACACTGATACCTTCTGAGATTGCGCAGATTTAAATGGATTGCGAACTGTCACTGCATAGACATGCGCTTAAAACAAGGGAAAGTACAGAAATCTTATTCATCTAGTCCAGAAGCTGGGACTTTACTCTCTGAATTACACGCAAAATATCTATAAAGTCAATGCCTACTGTTAAGCATTTTCATCTTTTCGACAAGATATGACTAAAACATCTCAAAAATATTTGTAAATACCCATCGTAACACCCTCATCTCCCTCATTTTAAGAATGACAGACTAACAGAATGACAGAATGACAGACTTGCCTTGGAACCGATACACTCAGATTTATAGCAAAGAGACTGCGTGAGATTTGCAAAAGGCTTATCAAAGCCCATAAATACCAAGCCTGTAACTGCAGATTATGTATAATATTTTATCTTGATTTAGGTTTTTTAGTTCAGGTTCTAAGTTGATTGTACCATATATGAATATATATGAATTTTTTTCAAATGGTCGGTCTTAATTGGCAAGTATAGCTATTTTTAAGCCAATTTTAAAAGAAAGAATACTAATAGAGACCTCACCTTGACTGCATGTTGCTCCTGTATATCCAGCAGCACATGAACATGTAAATTTGTTGATTCCTTGTGTACATGTTCCGCCATTTAGGCAAGGACCTCCAGCGCATTCATCGATATCTGAAACAATGATAATGAACCTTGTTAGCTATTCTGCAAAATGATATTGATCGAGCAATGCCCTTATCTTTATGCATCTTTATATGAAAGGGTTCGATTGAGTTGTGTTAGAGCTTTCGGTCACTGTTGTGAACGCCTAAGAATTCTATACTGGGTGAGCCAGAAAAAAATTCCCATTTTTGAAAATTCATTGCAACAGGAGCACTTCACAAAATTTGATTGATTCGATGTCTAGTTAGTAGTCAAAAGACTTGAGTATTTTTTTTTTGCTGTCTTGCCAGAACTACTAGAAGTATCTGTATGTCCAACATTATAAAATTATATGGCTATAAATGACAGGAAAAGGGCCAAAACATTGATCAAATTGTAAAACTCTCCTTACTCTCAAGTACCGAATAATCGTCCCTCCCCCGCTCATTAATTTTTGAAAAATTTTCCAAAGCCCCGCTTTTTATTCCAACCCCACTTTTATTAGTGTTTGGAAAAATGAAATGATGGTAAACATAATTTCTGAATAAATGCAAGAAAAAGTCTCAAGGAGTGCCTTCAACAGAACCAGACTTTATAGGTAAATGTATCAGTAACATCACTGTTCACATAAATATATATATAAAAGATGTGTTCAGTTAAAAAAGACGACTATTTTCAATTTCTCCAAACATCCCCCTCCCTGATTCTTCCAACCCCCGATTATTGTTATATCAAACCATTTCCACCCCCCCCCATTTATTCCATTTATACGGTACTCCAGAGTAGACAGAACAATACGAAATAGGCGTTTCATCTCTCTCAAGAGTTATAAGACATCAATTTTCAAAAAAATACCCAAAATTTTCCATGGCAATAAGTGTGGAGTGGATATCTTTTATCCATGAATAAATTGTGTTTTCTTTATTGGTCTGTGTGAGGAGTCCTGTATGATTTGCTCAATGTTTTAGGCCCTTTTTCAGCTATTTTACAACCATAAAATTTGTATAAAGTTGAATTTACGTATATTCCTAGCGCTTGTGAGACAGCGACCAAAATCATACAACTAACTTGATCTTTTTGTTTCAACTACAATTTGAATCATTCGAATATGTGAAGGACTATTGATGCTATGAATTTTCAAAAGTGGGAACTTTTTCTGGCTCACACGGCATAATGCGTATTGAGTATCGCTCGATGCTGACTTTCTGTACAAAAGCAACAAGGTCTATTCAAAAACTCAGTCGTTAACTCGTTTAGTCACAGAAAATGCATTTACTGTTTTAAAAGGCCAGTTGATTTTAAAAATTCCAGCTCATTGGGCTTTTCCTAAGTTTCTTTATGCAAACTGACTTTAGTATAGCAAATATTTTTGATCCTAGGGTTTCAAATTCAACAATAATCTATGTAAATGAGCATAACACCATACAAAGTCAATCAAAATTACAACCTTTGTATATCTAGCACTCAGAAACATCCTACATTCAATTATGATGCATTTTTTAAAAATTTAAGGCAATTTTTCTCCAAAAAATTATC
Source organism: Aurelia sp. 3 sensu Dawson et al. (2005) (assembly GCA_964020215.1). Lineage (NCBI taxonomy): Eukaryota > Metazoa > Cnidaria > Scyphozoa > Semaeostomeae > Ulmaridae > Aurelia > Aurelia sp. 3 sensu Dawson et al. (2005). The sequence goes on along the minus strand of OZ026572.1, from coordinate 31,590,009 downwards.
GTAAAGGCTCTGAAGTTCTTTTAGTGCACTTTAATTGTAACTAGCATGTAACTAGCATTTTAGTTACATTATTAGCACATAAATTTATGTTCTTAAATGGAGGTTTTTATTTTATTACAACTATATTCTTATGTCATTATTATGCACTTTCCATGTATAAGAAAGAAAAAAGACATACCAACTTCACAATTAGCCCCAGTAAAACCAGGCAGACAATTACAAATATATTTGTTCACCGAATCTGTGCATGCAGCATTATTTTGGCATGGAGAACTATAGCACTCATCAATATCTGAAAGAAAATTTTCGAGATGTGAAACGGAATCAAAATGATAACAAATCCTCCGTGTGGGAAGAAAGGCAAATTTGGTAACAGTAACTTCCATCTTTCGATGGACACATTAGTAAAATTATAAAATTAACATAAAATTATCTTTCGGTGCGGGTGTGGGATGGTGGGGGGATGGGGTTTCCTGCTGTCCGGATGGGTGGCTGCTGCCCTTTGTTTTCAGCGTTGTCCCGACTGGGATGGCGCTTGCGGCATTGGGCGGCGGCTGCCCGTCGGCGGGGCGGGGCCCCTCCTCTTTACCTAGCACCTGTGTCCTTTCAATCTTAATACTCCCTGATATTGTTGCCTGGCATCAGATGTGAGACAGACATTAAATTTTCCTTTGTAGTTATTTTTTTCTGATAAATTGTAAATATTGAGTTGTAAGTGCCTTTCATGGTGGGAACTTCGACGACCGAGCGTCTATTCCTGCCATGATCGGCACAGTAGTTGTATCTTTTTGTGTTTTATTCTCTTAATTGATTATATATATATAAAAAAACACATTAGTACAAAACAATTGCAGACTGCCAACAAAGGGAACTACATAGCTGACTGGTCAAGATGTAAATGTAAGCAAAGCATACTGGGTGACCCAAAAAAAACTTCACGAGCTAAATCGTAACCAGCTCCCTGAAATCAAAAGCTGTTGTCAAATGCTTTCATCACAGTGTAGTTGAAAGGCTTAGCTATCTTTTAAGTGCTGCATGGTCATTTTGAGCAATGATTAGTATTCGAAAAACCAGATTCAATGAAAATTTTGAATCCAGAATTCCTCCTTTTGAGTGAAATAATCAACATCATTTTCCAGTTAACATTCTGTGAAAACTCGACAAAGCGATGGATTAGAAGTCGTCTGGGGAAATTTTTTATTTGCAAAATGAGTGACCTGAGTTCCTCATTCAAAGTTCATGCTTCCAAGCAACGTTTGAATTCAGGTTTTGTCACACTTTCCATAAAAATGGACAAGAAAGCGAGGGAATGGTCCAAGAAATGAATGAATTGCATATGTTTGAAACTGTTTTTCGGACAGTACGCATCTCTTAAATTGACCATACAACATCTCAAAAGATAGCGGAGCTTTTCAGCTACATGCTGACACCTTGTTTGTCTTCATAAAGCTTGCTGGCAAGGAGATATAGGCGATCTAGCTCGTGAAGTTTTTTTTTGGGTTATCCGGTACAGTAAACCTGGATGGCTAAGTCACTCCAACTGCATGCAAAAGGGCTGTTAAAAAAGGCAATAGAGAACATAGACCAAACAAGAATAAATCTGAACATCTTCAATAGCCTTGATCATCATGGCTTTTGAATGAAAGCCTTATTTGAAGTTAAAAACTCAAATTTCACAAAGGAACGACAAACACTAATATGTTCTGAGATTGCGCAGATTTAAATGGATCGCGAACTGTAACTTCGGAGTGGATTCAACTGATAAACAAAAATAAATACAAAAAGACGGTAGACATAGGCACGTGCTTAAAACAAGGAAGAGTAAAAAAATCTGATTCATCTAATCCAGAAGCTGAGACTTAACTCTCTGAATTACACGCAAAATATCTATAAAGTCGATGCCTACTGTTAAGCATTTTCATCTTTTCGACAAGATATGACTAAGACTACCCTCACATGAGAAAACTCAAACCGATCTGAGTTTCAGATCGGTTTGAAATTTGGCTATGTCTGCTAAATTGCTTCCCCCTCACATGAACAGTTTCAGACCGGTTTGAGAATATCAACAATGCGTGCCTTCCTTCCGCAATTAGGACAATTGTGACTGTTTTTGGACGTCATTGGCTTTGTTCCATAACATTTAGATCCAGCGAATTGATCCAGCGAGGTGACTTTGAATGAAATCTCTATTGTTTTGATTGCCAAAGGAACGCGTGGAATGTCAATCACACGTGCTTTGAAAAGTCATTTCGCCCCGAAATGAAAAATTTTTCTGCTCACATGAAAATTTCAGGTCGACGACATGAAAACTCAGACCGACCTGAGAAAGCGAAATGAGTTTCAGGTCGACCTGAGTCTCATTTCGCCTGTGTCATGTGAGCGCTCCAAGGGCTTTGACCGTTGGGCGAAATGAGTTTCAAACCGATCTGAAACTCAGACCGGTCTGTAGCACCGTTATCTCCCTGATTTTAAGAATGACAGACTGTTCACAGGGAAACCAGTCTTCTCCTTTCTGTTTATTGCTTTTTATCTTCTGTACTCTGCGTAGCTTCTGTGGCACTGCAGTGGTGCAATTGTACATGTGTGATGAAATGCGATGAGGAACTTCGCATTTCCTCTCCATCAGATCTTTCCTCCTTCACATTTCACCACACAAGTACAATTATTTTATCATTTACATTTCTCATTATCAAGTTTTCACTTTTTGTATCAGTTGATCGTCTTCTCTATCAAAAACTTTCGCAGCACGGTGACCATTTTGTTGTGGACCCTTGGGGAGTGGGGTTGGAATCACCCTATCTTGTTTTCCCTTTATTTTATCATTCATATTTCTTATTATCAAGTTTTCACTTTTTGCATCAGTTGATCGTCTTCTCTATCAAAAAATTTCGCAGCACGGTGACCATTTTGTTGTGGGCCCTTGGGGAGTGGGGTTGGAAATACCCTCTCTTGTTTCCCTTTATTTTATCATTTATATTTCTCATTATCAAGTTTTCACTTTTTGCATCAGTTGATCTTCTTCTCTATCAAAAACTTTCGCAGCACGGTGACCATTTTGTTGTGGGCCCTTGGGGAGTGGGGTTGGAATTACCCTCTCTTGTTTTCCCTTTATTTTATCATTTATATTTCTCATTATCAAGTTTTCACTTTTTGTACGAGTTGATCTTCTTCTCTATCAAAAACTAGAAGCTCCGCAGCGTTCAAAAGATAAAAAGCAATAAACATTTAGGAGAATACTGGTTTCCCTGTGGACTATTCTTACTGTTCTCGCAGTGGGTTCCGTTATATCCTGTCACGCACTCGCAAGTGTATCCATTTACTTTATCTTTGCATGTTGCACCATTTTTGCAAGGTGTGCTCTCACAATCATCTATATCTAGGAAAACAATATTATTTATGAAAAATTTCTAAGCATTTCATCCTCTAAGGACGTAGTTTATTGGATAATGTTTGCAATGACTTCGTGAATAGAACAGAATCTTTGATTTCGCAAGAATTTTGCAACGGCGTATTGATCTTGCAACTGATCACTCCTCTTACATCACACACCCATCCTTTTAAACCCCTCTTAAAAGCCTCTGAAATCAAATACGCGTTATGATACTTATTTATCTCCTATCGTTGCACTTCTTGGGGGCAGACGGTGTCATTCATCTGCTACTTTTTGCACCGTCCTCCTTTCTCCAGCTATTTACTTCTTTTCTTCTTACCCCTTTAATTAACTTTTAATTTCACAGATTGTACTAAGTTTGTCCCGTTTTAGGTCATTGTTCCTATGTGACCCCAATGTCATTTAGGTTTATGGGCAGGCCAAAAATTTTTGTAGATTTCTCTTCATATGAAGCGAAAGCAAAACGTCACTTTAGTTCACTATATCTTCTAAATTCCCTACGGTACTTACTTGTTTCGCAAGATGTTCCATTGAAGCCTGCCATACATTTGCAACTGTACTTGTTCAATTCATTTTTGCATTCTCCTCCGTTGAGGCATGGCAGACTCTCACATTCATCAATTTCTAGAAGAGTAATAATCTTGACTGAATGACGAAATTTAAAAAAATTGAAACATTTTGCCTCAGATTATGTGAAATCTTTTCTTCGCTTTCAAAAAGAAGGAATTTTAGTCACGAAATGCGAAGTATTCATGATAAACATGAGGATCATATATTTTGCGCAAAACAAAGTACGAATGCCCCTCCAGCCTCATATTGACCAATTAGATTACGTTCATTTCGATTTTTATTCATTTCGATTTTTATTCATTTCGATGGGAAGGTGATAAGAAAGCAAACATACCTGTGTCGCAGTGAAATCCATTGAATCCTGGGACGCATTGACAAGAATAGCTTGATTTCAAATCCACACATGTAGCGTTATTTTTGCATGGCTCGTTTCTGCATTCATCCAAATCTGCAGGGAATGATTTAACGAACGTAAGCTCTTCATGGACAGAAATCACAGGGGTGCAGTTATCTCTCATGACATAGGGGAATGATACATAAGATATGGAGGGCTGAACAGAGAGTTCTAAACGTATGGTGTATGAACGCATGTTGTATGATAATGTCGCGTATCAGTCAAAAACATTAACACATTTGAGCGGCTATGGAAAAAAGTCCGTGGACGATATTCAAAACTGAAATTTTAACTATTATATATAAGTCATAAGCCAACTCAGGTGTGAAAATTTTGTTTCATTAAATCAATCATCATTTAGACCCAGAAATTATGAAAGCGTTGGAAGAGGTTTTACATGAAGAAAGCGCGAACTTTACTTTCGCTTCTTGTCCAATGGTTTACTTGCCACAGAAATTTAACTTCTATTTCTGAAACCAACAATTACAGATGGATTTGTCGTCCCCATACGAACCCTTACCAGCATTTCCTAATTTCTCGGTCTGAGAGATAAATGATTTTGCCACAGGGAAACCAGTATTCTCCTTTCTGTTTATTGCTTTTATCTTCTGGACGCTGCGTAGCTTCTTTGGCACTGCGGTGGTGAAATTGTACATGCGTCGTGAAGTGCGAAGGACAGGAGCTGTGACGGAGGGGAGAGAATTCACATTTCCTCTCCGTCACATCTTTCCTCCTTCGCATTCCGCCATGCATGTACCATTCCACAACCGCAGTACCAAAGAAGCTACACAGCGTCCAAAAGATAAAAAGCAACAAATATTAAGGAGAATACTGGTTTCCATGTGATGTTACCAAACAAAACTTTCACACCAATATTAGTTTTTGACGTTTCAATTTGAATATAGGCTGCATACTTTTTATTCCACAGCTCATTATATGTATTAACTTTTTGTGACTTATCAATTATAGCAATTTCACCAAATATAAGGTACGTCACACATACCTTTGAGTTTATCACAGTGCAATCCGTAGTGAGATTCGTCACAGTAAACACATTCGTAAAATGGGTAGTCACATTTGTCTCTGCATAAAATGTCTGCTGGGCACGGATTTGACTCTTGACACGTGTTTCCAATCTACAAGAAATAAAGCAAAACTAAAATAGTGATTATATGGTACTACAGCGAACGATTTCAGAATGCAAAACATTTCAGCTTCTATTACTTCTGTTCCATTGAACTGAACTGTTACTTACTGTTATCGTTGGAAGGGAATGGAGCGGAAACAAGGACTCATGTAATAAGTTTAGTTGCGTTCTACAATGGAAGCAACAGTGATTCTATAGAAATTTGATCAACAAACGCAATGCATCTTGGTCAATTGCCCCTCGACACCATCTTGTTTCGAAATCGTCTATTGTAGGCGAAGGAAAGGAACGCGAGACTTCTTTTTCTCTTCCTTTTTTCATTTTCATCTTTTTTTCTATCGCAGATAAGGCACTGACACTAACGGTAGGCCAGTTACGAAAGAAATTTTTCTTTATGGGGAAATCTAAGAACAGTAGAAATGTCTATATGAATCAAGGCCAACCCCAACAAGAAAGGTAGACGGTATCGGCCTGGCACAGATGGCGCCAGGGACGAAATGCTGGGGGGACAAAAACTGTCAGAGTGACGACAGCGAGAGAGGCGAGCAAAATTTTTACAGACCACATCTATCAGATTGGTTTAAAATGCGACTACTCTCTCTAAAAACATAATAAGCAAGTCACGGAAGCGCCTACATTACATAGCAGCTTTCAAAAATTCAAGTGCCGACGGGGGGCTCAGTGAATTTTTTTGGGTGGGGCTCCTGCCCCCTAATTCCCCCGCTCGCGCCATCCCTGAGGCTTGGTTTGTGGGCTGCGTCCACCATTAAAAATGACTCCAAGAAGACCAAGGAGTCGACCTCAACTCACCCGAGTAGCATTGTAATCAGTTGACTTATAAACCCATCCTGGTTTTGATATAAGCACTGTATCTTTATCTCCTATTGCTTTACTGTTTAACTCGCATTTCTTTTCGTCAATTTTGGAATTATATGATCTACATTTATGATGTTCCACACAATTCACCATACATTGGACATCACTAGTGTTGCTTATCGTAGCAATAACTGAACCATTTAAAGCCTTGTCTTTTATGAATATTGCAAAATCTGCAAATATGTCTCCGCAGGGGATTCGAAGAATCATCTGCCATGTAGTGCCAAAGAGAAAAAGCAAAAGTGACAGCCTGCAATAGAGCGAAGTAAACAGTGGTTTAAGTCTTTCAAATTGTTCACGATTCAAATATAAAGTATTGTTCATATACGACCACTCATTTATTAAAGGTAATGTGTCCATGTAAGTACGGCTACTTAGTACACTACTTTACCTCGCGCGACCTTCCTTCACTCCAGTTATCTAATGAAGACTGTATAAGCCGCTCAGTCCTTTCCTCACAAAGGTCACTATCCCATTTCATAGAAAACACTGCTGTTATATTTACCAGTATTGCTCACACAAAATCTACCAACGTCATAAAATTTTCAGATAAAATAAAGGTGTCTCAATGCCTTGAGACATTTCCTACCAAATGGGTTAGTCAGAAACGTTTAGGAATGGGTGAGCTTGTGGTCTTTACACAATCCTTTAGATTCTACGAACTGATTTTGTTACATGGCAACATGCAACCTTAGACTGAGATATAAGGTGTTAATTCATCTAAGCTGGTCGTATCATCCTCGAGTTACAAAAGATTCTACAAGGATGAAGACTTGCTTAAAGTCTATTTTGTCATCTGTAATAAGTCTGCCTGAAACAATTTTCCCATTCCCAAGTTTTTTTATTGACGAAATAAACTTGGGGGAAGTCTAACAAGAATGAATAAGAGAACATTTTTTGCCGACATTTCAGGAGACCTTAGAATTCTAGATATCGTAAGACAAACACAAACATTAAACGTGATCTTACGTGAATAAAAAATTATATGCTTTACCTGACGGTGTATCTAAACATCACTTTTCAGCCTCTGATTTGCAGCTCATTCATCAATGCTTGCGTGAGCTCACTTAATGCCGCATTACCCGGACACAGTGGAACCAGCTATATCTCAATCACATTACGTTTTAACCAATCAAATGCAATGGAACTGCTAAAGAACGCCCAATTCGATCACCTGGCTTGGATCAGCTTGTTTCAATTTGTAAGTGTGCATGGAGTGTAAGTAGCACGATTTCAATTAATGGTAAGTGAGTACAGCTTGACACTAGCAGTCAATTCAGTTGAATGCTGAATGCAATGCAGCATGCTGATAAATCTAGATATCTTGAAGCTTCGATACATAATCATTAAATTACATAACTCAAATCAACATTGAAAAAACAATGTGTATTAATACAGGTTTTTTTTATAAGAAACTGGTTTATAAGAAACTAGTACTAAGATGGCCAAAATTTTAAGAAACTCTAGTACTATGTCTGAGAAGTACTAAGAAACTTTTCAAAGTTAAAAGCATGGAGTTTATAGCAAAAAGATCGTATTGAGCAATATTATGTAACCATTTGTGTTTTCAACATAATAGAACACTGTTTATTCCTATATGATGTTTTGAATATCAAGAAACATATCTGCAGCAGTGTTAGCGTCCACATTGACAATTCATGCATTCAAAAAATAAGAAACCAATTAAGAAACTTTTAGTACTAAAATGGACAAAATTTCTTGTTCAATTAAGAAACTTTTAGTACTATGGCCTGATCCTAGTTTCTTATAAAAAAAAACGTGTAACTGATTCATATAAAAAATTTCCCCACAGGCACGAGTTGAGTGTGGAAAATGTATACACTATTTGAAGAATCATAGAGGATTATCTATGCAATCAACTTTGAGAAATTTTTGTTGCAAAAATTAAGATGAAGTACAGGGGTTAAATGGTCTTGAATGTGGAATACGGTAAAAGCTCTATAAGCCCCACTCTCTATTAAGCCTCCCAGGGGCTTAATAGAGCTTTTACATCATATCACTTGTCCTGATTTGCATGGTGAAAGAAAAAGAACTGATCTACACATATGACTGAACAGCAGGAAATTTAGTGGCATATGGCTGTTCAGTTTTAAGATCAAAATCTACAAGTCCTATTTCACAATGATAGTGAAATCAGTGAACTCACTTTACATGATAGTGAAATCAGCGTACTCATCGACTTAGATTGGTTTACCTACATTATTTGTATATAGTACGCTAGACTATAAATAATTGAGGTAAAATAAGGTGACAAACAAACAAACAATCTGATGCAAATTTAACAATTCAATTCTCAAAAAGACTGATTTCATTGTGCATTGCTTTTGCTTATTCCAACCACAACCATGAGATAGATGCTCCATTTCACAATTTAAATGTGAGATTTTATAAATTCAATTAAATTCTGCATTTTAGCAAGAATCAACAATTCTCAATCAGTCATTTATCTCACGAGGGAGAGAAAGAACAAGAGGAAGAAAAACAGGAAAATGAAAAGTTCATTTTCCTTCTCTCATTTTAATTTCCTTTCTCTCCTTTACCAAAACGGAGATTTGTACCCAGTCTACAAAAAATCAATGAAGATTACAACTTTGTTCTCCAGCTTGTTCATTAATCTACCTCAAATGAGAGCCTTGATTGTATTTGTGATCAATTTATTTAAAATCAGTGCACTATCTATGTTATTCCCAAGATCTCATAGGAAGATTTTCTGTGATCAGTGTTGGATGAAAATAGTAAGCACTTGTTTCTAATATTCCACCATATGTTCACCTTCAAAATTAAATTCAAATTGAAAGTAACAGATGATTAGTTCTGTGTATATTTTTAATGTTTGAAAAAATGTTTTTGATGTAGTTCTCTCATGTATATACAATTTTTCTGTTAAATTTTTAGTTTGTTTTGTATTTCTACATCTACATCTATGCTCATACTTTGCAAGGCCAATCTGCAAAGGGGTCACTGACCCAAAAGTAAAGTTCAAATAAAACCTAAAGCCCTATATTTACAAGTCTCTAAAATATATTCTCTAATTGCTACAACTTCGATCTAATTTGCAGGAAATCTTTATATGATTCAGTCCTACATTGCATATGTACGAAACTAGAGAAATCAGTATTGTTTTGTCTTGTATTCCTCGTCCTTTTCATTATATAACATGGAAGTTTTACAGCAGAATTATTTTGAACAATATCCCTGAATAATGCCAAACGCACTTGCTCTCTCCTCCCCTTGAGCGAAGGTAAGTTGATTTCTTTCAATTTGCCAGTCATGCAGCCTGCCTCACATTCCTTGAAGTTCGTTGCAATTTTTTTTTCTTCAAATGATTCAAATTCCGTTTTTCTTAGATTCTATCTGATTTTTTCCTTCTTTATATCTTTTGCAGGCCCGTCGGAAGCCGGGGGGCTGGGGGGGCTTCAGCCCCCCCCCCAATAATTTGCAGAAGTTTGATAATTTTGTAAGTGAAAATGGCTGTAAAAGCCAAGGTCCTAAGAATGAAGATTCAAACTCGTATATATTCGAGGAAGCTACCAGAATCTATCCAAAATGCAATATCTTTTGATATCATACAAGTCAAAAATTTCAAAACTTTCATGGAAAGACCCTCATTAGTCGTGATCCTTTGCCTCCGTCAATGGCACATTTTCCAAAAATGGGGCGTTTTCCAACGATCTAAAGGGCGTGGTCATGAAAAATTTTCCTGTGGGCAAGCCCCCGGACCCCCATTTTGACTCGCTTCGCTCGCACCTCGTTTAAGCCCCCCCAATATCAATTTCGTTCCGACGGGCCTGTTTTGCAATTCTTTTTGGAATTTACTTCCTTCTAAAGATCTAAGTTTCATTTCATATGTTTCTAAATATTTTTATGCCATTTTATATCTTATTATCCCGGGGGTCTACCTTGGAGAAAACCAACAGGGATGTGCCTGCCAGAAGAAAATTCTATGGCCCTGTCCTGGAATGAATTTATGAAAACACAATACCTGTCCTGGAATAAGATCTGGGAAACTGATGGTTTTTTCAGTAAAAAATTATTGTACTGAGAACACTTTTCCATAACCGCTTATGTATGTACAGTACCTCTTCTTTGCATTATTTGGTTATACTAACATCTTTTATCATTTTGCAAAATGTTCTTTTGAATTTCAAAGAAAGAGAATAACTATGAAATGAACAACACTGTAACCAATTGCCAATTGGTCCTAGGCAAAAATTTCATTCAGGCCAGTTGAATTTGAGAAAAGCTCTGTCTGCTTGAGAGAAGTAACTTGAAAAGGGTTCTACAAAGTTCACTGTATTTACTATATCATTCTACTCTTTACGAATTTTTTCAAGAGACTTCTCCTCCAATCTTTTTATAACCAAATTTTGTAAAAACCAGATTTATATATTTTAATCATTCAGCTATTCAAACTATTCAAATTTGAATTAAATGTACACGTTTAAATGTAAAGGCCTACTCTTCTGTACATGAATCAGAGGAAAAAATGACTGCAATCTTTCATGGGCAAAGTGTGCTTAACACTCAAATACTTATGAAAATAACAAAAGAAAGAATGCATTTGATAACATTAATAAAACCATGAATACTTTGGAAAGGTAGAATTCAAAATTCTACATGCCTCCTTCAAACACACACACAAAACAAGCACACATGACCTAACCATCGTGCCATGCTCTCTCAACTTGTTTCAGATTTGTCTCACATAGGCCTTCGTGCAGAGAGAGAACCTCTAAGCCATGTCAAAATTTTGTTTGTACAACTCAAGTCATCTTTGACACAAATGAAACATTACATACAGTATACCACCTGCAGTTCACCTTGCTTACAATATCTCAAGGAAGTGTAAGGGCTAGGCAGTATAGCAAGAAAGGAGTGTGCACTGCACATGTGCCATGCACAGAGTCCCTGGCTTCAAATGTTTTCTATTGTTTCTAGGTGCACAAGTGCAGTGCACAGAAGTTTAAAGGCGCAGGGTCACATAACCATAAACAAACCTGTTATCTCTATAATCTACATTGTTGCCCACACGTGACCATTGTATGCTGCTCATATTTTCGTGGATGGGGTGAATCAACAATAAAGTTACTTCTAAAAATCCACCAATATCTCTGCAATTCTACAACATATGAGTGTTTGGTTTGTTTCTCTACAAAATTCAAGAGTTCATCTGCAAAAGAACGCCTATGTTTCAAGACAAGTGGTGGAGGATCTCTGTGATATGGACTATCAAAAATACTGCAAAATCATCGTTTCGAAAGAAGTTTGTTCACATTACATGACCCGGCCCCTTTAACTTTCTAAACAGCAGGGCTTGGGCTACTCTAAAGCCTGCTTTCCATTAAATCGCAAGGTGTTGCAAAGTGTCGCAGAATTTTGGTTCTGCAACACTTTGCAATGAATGGAAAACTGCTATACTAAACTGCTGCGACACTCTGCGATTGGTGTCGCAGAAAATTTCCTATCTCTGCGACACTTATTATTGACACTCTGCGATCAATGGAAACACCTGTCCTACTATTCTGCAACTAATTGCGATCCAAGAACAATAGACTAATGTGATTTCATTCTACAGTGGGCATGGATGTTATTCTATTGTCATTGAAACATAACATGGCTCCAAAATTCTGCAACACTCTGCTGCTGGGGCTGCGACCAATGGAAACATCGTGTTGCAGAGGGCGGAGTTACAAAATGCAGCAAGCCAAATTTCTGCGACACTCTGCGACGCTTTGCGATTTAATGGAAACCAGGCTTAAGTCTATCTACTCTACTGTACCTTTTGAATTTGATTCATTTCATTTCAGCCATCCCATGGCCAAGTTTACACGGCCTAGTCTATGCCTGCCGGCCGTATGCCATGGCCATATCCAACTTTCTTTGTGTGCTTCTTAGCTCTCAGCTCGTATGATCAATATTTGATAAAAAGTTGTCATCTTTTCTTTCGCGTTATTTTGTTGTTTTGCGGTGTTCCTGCGTTGGTCTTGAACATTTCTCTTATGCAATGTTTTAGCTTCCTTCAAGCCTTCAAGATTCATATCATGATCAGCTTTGGCGCCAAATCAGAATCTGAAGATCTAAATATTGAGGTGAATTTGAGTTGCTGTTGTTGTTTCCTTTCAGCTGGGAAAGGAGATAAAAGCAACGGGCATCCAACATCCAATCAAAAAAGGTAAGTTTACACATTGCAAGTCATCATATGGCAATACTCTTGGGAAATTTCTGTATTATCATAATCTGTATTATTATATGTATTATAATTAGACTACTTCTTGTATTGATGGCACAAAGTTTTCATGGTGTGAAATGAGTTAGGAAGATTTATCAAGAGTTTTTAAAGGCTTGGCAAGCCTTAGCAACAGGATCCAATATTTTCAAGTTTCAAGTTTCATTCATTATCAATCAATCCTAAATACAATTCATACACAAAACTCTACAACTAAGATACATTACAACACTAAGAACTAAAACTAATACTACTGAAAAACAAAAGAAAAAAAATTACTTTACACAATTGTATTTAAGATTTACTGACGAAGATTCAGGGGGTCCAGGGGGCCATGGCCCCTCAAACATTTTCAGTAATTGCTGCAGTAAATCTTCTCCTTGCAGGCCCGTCGGAACGAAATTGATATTGGGGGGGCTTAAACGAGGTGCGAGCGAAGCGGGCCAAAATGGGGGTCCGGGGGCTTGCCCCCGGGAAAATTTTGCATGACCACGCCCTTTAGATCGTTGGAAAACGCCCCATTTTTGGAAAATGTGCCATTGACGGAGGCAAAGGATCACGACTAATAAGGGTCTTTCCATGAAAGTTTTGAAATTTTAGACTTGTATGATATCAAAAGATATTGCATTTTGGATAGATTCTGGTAGCTTCCTCGAATATATACGAGTTTGAATCTTCATTCTTAGGACCTTGGCTTTTACAGCCTTTTTCATTTACAAAATTATCAAACTTCTGCAAATTATTGGGGGGGGCTGAAGCCCCCCCAGCCCCCCCGCATCCGACGGGCCTGCAGGTACGCCACGCTCTTATGTATATCTCGTTCAATTTCTACCTTTCGTTAGCCTAGGCCCTTTGGGGGTATTTACAAGCTAACAAACATTTCTCACGCTAGAAACATGATGCTATTAACTCTACAGTAGCTTTTGGGTAAATTAAGCTTTTTATAGTTTCTTGGGGAAGTGTAAATATAGAGTTAATTGAACACCATTACAGTTAATGTTATTCTTATGCCTTTGATATTCGTTTATTCCCTTGATATTAGTTTAGTTTATTATGTTAAGTTGTAATCCATTTGTTTTGTTATGTTAGTATAAACGACGCTCCTGTATATTTTAGCCATGCCCCCTTCAAGGTTTTGGCTCGCTTCGCCCGTCACCCGGTTTGCCCATATGGCCCCCTCAAGTAAAAAGTTGCATATCTCGGTCCTTAATCGGCCGACTTTGCCTCACTATATCTCAACCATACCGTGATTAAGTATTTGAACTGGCATCCAAACCTGGATGCCCAAACATCTGGCGAGTAGCTTTCTTAAAAAAATTTCGGCAAATTTCCAGTAGGTTTTTGTCCTGGTTGCGTTTTATTATGAATGAAGTAAAATTCAGAAAAACATTCACACATTTCCTCTGTCTTCTTCGCTTATTCGCCGTTTGATTGGTCCGTGAAAATGAGGCTTTGAAGGTTAAAACACAGCTAAACCATTTGATTCCTATCTTCCCCCCCAGAAAGCGTGCTGCGGCGTACAGGATTCTTGCTGGTTGTATTGTTTTCGAGTTTATACAAATTTCATGAATAGTAACGTTAATGTCAATGTTACAAGTTAAAAGCTATTTGCCCCTCCTTCTTTTCGCTTCTCCCCCCTCGTCACGCCTCGTTTTCAACTTTTGCTTCTTTGCATTTCTATCCATAAAATTATTTGTAAGATACTGATGAACAAAGGAAATACTTTGAGCACGTCTAATCCTTCTATAGTGTCGTTCACTCAGATTTTGAAGCAAAATCAGTCAATTAGCGACCAAGAAATGATAGCACAAGTAGTTATCTACATTTGTATCTGTAAGACTTCCCTAAGACTTCCAAAAATTTGTAAAACAACCCCTTAAAACAAACCCTTACCTACAACGTAGCATAAGTATCAAATCATTAAACAGGCTGGTTAGATTAAATGGCTTGGATGGTACTTAAAGTTCTTTTCTGCGACTGAAAATCTTGAACATTTCCAGTATCAAGTTATTTTCTTGTTTCAAAACAAATTGAAGGCAAGGTTTGAAAGATAAATGAAAATCATTGTTTGTTGCAAATGGTCATATTTGGAATAAATTTGGAAGAACTTTCAAGAAATCTATATTTCATGAACGTTTGCATACAATGACAGAAATCAGAAATCTGACAACCTGGTTCCCAGCGTGTTCTTACATCATAAGCTGATCACGAAGCCGAATGAAGAACCTGGTACTCTTCGATCCAATGCGCCAGGAAAATGAGAGAAGTATGGAATAGACCACTTTCACAATGACGCCAATTCTTCTGAAATTCTTCCAGGAACATCACGTGCCTCGATTTAGTGTGGATCAAAATCCCAAAAGCGTGCATTGCTCTCAGCAAGTTGTTTTGTACGTGTATTTGCAACATAATGATATGATGTAGATTCCTTGCTGTACAGGGAATCACATCTTTCGCCTCGAATTGAACTTATTTGTGAGATAGGTCCATTGCAGCTTGCTAGGCAACGCTAATAATGCGAACTAGACTCCAAACAACAAAGCAATATTGCGATTGTTGCTGCTTAGTGGCAACAAGATTACATTGCTGTCATTCGAATAAGTAGGCAATGTTTGAGCAATAATTTAGGTTTTCCATTGTTTTCAAATAGCCAATTAAATCAAAGAATGGCTTCTTGTATCCCAGAGCAGAGGCACACCAACGGACTCACTATGAGCATGACTTTGGAAATCATTCGCTATATTCTGGTCTTACTGTATAGCGATGTAATGATGATACAGCGTCAAAACATATATTTTAGAAATAATCAAAGATATGAAAAAACAGACGATAGGATTATACCAAAACAAGTGACGTTCCTTTCAAGCTACCCTGGGTACCAAAGCCTCAAAAATGAAATGAAATGTCTTTTTATTATTTTATTTTTTGGCTCTGGTACCCAGGGTACATTCAAGCCATTAAATCCAAAGTAAGACCTAATATTTATTCACATGAACTTATTCAAATACTTGACGCCTATATATGACTCTCTACTCTACCCAATACTATATGTTTTCCAAATAGATTCAATCAACCAGGTATTTACAGAGAATTGTTAAATCAATAAATCATTTAATAGGCTTGCTACATATAATGAACTTTCAGTTTATTCCCCAATCTCTGACAAATTACATCAAATCATGGATATTGTGGACACGATTTGTGTGTCGATCGCGTCCACAATACCTGGCCCAGGTGTCCCTAAATGAATAAGCGTATTAACTTCATTACCTTTCTTGTATTCAATTCATTGCGTATCTTCTCTTTCTCGTTTGGGAGCCGATGCTTCTGCTTTCGACAGTTTGATATGGACCTAAATTTCAAACTGTACAGTGCTCTGAAAATTATGACCTGAGAACTCTACTTTTCCGGATGAGCGTCAGAACGGGGTTTTGGCTTTTGGCAAAATTTAGCAAAAGTTTGGATTTTGGCAAAATTTTTATGCGACAGTGTATACTTCTGGGGCATTTTTTATGCGACCAGGTACAGGGTGTGGAGAGATTTGCCACACCCCCGTAACTTCCCTTGTCAAGTAACCCCCCCCCCCCATGTCATGTATTTCCATTTCTGTGCCATAACTTGCTATAATCACATGAAAGACTTCTCCGCCGTTTTAATTATTCTCCAAAAATAGTCTCTCCATTACTATGTCCATTGGTTCTTTGAATCATCTCCCCGTTGCTTCTCATTTCTTCTAAAAGTGCCATTCTCTTGTTTTCTGTTCGTGTCGTAAAAGTGTTCACTTTCTCAATTGCCTTGATCTTCAAAACAGCCTTCCTGAAATCAGCTTTGCACCACACATATATCAATGGATTTGTGAACGATGGCAGTCCTCTGAGAACGACGAAAAGCTCCAATGCCCATTGGGATATAAGTCTTTCACCAACTCCGACATGCCCAAAATCCATCAACATGCGCACAACAATCATGGGTGTCCAGCATATGATCAAGCAAATGTACATAGCTAAGAAAACGACGACCACCCGACGTTGTCTTTTCTTTCTCGTTGCTGCTGTTGCCATGATATCAGTACTTGTGAGTCGATGAATTGTGCAGAACATGGAGATCAAAGCATATAGTGAAATGATGGTCGGGATCAAGAAGAACACGAGGATGATCAAGGAATGCACACGATAGGCAATGACAAACCCAGCCGACTGGGCTGCGTCGTTATGTGTGATTTGCCAATAGGACCATGATAATGGAATAAGAGATAGGATGACAGCAAGGGACCAGATCACAGCAACAGTCACTCTCAATTTGAATTTAGACACAATTTCAGGGTATTTGAAGGGATAACATAGATTGATATAACGTTCAATTGTCACAACTGTTAGGCTTAAAACGATACCAATCCCAGTGAGGTCTGTAAAAACATTGACAGCAAAGTTTAGTTGAGGGAAGCCTTGAAAAATTGAACTTGCGATTAGTAGTGGTAGGAATATGCAGCCTGTTAGAATATCGCAGCATGCAAGGTTGCACAATAAGAAATTCGTTGTAGTGTGAAGTGTCCTTTCTAGTATGTAAACAATCAAAACGAGTAAGTTGTGCCCGGTTACGAGTATACTTATCAAGATCAGACTGGAGTGATAAAGCGGCTTGAACAATTCCTGTTGGCCAGTTGTGTTGTTGTTACCTGACTGAATCATTCTTCTTACAAGTTCTCAGTATAACGAATCTAGAAAATATCAACGAATTATTCAAAGTCTCCTAGTTAAGCAGAAATTTTTTAGGTATTCCCATGAAAATTTACAGAGAGGAACGATGTGCACTTACTAAATATACTCATTTCCCGCTACAGTGGGAGTAAGATTTCGAACCACCAAAAACAGAAATTCTACAACTTTTTTCAGGTCAAGAGAAAATGTTCCACCCTTGTAGAAACGGGAACGGTGTATAATAGCTCAGACAGACATACAATTACAAAAGGATACCACAAGGAGCGTAATATATAGCAGTCCTGTGGAAACAAGGTTTAAATTCGCTTTGGGTGCACAGAGATTACGTAGAAAAGCAAAAAGAATCTTCTGCTGCAGGGGTTCTGCAAGCTCTGAAAAAGGTGTGTCGTAAAGGGAAGAATTAACTGCCGTAAAGTATATCTGAAGTTTCTGCAAATTGTTTGTTAGTCATGAATAAATGTCGACCCATAGCAGTGGAGCTCACGAATTGGCTCATATGACGCTGTAACTTGCACCTTGATTTTGGCGGTCCATCCTTGTTCAGTACTTCAATGTCATCTCTGGGCGTACCTCATTATATTTTTCACGTACGATTTGTTAAAAAACGCATTTTTTGGTAGTTTATTGTCTTTATCGATATAAATATAGCCTCGTGCTTTTGGAAACTTAGTATTCTGATGATGAAGCAAGTTTGCTTCGAAACGTCAAAAACAATAAAGATGGCCTAGTCTTTTAACATAATTCGTCGCTTGGACTTGTCTCACATGGATTTGTCGTACTAATATTAACTTGGATTTGTCAATTGGAATGAAATATATAAACATGATTATCGTCGCAATTCTTGCTCTTCGTTTTCTAATCAAGCTCCGTTTTCCTGCCAATACCCCGATTCCTTGATATTTAGAGGGCAAAGGATTGAAATATCAGGGGAAATGTTTCGGATAAATCCGTGAATCACAAGAAGATGATCTTTGAAGATTGACGTATTCTGTTCAACAGATGTTTTCCAATTTATTTCTTAGTTTGAAAAGTTTATTTTTCAATTTCTAAGAACATTCTTGATGAAAGACAACGAAAACCTGTTTCAGGGCGTGTACTTGGGAAACAAATAAACAAACAAAAAACCAAATGTTCAAATCATTTTCCAGTTTCTCTTTACTTTTGTTTTCGATCAAATTCTGTTTCCAAAGCCATACACTATACACTTGGCAACATAGAGCTAAAGTCTTTCAAATCTTCAAAAAGCTGGGTTTACATTCTATCACATTTTTCTATGAATTGAATTACTTGAAAGAAACATCTTCTACTTTGCTGTAAATCTGCCATGGATATTTTTTGATATCGTGATTATTCTCAAAATGGCGGCATTTTCATTATCTTTGAAAAAATTTCATCATAGGTTTTGAAAAACTTAAAATCACCATAGATATTAAATCAATAGAGGAAAATGGATCCAATCTTTAAGAAAACCGTAGTTTATGAAGGCCTACAATATGGTTGCAAGCAGAAATCTGCAGCTATTCTGGCTAAGGATTTAGTAATTTGAGGACGTCAGAGCCTCAAAATCAATAAATGCCGCCAGCTTTTTAAACTACTCAAGATAACAAAAAATTCCACGGCAGATATCCAGCAAAGTACCGTAATTTCCTACCAAAGCCATTTAATTGAAAGAAAAATGTAACAGAATTTTACACCCACCTGTTTAAAGATTTTAGTCCTATGCTACACCAGGGAGATTAAGTAATCTCCCTGTGCTACACTTAGTCTCCATCTATAGTCAATTGCTAATTTGCACTCATTATTTATCTGAAAGTTACCGGTAAAACCCCTCACCAGTTTAAGCAATTACATATGTAAAAATAGTTCGAGTAACTCATGTTCAAAGAGAAAAACTTATTAAATTCTTCAATTCACTAAGAGGGCTGGTTTGGTTTCCAAACAGGAAATATCACAGCATAGGAAGCCCATATTACAGATTATTAGAAAAATATTTTGTTCAAGAAATTTGATTATTAGAAAAATATTTTGTTCAAGAATTATTTTCCTTTCTTTCACATCCATTGTGTTGTTCTTCTTACGTCCCCTCCCGTGTTATTATTCGTGAAATAAAAAATTTGAAAGGAGCACAAGGAAACAAGGGAGCAAAAAGTAAAGCGAAAAGCGAGAAGAAAGAAAAAGAAATTCGCTTCAATTTGGTGCTGAAAAATGGTTACCTTTTCAAAGTAAACCTATCAGGTATGTTGAATAGGGTATGGTCTTTGCTTTTAGAGACTTTTCTGAATGGTTTAGGCAAAGGAATCCGGAAATGAGCGAAAACAAAACTGTCGCTGTGGCTACGGCCTAAGAAAGCTGCAGTCCTTGTTCTTTTTCTTTCTTCTCGCTTTTCGCTTTACTTTTCGCTCCCTTGTTTCCTTGTGCTCCTTTCAAATTTTTTATTTCACGAATAATAACATGGGAGCGGACGTAAGAAGAACAACACAATGGATGTGAAAGAAAGTAAAATAATTCTTGAACAAAATATTTTTCTAATAATCAAATTTCTTGAACAAAATATTTTTCTAATAATCTGTAATATGGGCTTCCTGTGATCACAGAACAGTTAGACAATAGTATGTATTAGTACTAGTATGTATGTATTCATTGCACAGATCCTAATAATATAGGTTCTTCATTGGCAGGTTGACAATAGAACAACAGAGGCATAGAAAACATTCGGCAGGTTTCATTGTATAGCTGAGGAAACGATGGATGTGGGAGCTTGTTTATACTGACTCAAACATTCCCCATAGGAACATTGCAGCTGATAAAATATGCTGGATTATCACACTACAGCAGGAATTGCAGACATGACATAGTACAGTATCAACATGATTATTCTTCTTATCAATTCAAACGAAAATTAGCATTTCTCAAGAAATGAAGACGTAACGTAAAGTCAAATATTTGTCTGAAAGCGACTAAGCAGAAATTGGGCACGCACAACTTTGAGGCCACTTAGCTCCCTACAACAGATCCCGAAATTAGACAACAATTGATGTATTCTTCGTTAGGCCTTAAACTCTTGATTTATGATTTCAAAAAGATTATGTATCTAAAAACTTCCTATCTCAGATTGCTTGATGACGTCATTTTCCGCAGTTTCTGCTCTGTCTCTGAGATCAAGATTAAACTAGGTGTTGATAATAACGCTACGGCAGCAGCTAATCAAACAAAACACAAGGAGTGAGAATTAGGCAAAAAGATGATGAGAGCAGTGAATTTAACAATGTTTGAACAAAAAGAATTCGATAAGGTCATAGAGATAAGAGGAATTTCATTAAAAAGAGGACTTGACTTAAAGGGGTCGGGTCACATAAAAGTAAACAGACTACTTTCGAATTGACAATTTTACAGTTTTGATAGGCCATATAATTTGCTAAATGCAATAAGCTAATTTAGAATTTAACATGCAGTTCATGATTCATGTATATATCTCGTCAAGAAACTCAAGAAACTACGAAAACAGATGAGCTTTCTTTGAAGCTGATGAATAATTCTTTTCACGGGTTAAGATGCTAATAAATATTGATACATTTTTTAAAATATACCTGTCATTTATCAAAATAAAAAGAGATACAATGCTGTCAAATAAAATCTAATGCCCGTAGCACAAAACCATTTCTTTTAGAACCAAGACACAGTATGAGCTTCAAACTCAATGCTTCACGTTGCTTGTTAAACCTAAAAGGCCGAACACAATGGTGAATTGCTTGCTGCCAACCTCCTATCATTCTCCTACGACCATTAAAGGAACAGCCTTTTTGAATTGCAAGTATGATACATAGTGGGAACTCGTTGAAAACATGTCCTCTCCTACTATGGATGGCACGTAGTTAACACACCTTTTCAACTATATGGCCTCGTTTTGGAATTTTCAACATTTCTTTAGCTGCGTCATTATGAAATTTGCGTCATATGAAATGTGAAACCCCCGGTTTACATTCAGCAGCCTAATTTTAGTCAAATTTCATTGTTGGCGATTTTTATTTCATAAGGATGCAAAATTTGAAAATTTGTAAGGGATTTCATCGTGAATAATGACTGAGGGTGTAAAGTTACACCCCTGAAAATTCTCAAATCTATCATCGCTATGAAATCGAAATCGCGAACTCCAGGAATATCAAATTTTGTAATTAGACTAAATTTGCGGTGCTGAATCCAGATCTGTGATCAGAAATTTTGCATCAAGAAATTTTCGAAAACTTCCAAAACGAGGTCGTTAGTTGAAAAGGTTTTCTAGCGTTGTTGTTTTTAAATAGTTGGTTTGTTTTAATGAATAAGAAAAAAAAACTGGAAACTTTCAACCCTTTCTTACTAAACATAAAGCTACTGAGCTGTTAATACTAGCTCGCAATTAATGCTTACCATCCTCCAAAGATACAGACAACGAATTCCAAAACTCCAGTCTCAAGATATCTTATGCAACAACCTTTTCATTTTGATTTAACAGTCATGACGCGTTTCAGCACTCATAATGGACAATGAAATGCCAACAGAACATCTTATCATAAAACAGAATCCTTAGTTTTAAAGCAAAATAGCTGGAAAAAGTCAAAACTTGTTCTTTGATAGAATAATTGATGACTGGAAACACACAACACCTTCAAAAAGACTACTACAGTCGAACCCGATCTTAAACATCTGCATTTTGCACGTGTTCTTCCCATCGCTACTCGGCTTCAATCAAATTCATTGTCTGCAAGTAACAAGCTTCCTGCCGAAATCCAAGTTTACTGCAAAACCAAAATCAGCTTAGAAGCTTAACATATGACTTCAATTTGAGCCGTAAATCGGATTTCAAACTCTCAAACAAGGCTTGTCAAAAACTTCTGAATAAAAGCGTTGCTAGATTTTAATAATTTTATAGATGAAGGGCAAATATTACTTCTTATGATCACTTTCATCTCATGTTTTCGACTTACCAGACGCTATGCTTTTCAAGAACTTTGGAAAATAAAGAGAATTCAAATTCCTGTGGTATAAGGGAAGTTTCTATGAATTCGTTAGGGCAAAGTCTGAGTAATTCTTGTTCCTATGAATAATTACTTAAAATGTTTTTCCAAGGTTACAAGCTTGCATTTGCATAATTAAATGAAACGTAAGGTCTGATTCAAATCAGATTGGCGCCGTTAGCAATGGAGAGCCAAAAACCAGCGCTGCGAAGAAGTGCTTTCTTTGTTCTACTTATAGACAGGCCTATTTACCATTGCACATTCCCCTTACAGTCAAAGCAGTAAAGCGTACCATGCGAATTCGAAGATTATTTGAAAAAAGATTTTCATTGAATGACTATCTATTTAACCTTATGGTGGTTGGGCTATTTGATAGTCCTATTTTGGTTGGGGGGCAAAAAGCCCCCTACCTAACTCTTGACTGGTAATAGTAAGAGCGTTCAAATTTGGTGTGCTAATAGCCTCAGGCATGTACTTTCTGTAAATGTAAAAATTAATCTAAGAATGGCCATCATTTTTGCTCTCGTCAGCATTTTCCTTTGTGTGGTCAAAAAAAGCGGCAAAATTGGCCAAAATCAGGAAAATCGCGATAAATTTAAATTTGGAGCTCATTTTCCATCCAAACATGATACTTGTGATAGAATGCATCAAACAACACTACATTACAAAAGACGTTTGCAAAATATTCCACTTCTGCTCCTTTTTTCATGATAATTGAGATTTGAGAATTCGCGATTTTTCCAGGGTCAGTCCCAGAAAATTGTCTCCCGCCCCTTCATTTTTCAAAATATTTCGATGAAACTTTTTGAGAAGCTGCACAATAAGTAGTTGCAAAAAGTCTAGAAGTTTCATGGCTATAAAAGTCTTCCTGGCAGAGTTATTCACAAAATTCTACTAGGGGGGAAGTTGCCCCCCAACCAAAATAGACATCTCTGTTGTTTGGTTCCGTTCAATTTGAATATTGCTTCCGTTGAGCGGAGCTTGTGAAGGATTACAATATGAGTTCTTTCCCGTGGAAACTACAATTAATAAGAATGTGCAATCATTTCTTCATGCAAAAATACAAAGTCTAATGAAGATATTATTCTATTTTGAATATTGAAAACAAAGGTGGTACGTTTCTTTCGCTTTGACTGTAACAATGGATAGCCAAAGCGACAATGGTGTGTATTAGAGTTTCCTTTGCTCCGTTTGTATAGACAAGCCTATTTACCATTGCACATTCCCCATAACTTTCAGCAAAATCTTGAAATTAAATGCGACCATTTAGTCAAATTTATGGAATCAATTGAAAAATGTAAGATTTGTTTTTCATTTTCTTTACTTCGATCAAATTCAAAATGAAATATCTAATCAATGCATTACGCAAAGAAACTAAAGCCTTCATAAATAATGAAGCACATAAAATAATGAATTCATAAATTTCTCCTTATTATGAATTTCTCTTTGTTATATGAAATCTAAAATGATTGCTGACTTTAACGTGAAAGTAATCATTTTGGCAAATCAAAAGCCAATAATCTCATCAATAATATAAGATTTGCCAGCCCTTATTAAAATTCCTTAATCTAACATCAGCTCTAAATCACGAATGTTCAAGTAAAGTTTCAACAACTTAGAATTGAAAAATTCTGATTTTCCTAGTTACCTTAAAAGGTCTGCTTCAACCAGCATACCATACCTTGCTTGTACCATTTCTTGATTGGCTTTTGTTGTTGCAATTTTCTGGTCTATGAAAATGGCGAAAACTAAGACCAGCAAGGAGATGGTACGTGCAAGGAATGCTGGTTAAAACAGACACTTCAAAATTTCCTCTATACACAGCTATGTTAAGGTCCGAAATGATTTTCGCAACACAACCATAGCTTATTCCTGAGTGACAAGGATTATTTTGGGTAGCATATTTTGAGATATTCTTTTCAATAACAACTTGGAAAAAATTCTCTAAGTAATCAGAGTTTGGAAAAAGAATAAAATTATACTTCATGATATTATAAAACGTCATCTCCAACTTCTTTTCTCGGTCAAGTCATAAAACATAGAAGTTGGCTACTGCATGTTGAAAATTAAGTTATTCAAGGAAAGTTCAATTTAGTCAGAGTCACATAAGTCTGGTCTGCTCTTGTGAAATGAGCTCGATTCCAGTCAATCAAAATGAAGTTAAGTATAATCATACAAGTTCAAATGAAGTCACTTAAGAGGCAGGGGCACGTAATGTAAACAAACTTCTTTAGAAATGACAATTTTGGAGTATTTTCGATAGTCCATATCAGAGATTTTCTACTACTTTTCTCAAAATATAGGTACTACTTTGAAGATAGACTCTTCAATTTTGTAGAGAAACAAACCAAACACTCATATGTTGTAGGAATGAAGAGATTGGTGGATCTTTAGCAGCAACTTATTGCGGATTCACCTCATCAACCAAATTCTGAGCGGAACACAATGGCCAAGTGTGGGCAACAATGTAGATCATAGAGATAACAGAGGTTTGTTTACGGTTACGTGACCCTGCCCCTTTAAAGGCAAACTATCATGTGATTGGCCAGATCTTCCGATAAAATCAATAACAAAAATCTAACAGGTTTGTATTCATCAAGTCTTTATGCGTTGGAGTCATGCATTCTTTCCGGAATAAAAGAAGTCAAGTCGTTATCAAGGAGTGTATTTCTCTGGCCACTGAAATAACTGAAGCTTGTCGAATTCCTTTCTTTTTGATTGTCTTCTTTACCAAATCAACGCCATAACAGTGCACCATCAGATTCATCCAAATTATACCCCCAAGTAATCCAGCCAAAAAGCCCAGCCAAATGACATCAAGTCAATTCTGACGAAATTAAATCCAGTTGAGGCAATTCAAATCATGTCTGCTTCAATAAAGGATTGTAAATGGGTCAAGTCATGTTAAGTCAACTTAGCGTCAATGCATTCAACTAAGTTAAAACTAGAATCATCAATTACACTAACCCAAGTCTATTCAAGTATACCAAAATAAGCACATGTCAAGTCAATTCATATCAATTCATGTAAAGTTCAAGTCAAGTTTCAAGTCAAAATCAAGTCAAGTCAGATCAAGAAATCTCAAATCAACACTATTAGTAAGTGCAGTGTAAATGCATTGATGATATAATCACAAACCTTTTCTCTTCTGTCGTTCTGTTTCGTTCTTCAGTAAAATTCCAGTTACGTCTGATATCAAGCCGAATGCTTTGATGTGCTGTCAGTTACGCCTATAATAGATGTGTTACGATGCGTTTTATTCAACAAATAAATACAACATACATTTATCTGTTCTATCTTTGGGCTTGAATACCACAACCTGCTGCACGGCACGGTCCATGGAAAATTTCCACCAATTGCTAAATAAGGGGTTAGTTTCTGAAACTGAAATTCACACTCATGGTTTCTAATCAATACTCTCCGTTCCGCTTTCATATCAAAAGTTGGCTTTTTCAGATACTTAGTTTTCTTCTACTGAAGCACTTTTAAGCCGTTTTAGGTGAAAAACATGCAAGAGTATCAGACGAGAGCCAGAATGTCAACGCGAAAAATCCTCAGAAACGATCCGTTTCTTACACATTTCTGACAAAATAACTTTGATCTTTCACGAAGAGGAATCTTCTATTAGTACTTCCTCAGACATTGGTCACAGCCTGAAACGTCTGATAAAGACCGCAAGATACGACGCGTCGAGGTATACTCGGCTGTGTTTTGACATGAACCATCGAAAAATAACTTCAGCAAAATCAGTACTTTTGTTACAG
Organism: Aurelia sp. 3 sensu Dawson et al. (2005); assembly: GCA_964020215.1. NCBI lineage: Eukaryota > Metazoa > Cnidaria > Scyphozoa > Semaeostomeae > Ulmaridae > Aurelia > Aurelia sp. 3 sensu Dawson et al. (2005). Next base: position 31,563,911 of record OZ026572.1, on the reverse strand, counting down.
TACAAAGCTAATGCTTTGGTGGCATCAAGAATCGGAGATATCAAAGAGCCTTTGGACGGCAGTAAGACTTTCGTAAAATTCTATTGCCAAAAATATAATTCCTTGAGCCTACTACGTTGAAAATTCAAATTAGACTAATTACTGATATCAATTACCTACAATATTACTCCAAATTTTGCTACGATTTATGCACCTTATGATCAGTTCTATAATCAATATTTTCCGTGGTTCAGCTGCTTACAAAACAGTTTCAAGATCAGTTACAAAAAACTAATCAATTACTTTGGAAGCTAAACTTTATAGAATCCGTAACTCACCTTTTGCCGTCTAATTTCTTGATAAAACAATAAAATTGTGAGACAATTAATTAGTTGATGGAAAAAAGCTCCCTAATTCGAATGATCGTTGAAAGTAATGTTCACAAATCTTTTATCTTTGATGTTCACATATCCGCTTCATATGTTATCCAACGCTTCCTTGCTCGAGATCAAAGCTGAACAAGAAAATACTATTGCATGAAGAATAAAGCAATATGATCATGAATTATGTAAATGTATTGATGATATAATCACAAACCTTTTCTCTTCTGTCGTTTTGTTTCGTTCTTCAGTAAAATTCCAGTTACGTCTGAAATCAAGCCAAATGCTCTGATGTGCTATCAGTTACGCCTATGATAGATGTGATACGATACGTTTTATTCCACAAATAAATACAACATATATTTATCTGTTCTATTTTTGGGCTTGAATACCATAACCCGTTGTATATTCTTCAGTTTGTGCAACTTAAAATGAATCTAGCTTACTTTGTAATTCTCTTTGCTAGATTTTTGCCGCTTAGAAATCTCATGTATCAAAATCTGCAATGTTTTAACATACACGCACATTACCGCTTTGACAAAACTAATTAAACCTTGGGATTATATGCAAATCTACTTATAGCCAATGAGATCATGTATAATTGCATGTGACTTCTCTTGCACTCAGTTTTGCTTAGAAGTAATTTTAGTAAGTTAAAGTTACATAAAGGAGATGAGTGTAGTTAGATTTCATTACAATTATCAACAATATAGAGCTTTACATCAAATAATTATGCATGGCAGCAATGAATAAAATCATAAATGAGGTTAGATTTGGAATATCGCAAAATTACTCATAACTACAACAAGAATCTTGTCAGTTGTTATTCGTGAACATTTTCTCACTTGATATCTAGTTTAAGACGAAGTGTGATGTTCTTTAATTGCTTTAATGTCTCTTTTTTTTTCTTATGCCTATTTGTATGTACGTTGTCTTAGTTTTGCGTGATGCCACAAAGTCGTCATGGTATTTTTGCACCCAGTGGCAGCGTCCTTATGGTGCCGTTAAGTATGATGCGAAACTAGTTCATCTTTATCGTTAATTTTCTTATAAGGATGTAACTCAAAGCTGAAATAATCAACTAAAGTTCAAAAATTTTAACGGACTAAAGAGAAACAAGTGTGCTCAAGAGTTTCTTTGTTTGAATGCAAGCTCAGAGTTATATAATGCTAAAAATAGCGTTGGCGTAAACCACTGCTATGTCCGTCACGTAACTTTCAATACAGATTTGCCCTGCCCTAGCCGCAAGAAGCAATAAGGTTATTTATTACGAACCACAACGCCGCTATTGGCAAACCATGAGATTAGCCATATTTCAATTGGCTGCAACACACTGCATAAACTCAATGATAAACTTATTCTGTGATTATAAACTATGACTAAGGATGCTCTCTGAGTTTGTACCAACATAATTTGTAAACTTCATCAATCATGTGTTTGTCAATTCAAAATGCTCGCACAAACAGCAATGTTTTTATTCTGAGGCAAGAAGCGTCACAAAGCTGATAAAATCATCTTCTGCTTCGTTTGTCGACTGGCTACAAGTTCCAGGTTTATCCTCAGAGAGCGTAGTAATAGTAATTCGCTGGAACTCAGATTCAGAACAAGTCAACTTCATTTAGTGATATTCCAAGCAAAACCACCAGCATCAGCTTTCTTTAAGAAACTTATTGCCCAGGAAAAAGTTTTTGCAATTCTTTGCTTCTTCTGCTTTTTTCCCGATATTTCGCAATGAGTATTACAAAAATTTCCCATGTATATGCTTTTTATTTGCACATTCATGGTGTATAAACCTCTGCTATATGTTCGAAAATCTGCCTGCTGAACAACACTTTTATTCCCGTAGATTAGTACCTTGGAACCACTCTACATGGTAGCTGTCAGAATTTGAAGGCACCAGCAATGCGAGTGTTTTCGCATCCGAGCAAATTGATGCGTTCTAGATCTTTACATCTGTACTTTTTATCAACCTCCTATATGTTCAAGAACTCTGGGTGAAGCACGTTGGCATCTGCTCTAACACAAAATAACCCCTCTGCAAGAGTTTTTAACTTTAAAACGTGAGTAAAACGAGAAATACGAGCAAATTGAGTCCCTCTAAATCTTTACATCTAGTTATTATCAACTTCTTACATGTTCGAGAATTCTGAAAGAAGCACGCTGGTCTATGTACTCTACTCTAGTAACTTTAAAGCATGGAGCACTCTCGCATCCGAGCAAGTTTAAGAGCCCTAAATGTTTACATTTACCTATCATCAACCCATTCAATGTTCAATAATTAGCCTGATGAATACATAAATACTTTATCAAAATTTAAATGCCTACCCTGAACAAAGTACACTGGGACTCTTCTGTAGCACACAAAGTAGCCCTTTGCAAGAACCATAAACTTTCACGCGCGAGCAAACCGAGCGCTTTTACATCTGAGCAAACATAAGTGCTCTACGCTTTTAAACTGACTTTTTATCAAATTGTCATGTTTTACAGAACTGGCCTACTTAAAGACCCATTGTCAACCAACAATCTTCTCTCTCTTGCTTGTCAACATTGCTCCTGCGTAGCTACATGTTTTTCTGTGTCAGAAAATACAAATAGCGCAGCTACATAGATTCTTGCAACAGAACAACAAGAGTTCGGCACATCGACTCCAAAAAACGTTACCAGTTTCATGGTTCACCAAGCCTGTGGAACAATCAGGTTTGATGATTGCTTTATCTTAGTTCACCAGGTAGAACATACCTCCTAATTGTCCTATGTGTAGGGGATCACAAACTTTGATAGAGAAAAGTCGTCTGTCTGGCCTAGTTTTCCTTACTCGCCAGGAACGCTAAGCTAGGCTACCTAGAGCTGATATATATGTTGTAACAAAACAGAACGCCAAATGATGATGGTGCATGAAACCTAAGCATTGAGTTTTTGCAAGGCTATTGAACGATTGCAAGGCTTTCTTCTGTCACTGCTCGTTTCAAAACAAAATGGTGACTGAATGCTTCTCACACAAAAGACGTTACGGTTTTTAAACACTAATTTGACAACACTGGTTTTGTTGGTTGACAATGGGTCTATAATGCCTACCCTGAGCATGGGAGTTGTGGACACAATTTGAGTGTTGATCGGGTCCACAATACTTGGCCTAAATGATGATTAATAAATGTATTTCTTTACCTTGCTTGTCTTCAATTCACTGTTTATCTTCTCGTTCTTGCCTGGGAGTAGATCAGCATACTATCAACCGTTCAGCGTGGCCTAATGTTTTCAACTGCGCCGCGCTTGCGCTGTGATTTGAACTGCGAACTAGTTCCCAGATCGACGCGGCCATCTAACGACTCATCCAGTAAATGAAGATATTTTCATCAACCGTTTCACGCTGAACGGTTGATAGCATGCTGATCTACTCCCAGGCAAGAACGAGAAGATAAACAGTGAATTGAAGACAAGCAAGGTAAAGAAATACATTTATTAATCATCATTTAGGCCGGGTATTGTGGACCCGATCAACACTCAAATTGTGTCCACAACTCCCATGGTAATACACACAATAGTCCTTCTGCAAGATGAGCTTGCAAGTGCGAGCACAGCGCGCGCTTTATCATCCTGGTAAATCAATGTTATAAATCTCAAATTCAAACTATGTGGGCTCTAAATGGTGGGCTGAATCGGGCAGTTATAAAAAGGTGTCGTATTCATTTACAAACACCATTCATGTGTTTCGAAGCTCCTCCTTTCAAATGAATTACAAATTCTGTTAGGTAGAAGAAATTACATAATTTTACAGCTTTGATAAATCAAATTACATAAAAGATTGATGAATTCAAGAGTGAAGATCTGATAGGGAATTAGTAATTAAAATGTGTCAAAGCTGAACGAGCGAGCATTTAAAAATTCATTTGTTTCTGACAAAGCAAATGAAATTCGTTGTACTCAACGGGTAATGGCAGCTTGAATCTGTTTTATCTAGCAGCAGGCGCGTAGTTTGTTGATAATGTGCACAGCATGTGAGGTATTGCAAGAAAGTACAGGAAACCTGCAATAAAACTGCTATACATGACAAAGTAGATAGTTCTGAGGCATTAAAAATTTGAAAGTTCTAAAATCCAGCTATTGAGAAAAAAACGTGGATTAAGCTTAACAGCTGCAAAATGTGCATCAATTTTACCAATATTTGCATTACTTTGCAGTAATATCATACTTCATTAAACACAGCCAATGCCAAAATGTTTTTTGGCATAAAATTACATGACAACAGCAAAAGCAGATTTCATAATGATAACATTTGGCCGATTTGCCGGAAGAATTCGGTTTTCGATTCATAATAAAAGCTTTCATTTCCAAGATCTTTGCCATTTTGCCCCATCACGATCGGGAAGCCTGACTTCTGTGTGAATTCTGGTTTCTCTGAACGCATGTTTATTTACTACGCAAGTACAAAAGATTGTTAAACAAATCTGTTCCACATGAAATGATTTTAAAATCAGAAATGCAAAGAGCAAAAAAATTGTATGCCCTTGGCACACATAGGCTTTTGAAATATATTTTATCATCAGATGTAGATTAATATGTTCCACATAAGTTGCTTGAACAATTATCAATAGTGAATTCAGCTTTAGGCTTCTTCACTACAAAATTCACTTACCTACCAAAATCGCTGCGATCAATTTAATTGATAGCTGCATCAACCTGCCGATTTGTTGAAATTTAAAACTGTTTTTTCCTCGTCTGTCCACATTATCCCTTATGCTTATCTCACAGGCTGTCACTCAAGAGATGACTTTTATCAACTCCAAATGTGAAATATGAATTCTACTCGAATTCATATATATCTTTGAATTCTAACGGTCTTCTCCCTTAGTCTCGTCTGTAGATTACAATTGTCCTGGTTTCATAGATTACTAGGTCATATAAACTAATCTAATTTAAAGGAATAAAAACGCTTGTCTAATTCTATAGCTGTCCAGTTAATGAAGTCCTCTGTCTGATTATTGTATAACGTTTCAACGAGAAGTGGATCACTGTTTCGTCTAGTTTCATTTCTATCATAACATATAAACTTTCACTGGCTTGCATTTTACATTGAGAGTTATTTAGTCTGAATATGAACTCCGATAGAAATCCTTATAATGCACATTTGTGTTGTCTCATATTTAAAGTTATTTTGGAAAAAATGAAATCGTGACAGCTGACAAAGCAGCCTTAAAGTTCTGCAGTGTTTTGTCTAAAAGTTGAGTACGGTTCCAAGAAGGTTCGCTCCCATTATTGTACACCTTTTGCGTTCACACGAGACCTGTTCCAAATTAAGTCACTGAGGCGTTCTTTTCACACGAGACCCAGTTCGAAGCATGGTTTGATGTGTTCATGATAATGCATGCACAGCGACATTGTAGCTGCGTAATACACCGAAGCCCTAGCATTATCCAGGACAAAGGAAGACAATGAACAGCGCGCAAATTCATTCCACTGCTTTTTGTTGTTCTTAAAAGGCAGACGAAGAAATCACACAGGATTCGCCTTGTCGTGGATTCATTTGACAAGCATTGCAGTCTCCATCGCATTCTCTAAGATTTGACCATTGTTTGGTTCAAAGAGGTTTGTTTCAATGTTATTCTGCCTCCTTTTGAACGTAAAATCCCCTCGTTGCGGTACTGTACTCGGAACTCAAAACTCAAAACTCAAAAAAGTACGGCTAGGTGAACTTTTTGAGTATGGTCAGGTTGGCCTTGTGTAAACGGAAAGCCAAAGTGAATCTTTTTGTAACCGAACTTCTGTGGAACTGTACTCGCATCAACGGGGCCTGAATCCAGGTGAGAATCATAGGAAGCCATTTCCGATTTCATTTCTTTTCTCATTGTTTAAAGGGAATGAACATCGCTAAATTGACCAGTCCAGCCGCTATGAATAAGGTGGGGGTCATCAAGGGGGTAGGAATCCGCCATTCCGAGAAATTTTCAGTTAAAATCCGCCGTTCCGGTCTATTTAGCCAAAGTTCCATGTCCCGCCACTTCTTTACCAATGATGGCACAAAGTAGTATTGTTAGACGTTTTCATCCATCCAGGTGGAAAGAGGAGGAGAGTGGCAGTTAAAATTTTTGAAAATTAAAAAATTTTTAAATTTTTGAGAACTAAAAGACGATCAGAATACCTTTTTGTCCTTAATTTTTTGCCCTTCGTTTCGATTTGTCTGCCTCTGTTTTACTTAGGCCCACATGTGAATTGAAGGAGGTATGCACTTCAATTCACATGTGGGCCTAAGTAAAACAGAGGCAGACAAATCGAAACGAAAGGCAAAAAATTAAGGACAAAAATGTATTCTGATCGTTGCTACTCAAAGTGGCCAATAGCTATGTGGACTGGATAAGAAATTAATGCTAATGGGTAAGAAATTCTGCAATTTTTACTTTCCTTTCCCAAAAAATCGGTGCATCATCGCCCATGGAGAAACGCAGCAACTGATACCAACTGGCAACATTTAATTTCACATAACCTAATCAGTTTTGCTCCTCATCATAAAACAGGCAGAAACGTAAGGAATCTTTTGCAAAATTCTTACTCTTGTCGGGACTGAATAGTTCTTTAGGCCAATGATAAAACGGCAAGATAACTGAAACTATTCAAAGAGAATTTTTGATGAGACAGTAAACACTAGTCTGGGGTTGTAATTTGAAATGTGCAAATGAATTATTCATTTGCGGTGGAAACCAATTATTTTGATTGTATAATATTATTCAATTTATCTTGAAAAGGTGTAAGAATGCATAAATGCTCTTGAATTCATGATTTGGTTTTTGTGACTGGTGTCCAATTAGACTTTGTAAAACATGGCGGCTTTAAAACCACTTTGATGAATCAGAATCTACAAAAGAATCAAGAATCATTTCCACGCCTTAAATCTTTCATTTATGGTCTGGGTCTTACGAAAACGAGGCAACATTGTGGACAAAGAAGCGTTCGGTGTCAAAGTCTAAATGAATGATATCTAGACGGTGAGGCAGAAAACGCACATCTGACTGTCCCAACAATATCACAACATTACTATCTGTTATCAACCTGCCGAATAGGCATGTTGATTCAACTTCAGGAACCTTTTTAGCTAACTTTTGTCACTCTCATCTTAGACTTGCTCCAAGTCTATTCCGTGGTATATCAGCACTGAGGAAAATAATTACCGCTGCGGGGGCGTAAACTACGACGAATTATTTTCCTCAGTGCTGATATACCACGGAATAGACTTGGAGCAAGTCTACTCTCATCTAAAAGGATTAGCGATCTTCCGGAGACAGCTACCTTCAAAATCGCACCCCCCACCCCCAGATTGACCGATTAAATCCAGGTGAATTTCTAAATTTAATCGAACACAATAGCTGTGAAAAAAGGAATTGATTAGTATCGTTGCTCTGAAACTCACGGAGCAGCATTCTTGCAAACACCGGATGTTTTTCGACTCATCCCGTAGAACTGCTTTATTTTATGTCTCATTCCTGCTAGCAAAATGTGACGGAGTTAGCTACAGCAAACATTCTAATTTTTGAGCAACAGTATTTAAAACAGGCCAGCCTCCATTGCAGTATTTTTTGTCTCTGGCCTTTCGTGATTGCCTAGAGACAAAATGGACTGATCACAAATGGAATTACAGAGGAAGCGAAACAACTTACATTACAAGGCCCGGGGGAGCTACTAAAGTCTCTACGGTACGGGGTTGTGTCATTCAGAAGCCAAAAAAACCACCCATTAATCCCCATTCACTACATTTCATTTAATCTTTTTCATACATGATACTCCATCAGTGATAGTAAAATAACAAAAATAAAGATAAAGATGAATATAGATCTAATCACACTGTTCTTCCAGGAGGTCATGTTTCAAGGGGTCTTCGATGTTTTATTGGCCCAAAAAATAGTTTCTAACCTGCTTTCTGAAAAGTGTAGCAGATTCCACATTTCTAATATTGTTTGGGATATCCTGAAAGTTTTCTGAAAAGCATGCCAATAAATCCGGGAAAAGTCGAAAAAGTACACTCATAAATCCGGAGAACATGAAAAAAGTATACCCTTGAATGACCTCTTATAAAAAATTATACCCATATCATTATTATCATCATCATCATTATTATTATTATTATTATTATTATTGTTATTATTATTATTATTATTATCATTATTATTATTATTATTAATATTATTTAACCTTTGATATCCAAACAGACTTTGACAGAAAATAGTTTACAACCTGCAACTACATTGGCCTAAAAATTATTATTATTATTATTATTATTATTATTATTATTATTATTATTATTATTATTATTATTATTATTATTATTATTATTATTATCTTATGCTCCTGCTTTAAGCACTGGCAGTTCTAATAACCGAATTTACATCCCAAGGAAGCGGGTCAATACCCTTGACCAAGGGTCCCTTGGGGTCATTGTCCTTTAGTACTCAAGTACTTTTCTTAATATCCTGGCTGTTCCTAATAATGTCGTCTTCTGTAAGAGTGCTGTATTCACTGTGATATCCAGTTTTTCTAACCATTCATCCAGTTTCTTCGTTATACTTCCGAGTGCACCAATAATCACAGGTACAACTATCACATTTCTCATGTTCCAAATCCTCTTAATTTCTCTTTTCAAATCTTGATATTTCTCCACTTTCTCTTTTTCTTTGTCATTAGTCCTACTATCACCTGGCACCGCAATGTCAATGATGATGCATTTTCTCTCACCTTTAATCACAACAACTAGGTCCGGTCTTCTAGCTTCAATTAAATGATCACACTGAATATTCACATCCCAAAGTAGCTTTACCTCGGCATTTTCCACTACACCCTCAGGAGAATGCTCATACCATTTTTCCGTCCTTTCAATATTGTATTTCTTGCATAAATGCCAATGCACAATCCTCGCAACGTTGTCGTGCCTTCGTTTGTATTCTTTCTGTGCCATCTTCTTGCACTCACTGACAATGTGATGTACAGTTTCGCCCTTCTCTTCACACATCCTACAAAGTGGTGACTCTGCTGATTTGTCAATATGGTGTTTAACATAATTTGTTCGGATAGCCTGTTCTTGCGCTGCACACAAAAGTGACTCTGTATGTATCTTAAGATCAGCTTTTCTCAGCCATTCCCATGTCTTGTTTTCATCTGTTGATTGCGGCATCTCTCTAACAAACTGCCCGTACATTCTTTTTTCCTTCCATCTTTGTTCTTTTTCATTTATTTCATTTATTATTATTATTATTATTATTATTATTATCATTACTATTATTATTATCATTTCATTTTATCTCAAACTTGAAGATATTGTTCGTCTGGTTCATTACCCATGAGAGCAGTTAACAACAAGTTAACAAAGGTCTCACAAGTGCACTCTCCTGAGTCTTCACAAAGACAAAACATTCCTCAATATCCTTGCTGTGCCTAAAAGTGTCGTTTTCTGAATCACTTGTAGTCTGATCTGAACTCCAATTTCTTCTGTATGCTTATCAAACTTATCTGAGATTGCTCCTAGTGCACCAATCACCACAGGTATCACTTTGACTTTCTTCATTCCCCAAATCCTTCCTACCTCTTCCTTCAACACCTGATACTTTTCAATCTTCTCGAGTTCTTATTATTATTATTATTATTATCATTACTACCGGGTGTCCCAAAAAAAGTACCCCCTTTTGACGGGAAATAGGAACGAAACGATAAGATATCATTACTCTCCGAGTAGACAGCTAAATTTATCAGTCTTCAACTTAGATCCACATACCTTGCATTTAGAAATTGGCCACCAAACACTGGAGATACAAGCATGCAAAGTCAAAATTTATGGTGCACCCGAAACCAGAGGTTTTGTAAAAGGGCCTAGCCATAATTTGCTATCACAGGCACGTTGCACAGGAATTTCGACTTTGACCTTTAGCTTTCTCCATTGAAAATAATTATACCTTTAAATGCTTCAATTGTTCTACAAATAGTTATTCCTTTGAGGAATCAATCTGTGCATCGCATTCCACTCCAAGTGTGAAAGAAGAAGAAAAGGAACCCATGCATGCTCATTTGGGAGATGTTGCACGACTTCATCATTCTTACCACATTTTTGTTATATTTGTTTAATCAGGGCGATTTCCACGAGTCTTTTCTATTCTTTTCGAAAGCGAAAAACTGAAAGTTAAAGTTTACAGGTGCTTTGGAAAAGATCCATAATACATATCATGGCTAGGCCCTTTTACGAAACCTCTGGTTTTGGGTGCACTGTAAATTTTGTCTTTGCAAGCTTGCATCTCTGGTGTTTGGTGGATGATTCTTAAATGCAAGATATGTGAATCTAAGTTGAAGATTGATAAATTTAGCTAACTACTCGGAGAGTAATGATATCTTATCGCTTCGTTCCTATTTCCAGTCAAAGGGGGGTACTTTTTTTTGAGACACCCGGTATTTTGTTACTATTATTATTACTATTACTATCATTATTATTATTATTATTATTGTCATTATTATTGTTATTATTATTATTATCATAAAATTCTTTAAAGTTTGTTTACAAAAATAGCTCTAACACGAGAACTAATAAAGACCAACTATTTACAAAAAACGAAATAAATTACAGTTCATCAACAGCCAACGTAATAAAATACCCTATTTACATATTTTACAACGACAATTCTCTCCATTCCTTTTTTATGCATTATTTGAAGGAACAGACGGAGGTGGCAGTCTTCTTATCATTAGGTAGGGAATTCCATAATATGCTACCACGAAAAGATAAACTATCGCTGCCATAAGTAGTTGTTTTGGTTTGAGGCAAAATCAACAGATTTTTTTATCTTAAATTATATTTATTATCCTTTTCGTGGAACATATCCCACAAGAATGAATGATTTTGCTGTGTTAAACTGTTATAAACCTCGAGGATTAATTTGTGCAAGTTCTTTTTGATGAATAGTGCACTCATTTACTCTGTGTAACAACTCATTAAAGGTGGATGTATATAATCATTGAGGAGAATTCGAAGCGCTCTCTTATGGGTGCGATTCAGGCCATTATTTGCAACCTTCCCGCAAAACATCCATATTAACGGACAGTAATTAAACTGGGACATTATGAAAGAGTTGTACAGCAAACGAGATTGCTTCTCATTTAAATAGTTCGAGACTCTAGAGAAGGCACTGATCTTGTTGTTTGCTTTTTGACATAATTTTGCCACATGTTGGTCAAACTTTAGTTTCGAGTCTATCGTGATCCCCAATAACTTAACACTACTGACAACATCAATGGATACATTTCCAATATCGAGAACAATACTATCATCTGTCTTCAAACCTAGTAGCATAACTTGAAATTTTGATGGATTGGCTAACATCTGATTAGTTTTGAACCACGAGATCGCTTGAGACATATCTTGTTCAAGGTTTGAAGCCACACTTTCAAAAGTGTCATCACAAGAAAAGATGGTATTATCATCAGCAAAATTCGACAATGTATATAAAATCGTTTAGGAAAATATTGAGCAGTAGAGGCCCTAGCACAGAGCCCTGAGGTACACCAGTTTTTGTTCGTAACCAATTGCTATATATTGAGCCAACCTTCATTCTCTGCTTTCTATCAGAGAGGTAATTTGCTATTAATCTGAGACCCTGCAGACCAAAACCATACGCTTTTAATTTAGCGATAAGTAGATCGTGTGGCATGCAATCGAATACCTTAATGGATAAATCCATCAAAATCATACCGGCAACACCTTTCCTATCTAATGTCTTACGAATAATTTCAATGAGCCGAATCAAGGCATGTTGTGCACTATGTCCTTTTCTGTAGGCTCATAACAGACTTGATATCTTTGTAGTTACAAAAGAATTAATCTGTTTAGCTATCAACCGCTCATAAACATAAATTCGGATTCTGTCGCAAAAAGGTACACTAAAATATTGCACAACGCCGTACCATGGAGTACTTAAGTAGACCCTCCTTGGGCAACAAGGAAGAAAGTTAAACTATGATTTGGATCATTGTAAAATTTGACCATTCTGATGACACTATTTCGTGCTTACTTGGTGGCCTACTTAAGAACACGAGAACACAAGTGGAATAAAACCAGCTTGCTTATTGTAGACAACAAGGGATGGCATCAAAGTCTTGGCGAAGTAATCTAGGCAGGAAAGTTCCTTCTGAATTGAATCATTGTAAATAACTGTAAGTTTGATTTTTCTAATTTCACTTGTTTACTTTGTTAAACAATGTTAAAAATGAATTATTCATTGCTTATGTTGCCTCTGTTATGAATTATTTAACACTGAGTGCTTCTGAAAAGTTTTAGGCCCTTTTCACATACCGGAAAGTCCCGCCTCTAAAAACCTCTTACAAGAAACTCGCATCCTGAAAGTCAATGCAACACAGTGGAAAGGAATTTAAAGGAAATTTGCACTGGTAAATAAGCTTGTTTATGAAGATAACAGAGAAACACTCAGACATTTCATTGTTTCTTTGGTTATCCATAATTAACAGTGGGTGTGCAACTTCAATTTGATGGAGTATTTTTAGACATGTTCACTGTTTGCATGCACAAACCCTTTTAGGGCTATGCAAAATTCAGTATTAGCAAAAGCTATATCTATCTTATTGAAACAGAAGTTGATTGTGAGCCATAAACAAAGCATAGCCAAAGAAAAATGCAGTTTCTAGTTTTAGAGAATATACTAAATCCTGTCCTCTTTCAGCTGCTACAGACCCTCTGCGACCACTTTGAACCATGATCCTTCACGGTGCTATAGCACATTTCGTATTCTCTGGAAGTCCTTTTTGGCCTAAATTTTTTCATTCAGCACAGCACAAAGGATCATGGGTGACAACTGGTCTTTAAAAAGAGCATCAAGTATCATAATCATAGCACTGGCTCGAGTAACTAACTTCTCATGGCCAATTCCGTTCCAATCCTCCTCAGCTAAGCTACACGCAGGCTAGCGTTTGTTTAGTAAGCTCAGTCGGCAAAATTTCGCTCGGCAGGTATCGAGATATTTCCTTCTTCTTGCAATATGTACTCATTTTATTTCTCTAAAACCATTTTACTATTTCTCTGTCTACTCAACTGATGAGCACTCGAAGCTACCCCAAAACTCGACGTTCTTAAAAAACGTTATTGTATGGTAAGTATTGTTCATATTTAAGTGAACATTATTCCTAATTGTATCATCAGCATTACATGTATGTACACCTCTGCATTTGAATTATTTGCAAAGCATTTCCCTTAAAACTCAGCACAATGCTAAGAGTTCACATTCAATTCAAATATGTCACCAGAAACTATTTACGAAACAGGAAAGAAAGACCCAGTTGTGTCAAGCAGCTGACAAAATGTAAGTTTCCCAAAACGACAATTTTCACGGATGCCAGCGGCAAGGAAGCAGTATGGGAGAACGTAAATCCTGCTTTCGGCCAACAGGGGTGACGGGGGCATAACGTGCTATTTCAAGTAAAATTCTAATCGCCTTACCTTCATAGAAATTTTGATAAGAAAGAAAAGTAAAAAGTTAACTTGTCAGAAAAAAGAAATTGGAAAATGTTTCAGTTAACTCGTGCTCAAAATAAAGGATTGTGTTACTTCTTCAAAATTGATCCTTTTCAGATATAGCTACGTACAACGTCGATTTATCGTTTCACTTAAATGCTCCACCAGTTTACAAAATGCTATGAATGTTTGACCAGCAGATACGATGCAGACTGAGATACAAAATAGCATATATCTTCGAGCATATTTATTGCCTTTGCCATATACTTGGCTTCCTAGCCCTTTGGCCGTGCAGGCAGTGGCAGAAATTATGGGAGACTGGGGGACAACTGCCCCCCCCTCAAATTCCACAAGACTAGGAAATTTTCCGTAAAAGTCGGAAATAACTGCAGTGAAGAAACGAATCACCGCCAAGAAGGAGAAGACTTTTTATTTGGAAAGAGCAAATAAAATACTCATGCTCTATCTGAAGCATATTTCAAGGGTTTGTACACTAGCAATGCTTTCAAAATGGAAAAGAAAGTTGTTGGGTATAAGTCGGGTACGGTATAGGAATATTTCCGAGTGGTGTTGACACGTGACTTGGAGAGAAGTTCTAAGTCAATGTGAATGCTGGAGTTTCCAAATGTGTCTTGAGACGCTAAATAGGGACAAACGATCAGGAAATTGTCAAAGATTTCATGTCCAGGCTGGGGAGAGGCAAAGACTGGATGGCGAGAAGCGTTCTAGGACATTACGCAGAACTTTTTTTCGAGAAGTGACTACTCATACTAGTGAAATATTCAAATTCTAAAATCTTTGTTATTCGTTGTTATACTCCCAGGCAAATCAATAAGGATTTGATAAGTAAATACATACTTCTTAAGAGAAAATGAGAAATTTAAATCAGCATTGAAAGGGGTCTTGACTCTTTATCATGTGAGTACTCATAGTTTCTTATTCGTTAGGATTTTCCTTGCGTTCTTGATATTCGTATCCGGTCTCTCGTCAATATTTTCACAACGATGTTTTGTGCCACCACACCACTATCCAGAAACAAACTCAAATACGGGTTCCTGTAAACCGTGGAACGACATAACGACTAATAACGACATAACGACTAATAACGAGCTATCAAGTTACAGTATCGAGGTATCTGTCCAAACGGGTGTATCAACCAGACCACCATGAGTACGGAATGGACTGATCATTGGATCAAGGAGATAGCGGAACTCGCGAATTTTCTGTTCCTTTGGAAAGCAAAGTAAGAAAGAAGCAAGCTCATCAATTTTTTTCCTCTGTGTCCCTTGTTTCGTGTAAATGTGTAAGTAGAAGATGGAAAGAATGGTTCCCTGTTTCCAAATCCTTTTTCCTAAAGCTTTTTTAATTTGTAGTTTTCTTCTTCTGGGCCACTTTAAACAGTTTTAATCTGAGCCTTTGGATCGTCTACTCTATAGACTTGCCCCAATTCTATTTGGTCAATCAAAAAAATTGGGAAAAGAAAAATCGGGAAAGGGACCTTTCAGATAGACTCATTACAGATGACAGAACTTTTTTTTGGACACCCGGTATTAGTTATGTTATGTTGCCAAATACTGTATTGGTTACGGTAACTATTATCGAGCCATTAAACTGTTATGTTATTTTGCCAAGAACTCTCTCTCTCTCTCTCTCTCTCTCTCTCTCTCTCTCTCTCTCTCTCTCTCTCTCTCTCTCTCTCTCTCTCTCTCTCTCTCTCTCTCTCTCTCTCTCTCTCTCTCTCTCTCTCTCTCTCTCTCTCTCTCTCTCTCTCTCTCTCTCTCTCTCTCTCTCTCTCTCTGTTTTACGGAAATGATTTACAGCATTACAGACCAAACCAAGTCACCTTTGGATCTAATAGCCTTCGATCTTTAGGACCTCAAATATGGAATGGACTGCCGAATGAAATAAAATCTGCCGAAAATTTGAATAGTTTTAAACACCTAATAAAAAAGTGGGATGGCCCCAATTGTAAATGCAATGCTTGCCAGCATGTGACAGAAAACTAATCTCTCTTTGTATCATGTAAATATCTTTATGTACATACCTGTATTATTTATTTTTCACTTTAATTTATCGATTTAGATTAGTTCGATATGTACATATGTATATAGAGAGCTAAATAATAATTATCGATGTTAAATAAGATGACAAACAACCAAATTGTTGTGTCAGGAAAAACTTGTAAGGAGACAGGGAACCATTCTTTCCATCTTCTACTTACACATTTACACGAAACAAGGGATACAGAGGAAAGAATTGATGAGCTTGCTTGTTTCTACCCTGGGTACCAGAGCCTCAAAATTTAGATGAAAGGAAATTCTTTTTATTATTTTTTGGCTCTGGTACCCAGGGTAGCTTGTTTCTTACTTTGCTTTCCAAAGAAACAGAAAATTCGCGAGCTCCGCTATCTCCTAGATCCAATGATAAGTCCATTCCGTACTCATGGTGGTCCGATTGATACACCCACTTGGACAGACAATTCGATACTGTAATTCGATAGCTCGTTATTAGTCGTTATGTCGTTATTAGTCGTTATGTCGTTCCACGGTTTACAGGAACCCCTCAAATACCTTTCAGATGAAACAAGTTCAAAAAAAGACGAAAGTTTATAAGTAATCTGAGAGTGAAGCTCCAGGTGAAACTTTTGTTGGTTTCTCAAAGATCAATTTTGACCTGCTTTTTTCAGATATTTGATGGATTGAGTTCAAACAAATCATAACTGCGTAGCAGACATGATATCTAAGACTTAAGACTTAGCTGATAAAACTCGATTGTACTCTTCTCAAGTTACAGTTGTTTCTTCAATGACTATAAGCAATTTCATGAAAATGTTCTAATCAGAATTCTTCTAAACTTGCTTGAAATGATTGTCAATCAAAACTAAACTTCTTCCAGACATCTTATCGCCTGAACAACTTTCCATGTAGATAAAAAATTGATCAATAATCTTATACAATTGGAAATTGGGATCTTTCAGCCGTTTTGCACCTTGGTTTCTTGCAAGTTTTGTGAACAAAATTGATCAAGAATTCTACTCCGATTTGAAGAATTTTGTGATAAAATATTTGCAAGAAAAATAATTGAAACTCCAGAACAATTTTCTCTGCTATTTCTTTGTTTCTACGCTGTTGGCTGCATGATGAATATCGGCTTGAAAACATTATTATTACTTGCAAGAATACAACCTCAAAAACTTAGTTCACTTGACTCACCAGCTTCTTTGGAAGAAAACAACGGGAAAACAACATAACTAGCTTACCGTTGCCAATAAACAATCCAGGAATTGTGCTTTCTTCAGTAACAATTCCGAACACCCTTTTAAACTACTTTGTTAAATGCAACTTGATTTCTTAGAGCCTTTTCTGCTTCATCAAGAGCCTTCAGGAGAAGTCTTCACAACTACAGCCCTGCGTCATTATGTGTGATATGTTTCATAGAACTTTCCTTGCTTCAGCAAGAATCTTCTAAAGAAATGCTCTCAACAGCTTTGAGTGATTTTTTGATTTTCTGATGATACGATTTCCAGCAAGAATCTTCACACAACATCCTTGCGTAATGTTGTGATTTTTCTGCGATAAATGGTTTTGCTCACTTGAAGAAAATTGCAAAGCACAGCACGACTTCTTGATGCAATATAAAAGGTGTTCTCTTTATCAATCAGACCGCAGGCATTTCAAATTAATAATGAAAATTTCACAAACGAGGGCGTTTCAGATAGAAAGATTTTATTGAACTCAATAAAGTGTGATAGCATTGTTTGACTGAATGAAATCAGAGAAATGAAATCTGCAAGGATCTTTTGCACATACCGAGCAGCAACAACCAATCTTAAAGGAAAAATAAAATTACTCTGTGTTTGATAGAAGGCAATACATTAGAAAATCAGATTTTGAGAATGAGTAGGAACAAGGCAGGAAAAGTATTTAGAATAGGTTTATTTATTGCATTCTTTCCTTTCAAAAAAGTTCTGTGAATTTCCAGATAATACCAAAAACTTCCACACGACCAGCAGATCTTTTGCACTCTTGGTAATCTTACTTTTGAGACAGGAGATTTTCAAGCAAAATTGATGAATTTATCCTTCCTTTTGAAAGAATTTGTCTAACTTTGTTCAATAACTGTATCCCCCTGTGAGTTTAAACAACCTTTTTCTAAAAACTTCGCGTTCCACGCGAAAATTCGAGTACTTTCTTTAGGATGTAAAAGGAATGAACACAAACAATTCTCCATCTTGGCCTAACTTCATGCACAGCCAAGTAACTTTCCTTTATTAATCTGTTGAGAAGTTTTTATTGATATCAAAGTTAGTCAAGGCTATCGGGTTAAAAAAAAGAAGCCACGCAGTTTTCCATTGCTTGATTTTTCTTTTTTTATTGTTTATTAGAATGAGACTTTGGATGTGAATGATAATCTTCGCCACTACTCCTCAAACGTGATATTTCTCGTGTCAATTCTCGAAAAATCAAAAGGTAAATACTTTATTTTCGGTTCCATCACAAAGTGATGCTGATGGATAAGAAAATAACTCCAAACCTTCCCCATTTAACCAAGTATTTACTCATAGTGTAGATTGGCCCAGGTCATCAGAAACACAACTGACCATGATCCTTTTGACCTAAGTTCTTTTCGTCTTGCTACTTATTGGCGCACGAAGGACGACAAGGACCGTGCTTGACAATGAATCTTTCGTAGCATAGACGTAGGAACCGGGGGGCACTGGGGCACGTCCCCCCAAGATTTCGAAATCAACAAAGAAGTGCCCTCTTTATTTTCAGAAAATGCTCCCCTTTTCTTAAGAAAAAAGTGCCTTCGAAGTGTCTTGCCCCACCCCCAAGTTTGAGATGCTTAGAGAATGCACCACTTTTGTGTTGTGCTCCTGGGGCTGCTGTTGTCATCATTTTTATTTATTTTCATGTGCATCAAAATGAGAATTTTTAAAATTACGTAATTTGAAGTACTCTAAATTTTTGTTCATCTCCAACATCCTCCTGAAGAAATTCCCCTACATACAATTCCCGTAATTTGTTTTCTTTTTGGTTAATTATCATTGTATTAGTAGTTAATTATGTTGGTTTAATTTTCTAATATTGTTGTATTTATAGTGTAATTGTTTAGTTAACTGTTGTTGTATTGTTATTTGTTATTTGTTATTTGTTATTTGTTATTTGATATTTGTTATTTGTTATTGTTATTTGTGGCCTCGGTGGCACAGTGGTAAGGCGTCGGGCTCACAATCCAAGGGTCGTGTGTTCGATACCGGCACTGGCCACATTTGAGGATAGCATCCTTGGGCAAGGTGTTAACACAAATTGTGCCTCTCTCCACCCAGGAGTATAAATGGGTACCTGGTCCGTAGTTAAGAGCGCCGTCTGTGGCTGCACCCTGCTATATGCTACTAAGCATAGTGACCAGGGGGTAAGATGTAAAGTCGTTTGAGTAGCCTTGGGCTAGATAAAAGACTATAAAACTACTACTTACTTACTTACTTATGTAGTGGAATTTCAAAATTATATGAACTGAACTGAACTGAACATGAAAGGGCAGAAAGAACAGTCTAAGTCATCGCTCTGTATCATTCCCGTATCATTACCATCCAGGGAATCAGAAAATCACTTTTATCACCAACGAAGATTGCTATAAACCTCCTATAAACAAGTCTTAAACTGTGCTACAAGTAACTACCCGCATATACGAACATATTTTTTTGAGAGCCAGGCTGAAATAGGTTCTTGTTTCAAAGGCACTAATTGGAGGGTGCCTTGTGTTTGTGTAGCCCTTTCAGAGTATTACAAAAGATGTTCAGCCCTATCATTTGTTTTGGAGCAGTTCTTACGGACCGAACAAGCTTATCACAAATCAACTTTGCCCCCTCCCCTGCGATAAGAATCTATGTTTCATCAAACTGAAGCAGGTTCTTGATTACAAGGTGCATTATTTGGAAAAACAGTCAAGGTTCTTATTTTGGTAGGTTCTTATATGCGGGGATTGGCTGTATTACGCGCATATGCGCATGGGAATGGTAAAAACGATTTACAAATAGGTGCCTACATAAGGCTCAGCGCTCCCTGGTTGAAAGCGTTTCTACAATGGAAAAGTTTCCTGTTTACCAAGCAAGTTGGATTTGAAGAAGAAGAAAATATCGGAATGTTGGATTTGAAGAAGGATAAGCCTGTCCACAGCAAAAAAAGAACAAATCAAATACACGCACCTGTGATTTCTTCAACTTTACGCTGATGTTTCTTTCTGTAAAACTGAAAACTGCAACTGCTGCTCTTGACCAAATCACATGGTCAATACGGACAAAATGGTCTCTGAAGTTTTGTGTAGAGCCGTACGTGCAAAGTAAATATGTTGTTTGTCTTATCGGAATTGATATCCAGTTTTAAAAGTAATTGATTTTCTGTGTTGACGTTACGGCTACGTACTTTGTTTAACTTCACAAAGAACTTCAATGCTTATATTGAATATCGTGCTAATTTGAGGTCCCGATCACAATCAAATCGATAACATAAGTAAACCTTGTTATGTAAACGAAACCTGCTATTTTCATTCAAGTTTTATTGCCCTCCATAGTTTGACTTGCATCTTTTGTTGTCAAAAGCATGCAGCGGGGCAAATAAATGGATTCATGATGGCTCTGTAGGCATTTCTGTGACAAAAAATATCACTTCCTGCTCTATCAATTGATGAAATTTTAGTTGCAGTTGTAACTTAGAAACCTTTTCACGAAGCTAAATATAACCACGTTACACACATCGATAAGAAAGTTTTCTCACGGTCGAAACATGGCATTTGTGCGACAGCCGACAACTTTTTCTTTTCATTCACTTCATGCCCTTCATGCTCCTTCACTTGAGACTCTATTGTTTACAGGCAGTCACGCGTTAAAACAATAATCTTGCAGGTAGGCAAAATCCTCTGTAGTGAATGAGACAAAAGGAGACAAAGAGGAGACACCAACAATGCTTTCGTCCTGCAATAAGATTCGGCTTCGGCTTCGGCTTCAATGAGCTGTTTTTAGACTCATTGTTCGAGCCAGATCTTCGAAAGCCAACAATTCTGTCTTCACCAAACTCATTGGATCGGGAACCGGTTGCATGACTACGACACGGGAGGAGCTTGAGGGAAGTATCTAAAAATTTCCTACTTTCGAATCTGTCCGAGATCGGTTTTCCTTTTCCTATGACGTAAGTGATGCATTATTGACCATGAAAAGCTGCCAAAGCATCCGTATAATTACTTCCTATTTGGTTTTGTTTGCTTTGGTGGTGTGGTGGTGGGTAGTTAGTGTGGCCGATCTGATCTAAAACACCACACAAGTGGAACACAAATGAACACAAGTGGAACACAAATGAACACAAATGAACACAAGTGGAACACAAATGAACACAAGTGGAACACAAATGAACACAAGCGGAACACAAATGAACACAAGTGGAACACAAATGAACAAAAGTGGAACACAAGTGGACCACAAGTGAACACAAGTAGAACACAAATGAACACACGTAGAACACAATTGAACACAAATAGAACACTGATGTTGGTGTAAAAAACCAGGAAAATTTCTTCAAATTTCAAGAATTCATACCAAAATTGCTACGCTTCTCCAAAAGAATTCTCAGAGAAATGTTTTCTCAGCAGAAAAGGCAGGGAAGTACGAGGGGCATTTTGCTCAATCAATAAAGCGTGCGACATTTTCAGTACAAAAGGACTTTACGATTTTTCATGGATTTTGCTTGATAACAAACGGAGTTTACCAAAAAGGCGTACAAGATTATTTGGGAGCGAGAGAGGGGAATGAATGAATGCCTTTCCTTGTATTCTTTTGCTGCAAGGTCGAAATACCAAACTGAACTGGTTACTAGGGAAGTGAACGATTAACAACGTTGTGTAGCTTCTTTCTACCGGGGGAATGCAAAGATTTTACATTCTACAATACATTGTTTACGCATAATTTGGTCTTTCAACGAAACAAAATATTTTTGGATGTCTAACTTGGCTAGTCAAGTGCGAAGAATGGGCTTAAGATCTTTTCAATCATTTCAAATGAAAGAAATCTCAGTAAGGATGGTTCCCCGGTCCAGTTTTACTCAATTTAGGCAAACTTGAGATAGCCCCACTTGAGGTAGTTGCACAGCGCTTCTGATGGATAACAGAAAGAGACGTGAATTTAGACTCAATTTACGATTAACACAAATACTCTCTCACTCCCAAATAATCCCGTAAGCCTTTTTGATAAGCTCCTTTTGTTATCAAGAAAATTCCATGAAATTTCGTAGAAGTCCTTTTGTACTGAAAAAGTAGCACGCATTATTGAGTAAAGCCTGGTTTCCATATAATCGCAAGGAGTCGCAAGGAATCGCAGAGAGTCGCAATGAGTCGCAGTGAGTCGCAAGGAGTTGCAATAATTGTGATTTGAAAAAGTGGTTTCCATATGATCGCAAAGGATCGCAAAGAATCCCAACAAACTTCACTTTCATCAAATTCCATACCAAAATTTTGATGACGGAAATGAGATAATCCCCCGAAACAATAGAGTTGTTATCGCAAGGAGTTGCAAAAGTTGTGAACAGTGGTTTCCATTAATCGCAATGGATCGCAACGAGTCGCAGTGAGTCGCAGAGATAGAAAATTTTCTATCTCTGCGACTGCTTGCGACAGCGATCGCAAGGAGTCGCAAGGAGTCGCAAACAAATTTTTAGCCGGTTTCCATATGATCGCAGAGAGTCGCAAGCAAACTTGATCACTTTTATTGCGACTCGCTGCGACTCCTTGCGACTCCTTGCGATTATATGGAAACCAGGCTTAAGATGCCCCTCGTACTTCCCTTCCTTTTCTGCTGAGAAAATTTTCCTCGTACAATTCTTTTTGGAGAAACGTAGCAATTTTGGTATGAATTCTTGAAATTTGAAGAAATTTTCCCGTTTTTTACACCAACCTTTGTGTTCTACTTGGGTTCAATTGTGTTCATTTGTGTTCCACTTGTGTTCATTTGTGTTCATTTGTGTTCCACTTGTGTTTATTTGTGTTCACTTGTGTTCCATTTGTGTTCATTTGTGTTCACTTGTGTTCATTTGTGTTCCACTTGTGTTCATTTGTGTTCACCTGTGTTCCACTTGTGTGGTGTTTTAGATTAGATCAGTGTAGCCAAGTGGTTAAGGCGCAGTGTTTCGAATCGAATCTTGTGCGTTCTACTCGCGTGGGTTCGAATCTCGTCGCTGCTGCTACAAACCGCTACAAACCACAAACCAGCAGCCGACTCAGCTGTCCATCTTTCCGAGGTCGGTAAATAAGTACTCGGAGGTAATTCTTGTGGGAATAAGGCGTAGTGCCTGCAGGCCCACATCAGCTGCGAGCTTGCTTGGTTCAGCTTGCTTGCTTGCCTGCTTTTGCGGCAAAAGGGCAGCCATCCGCAGGCATCGACACGTCACCTCCTCAAAATAGGTCACGCTGAAATGATGATTGTTGACGAGAGAAATTTATTTTTAGAAGTCATTTTAGGTCGAAAAACCCATCTAACGAAAAAATCATGTTGACAGCCTCATCATCTGTGAATTCAACTAAACCTTGCAAAGAAAGCAAAGCAATACGGCAAAATGCCCAGCGGGCGATTCTCACCAAACGTCAAAGACATTTGCCCAGTGGACGATACTCAGCATTGTGTAGCAAACGAAACAATGGGTGAGGCGTTTATTTAGCCTATTTTAGCGGCCAGTCGATATAAGGTGTTGTGGGACAGTGGTGTAATCCTCTGACTTTGAAGTCAGAACAGTCAGGCCGACGGAATTCTATCCCAAGTAGAGCCCCACCAGTTGAGAGTCATGACAAGGGGTTGCGGACTCAATAGACCTTTTAGCTATTCTGAGAAAGAATCTTCAATCGAACGATACTTTGCTACATCTTGTAGAATTTTTGAATGTGCACAATAGTGATAGAAGCTCTAACGCCACTCGATCGAATCTCGTGTATAAAAATGTATAAAAATAACGCTCGATCCAGGCTCTTTTGCAGAATATCTAAAAGGTCAATTAGCGCTTAGCTACTTCTGCGATCCCAGCGCTTGGCGCTAAACACCGTAACTTCGTACTTGCAGCCAGAACAGTTTACATGGACCGTATTTCCGCGCCACTCACGCCACTTGAGCGTCAAGACGTGGGGTCACTGACAGCACCGGGTGAATTTTGCAAACAAAAGAACCAGGTGTGAGCTGTGCGCAAAGGCAAAACGATTTACCTTTCGAAGAATCAAAAGAAACAAAGAGAGCAAATTTTCTTGCTTTGATGCTCTGAAAGTGTGAAATCTTTTCTTCAGAACCGAAAATCTTTTTGTCTTGTTGGCGGATACCTGAATTTTCTGTTTAAGGAAACTAACCCTGGCTATCGTTAAAGGGAATCGACACGGTTAAAAGCTGGCCCGGGCCAGGTCAAAAACATAGTCTATTGTACTCGACAGCTTAGACGCATCCGGTTTCATTGTGTAGCTAAAGAAACAATGGATTTGTGGGCGTTTCTCTGCAAAATAGACCTAATAGACCTGTTAGCTATTCTGCAAAAGAGCCTGGATTTATAGGGATTATGAGATATGCCTATGTCTATTCCCTTTAACTTATAATCAGTGAGTGCTAATGCTTTAGCAATCTCAAAGCTTGGTGCTAAAAACCCTCAAATTCACCTGCATAGCTTTCTTTAGTTGCTTGTCATACCTTTTAGTAGAACATTCATTATCAAAATCATATGACCTGAGCGCCTTGCGATTGAAGCACCGCATGCCTAAATTGAAAATTGATTGATTCACAGTCAGTTGAAATTAGTTGGTTCATTTGGCTTAAACTAAGACATGAGACATTGATTCGCTAGTTAACAGATAAACATGCAACGGAGAAGTTTAACTGATACAAGCACTGTTTGCTCACAGTCAATAGCTTATCTTCATCATCTGCTCTCGTACACCCTCGTACACAAGTGATCAATCTTGTGATCGTTCAGAGGGTTGTTTTAATCCTTGTAATCGTCTGAAACCAGCATCAAGATGATGCATTGCAGTTCCTATAAGTTATACACAAAACAGACTTACCAACTGCTGACGCGAATTCTTACCTCGTAGCCCCTATAAATGGGCTAGAGAAATGCCCACAAACCCACTGTTTCTTTGCCTACACGATGAAACCAGATTCGTCGAAGCTGTCGAGTACAATAGATCATATTTTTGACCTGACCCGACAGCCAGCTTTTAAATGCCTATTCCCTTTAAATCCACATTTTGAGGTTCCTAAATGGTAGCCTTTGTGAGACTCTGGTACCCAGGGTACCTAAATGGCTGTAAATTCGTTAAATATTCTGATAATTCAGGCCAAATCTGGTCGCTTTGTCACCAATTTCTTCGATGAGCACACCATTATGAGGCTACTAACGATTAAGAGGCGAGAAACAAGAGCAAAGAATCTTTGCTCGATATGATGTCGAAGAATAAATGGAAAAATATGGTAACGAAAGGGATAAAAGAATGCTTACGAAGACAAACTGACCAACAAAGAAACGAGAGTGAAAAATATATTGCAACAGATAAGAGGGATAAGATAGTAGTAGGCCACCCAAAACGATACATGCGACTTGAAAGAAAAGCAGCAACAGCAATAATGAGAGCTAGATCAGGACAACTAGACCCAACGCCGCGCAAACCTTATTGGAGAAAGAAATGGAGATGTGCGTTTTGTCTAGAAAAAGAACAATCCACGAGACACTATGTGTTATCTTGCAAAGGGACACAAAGATTTTTTGCAGACAATGATGACAGAAAAAAGACATGGCAGGGATTGATAGAGCTAGATGGAACAGAAGAAGAGATTATAGAACTAGGAGGAAAAATGAAGAAAATATTAGGAACACATTTGCGAACAAGCAGACTAAAAAAAATCATCAAGCACATCACTGAAATGATAGTGCCCTCGTGTGACGTCCGATGACTTAGAACTCAATAATAATAATGCGTCATTTCACACAAATTTATAAACAATTTTTGCTAAACTTAATACGCTTCAATAACCTTGAAATTTAACTTTCATTTAATATCAGATTGATTGAAATGAATCCAGCAGATTTTAAACTTGCCTAATTGATGCATTAAAGTGTATTAAAATTGCACAGCAAAGGGCTCTCATAATTTATAACAATCTTTCTTAGAGGTTAAATTGAGATAAATCCAGCAGATGCTAAACTTGCCTAAATGATACATCAAAACACGCATTAAAATAGAGCTGTGAAATTCTCATAATTCAAAAACAATATTTGACACATCTGATGCTTCAGTAACCTTAACATATTTAATCATATAATTTAATGTCCGATAAATTGAGTAACCCGAGCAGCTGCTGAATTTGCCTAACTGATTTATCAAAACGAGCATTAAAATGGTGTGGTGAAATTCTCATAATCTAAGTAAAATTTGTTGTGCTTTTGATCCACTTAAGCAGGCACAAGATCAACTAATCTTGGATTATTCGATAGATTAGAATAATGCAACAGGTCCCAAATCTAGCATCTAAATAATGCACTGAAATTCCCATAATTCGTAGAGACGCTCAAGTATCCTTAAGATATTGCCTGATTTCAAAAATGGCTGAGCACAGTGAGAACCCGCAAAGCAGACAATAATTTTTAATGAACCTCAGGCAGATTTTGTTGACAAATGGTATGCACCCATATATGAGAAACTAACAATTTTGGATTGAACCATTCTGTTCTTTCCACTTTCGAATGGAGGAACAAGATTACCTAAAAGATGGCGGAGGGAACTGTTTTACCCAGATGCATCGCGTTCCTTAATCGAATCCCTGTAGAATCGTTAAACATTCTTTACTGGATCTCAGTGCATCTTGCCACCATTTTAGCGAGATCGTCTGTTGTGACATAAGCCTGTACATGGCTAAAGCATGGTTTCCATTTAGCCATAAGTGACAAGGCCAGTGCTGAGACTCGGCTGTATCAGTGCTGGGGCAGTGCTGTGTCGTTTTCAGTATTACGGGAAATACTTGCTTAAGGCAGCTGTACAGTGGCTGCGAATAGACCTTTTGGCTTTTCTAAAAAAGAGCCTGGATCGAGCGTTATTTTTATACATTTTTATACGCGAAGTTCGATCGAGTGGCGTTAGAGGTTCTATCACTATTGTGCACATTCGAAAATTCTACAAATTGTTGCAAAATATCATTCGATTGAGATTCTTTTTCAGAATAGCTAAAAGGTCTATTGCTCTACCACCGTAGCGGCAAAGTAGATTGAATTTGGTTCCTCTTTCCTGGCTCTTACGACGCTTGATATCAAGACTACGGCTTACGGCTAATCGAGCCCTGGGACTTATCAAGTATTCTAAGAAATATCTTCCATCTGACGTACTCAACAAAATGCATAGAGGAATCGTTGAGCCCCTGAATCAAAAATTGACGTCTCGCAAAAAATCCAAAACAGAGCTGCAAGAAGTGTAACTAGCAGCCTATACGATGCTTCTGCTGCTCCACTAATTCAGAATCTTGGCTCGTTAACTATCAGTAATGTCAGTAATCTTGTAAGGAAAGAGACAGCCACGCTAACTTACAAGTCTTTAAATTCGCTTGCACCAAACTACTTGAGAAACTTATTCATAAAATGTTCGGATGAAAGAGAGCGGTTTCTGCGTGCATCAGAAACTGATCTTAAGATACCGCTGCTAAAAACGATCAGTGGCCAACAGGCCTTTTCTTATCGCGCTATCGCGGTGCGAAACTGTGGAACAGTCTAGGAAGAGCGACAAAGCTGGCACCCTGCCTGAAATCCTGTAGAGAATAGGTATAGACGGGGACAATTTTATTCACTTTTACGTTCTCCTTTCATAAGCTTAAATTTTTATAATTTGGCCGCATAAATTTCTTTTGTCCTTAGTCTCAGTGCTATATTTCAATTGTTGTTTAAACAGGTCCGGTTGAAAAACATATTTAAATGAACCTATTTAAACCTGTATAAATATTACAGAATGACATGAAAAGTACCCTGGGTAATGAAAAGCTTCTCCCTGGAAACATAAGTCGCGGCACAACTGTCTTAGCACTGCTACATCTTTATCTCAGCACTGGCAACGCCACTTATGGTTATACGGAAATATTAATTCTACTCTTTCCTTTTAATATGAAGACGAAGCAGGCCTTTTGCCTTTATCTTCATGTTTGTCAAAATTGTCTCTATCATACGTTTGAAATCCTCTAAAATTTCTCTTTATGCGAACAAAATTTTTCATCATTCTGAGATATTGTCACAGTTGATGACTGTGAATCAAACAAAACTTAACTTGAACATTGAAAACGTTGTTTTTAACGAATTTTCCAGTCCTTTTTTGCATTTAAGATCAAACCATTAATAATCTTAGTAGATTCAATACACGTATTTTTTCAAATGAAACTTTCCGGGCCAGTACAGAAAGTTTCTTCAAATTATCATATTTGAGTACTCAGATTTATTTACGAGTTTCTTAAAGGTGTGAACAATCTTCATATTCACTACCTGTACCCTACTGAACATTTTAAAACAATGTTTATCAAAGCCTTTCCAATGTCTAGGCATCACTCAATTACCTTTTGAGTAAAATGATACAGGAAGCAAGTGAAAATAGAATAGAAATAAGGAAAGGATTTCCTTTATCAAAACAAATAGTTTCTTAAGTTGTATTTTGCCAGTACTAGAATTTCTCAACTTTTTGGCGATCTGAGAGTTGAGGTTTTTATAAGCAGTCTCTTATAAAAAATACGTGTACAAGAATACTGCAAACAAGGTTATTGAATGTCCAGATTTTCTTTACTATCAATCAGTATTCCTGTTATATCTACTTCTTGCAAATTGCCAGAATTCAAAGCAATGCTAGAGCCCGTTGTTTCAATATTTATTTGATCTGGATCTGGACATTGCCAGAGAACCAAGCAACTGCTGTTTTTGAGGTAACAGCTTTTGTCACAAATGAGCAACTACTTGTAGACCAGGCTGTGGTGGAGGCAGGTACCACTTTCGTGCGGAATTTATCTGACTACAGTTTTTGGGTCGCCTTTCTGTTGGTGATCACGAATTGTGATACCAAACAGGTGGGGGAAAATATGGGGGTTAAAAGTTATGGTCTGAAGCGTCTGACCTCTGCGTAGGAGATCAGAAAAGAACAACTGTTTGTTCTACAGGCAACTACAAGGTACTTGTTGGGGATACATGGTACTCCCCCTATTGTCTCCTCACTTTGTATTCCACTCAACTTGACCGCCAATCAGCGACGGGGACTATGAACGCATGCGCTTCAGCCAATGATTCCCGTCGCGTTTTCGCGCAAAATCACTCGTCGTGGGAAGGCCAAATGTGGAGGATGGTTCCCAGATCTAAATCCTCAAAAATCTTGCAAAATCTTTAAAAACTCTTGCAGAATCCAAAAAAAAACCCTGAAAATCTTCTAAATCCTGCCTGAAACACTAGACTAATCTCTTCGTGCAAAAGATTTTTTTTATACATCAATTTAAAATCTTACAATAACAGAACATGGTTACAAGACGATACCACAAGGAGAATGAGAATACATTGCAACCCTGTGGCTTTAACAATTAACATGAAACATTTAACATTTACACGAAAATATTACAGCATAAACTACAAACTACGAAAAGAAATGAAATGATACAAAAATGATACAAAGGTTGGGAGGAAGAGAGGAAATCTCATTGAAATGACTTAAAGGGTCTGCTTCATCCTGCACCCCCCGCACGCGCCGCCCCCCGGCTGGCCCCCGCTTGTCGCCACTCTCATGGGCCATGAAAATGGCGACAACAATGGCAAACCAAGAGACGACACGCGCAAGGCACGCCGGACGAAACAGACCCCCTAAGAAAATCTTTTTGATGATTCGATGAACTCAAGTGTTGCTTTAATGATCGCTTTATTTGATTTAAGGGGTAACCTTTCATCACCATACAAGATTATTGAAACTAAATCCTCATTGGAAAGGTTCGACAAACCGCATGAAAGCAAAGTTGCTTGTACGTGGCTGAGGAGACTATTTCTCTGCAGATGGTATGAGTGGCAATGCAGCAAGAAATGTTCCGTGTCCTCAACACCATCGTTTATAGGACACATCGGGTTTAATGTGTCATTGAAATTATGTCTAAACTTGTGAAAATTAAGTGCACTTAACCCAACTCGAAGTTGTGTGAGAGTGGCTAGTCCTTTAGGATCATGAATACCAAATACTTGTTTTGGAGTGGGACGAATAATCTTATTCAATTTTGCCTTAAAGACACCCAATGAGGGTGCGTTTCGTGTTTCTGGATCAATATTATAAAACAAGAAATACGTACTCAAGTTATAGAACAAGAAACTGCACGGACATTCAACTTCCGAGATATAATCTTGAGTACTCAAAGAAAAGCTTTCACTATTCGGGTCTAAAAGCTTGGAACGAAATCCCTACTACCATTAGGGAACTCTCTACCTTGCAACAATTCAAAAAACACCTCAAGGTACATTTGAGGAGCTGAATTCAACTCAAACACGACTCCCTGGAAGATCAGCCCCACCTATTGAATTTTTATGTATTTATCTTTTTATGCCTGTATATTTTAAGTTTTTGCTGAAGGGATTTTTCGTGTATAAATAATGTATAATAATAATAATAATAATAATAATATTCTCCCATTCTGCCAGACAATGAGGATAGAACGTTGATTTACATTTGTCAGTTCTTGCATATATTTGCCCAATCGCTGCTCTCGCTCGAAAAGAGTAAGGGAGTTCATGAAGATGTGGAATAGGGTCTCTGGTATAGGCAGGTGTAATATTATTGACAATCTTATAGAAAAGGACAAGACGTCTGCTCCATCGCCGAAGATCTAAGGTCTCCCAACCAAGCTCTTCAAGTAGTTTCTTTCGGGAAGTACCTTTCCATGCACCTGTTATTGCTCGAGCTGCAGAGTATTGCACAGACTCTAGTTTTTCCATATAGTTATTCAATGTATAGCTGTTAGTAAAGTCACACTTTTTAGATGGAATATGGTAGATAACATCACCATAGTCAAGATGTGGGCGAACATATAGCTTATACAGTTCATGGAGCGTTTTCCGAGGCAGGTATCTGGACATAAAGCGTAACATCCCAACGCCTTGTCTGGTTTTAGAAATAACTGACTGAATATGACTAGAGAATGTCAGTTTAGAGTCCAATATGATGCCAAGATGTTTATGCTCGTCAACTCTTACAACTTGCGTGTCATTGAAAGAGATAGGGGGATGATTTAATGTGGTACGTTTCTTAGAGAATATAACCTCGACAGCCTGCTTCATGGGGTCAGGATTAAAAGACATTCTCCACTTGTACGCCCACTCTTGTATGATCCTTAAATCGTGATTCATATCCAAAGCTGCTTGCTCAGTATCACAAACAACGGTGAAGAGTGATGTATCGTCAGCGAATAGCTTCACTTTACACTTGATGTTATCTGCCAGATCATTTATATAAATCAGAAAGAAGATAGGTCCTAAGATAGATCCTTGAGGGACGCCGGCTGATATATTACCCCATTCTGATGTTTTGCCATTGAGAATTGTCCGCTGTTTTCTATTCGCCAGAAAACTTTGGATAACGGATAGCAGATTGCCAGAAACTCCACACCGACGTAGCTTGTATATTAAGCCTTTGTGCCACACACGATCAAAAGCTTTTGAAATATCAAGGAAGACAGAGCGAACATCGAGTGTAGGGTTACAGTCGAAAGCAGCAGAGATTGTATGAACTATGGAGAGTAGCTGGTTAATGGTTGAGTCACCGGGGCGAAAGCCTGACTGATTAGGGTTGAGTAAGCCGTTGACATTCAGGTGTTGGTAGAGACTATCAAAACTGAGTTTTTCAAAGATCTTTCCAAATATTGGAAGCAGTGAAATAGGTCTGTAATTTTGTTTAAGGTTTTTGCTATTTTTCTTGTGAATAGGAACAACGTTAGCTCTTTTCCAAGCTTCAGGAAAGGAGCCATGTATAATACAAGAATCAAATATTATTTTCAAAGGCACTAAAAGAGAACTGTCGCATATTTTTATCATTCGTACTGAAATGCCATCCCACCCGTGCGCTTTATTTGGATTTAATGATCGAATGATTTTGAGCACCTTTTCATCTGAAATGGCAATGTTAGCAAGTGGTGGTACATCTATGATTACTTCTTCAGGAATCTCACTTCCTGTATCTAGAGTACTACATTGAAGAATGAAATAGTCATTGAATATTTTGGCCTTGGCTTCAAAGTCTAAAACGAAGACATCATTTTCTAGTAAAGGAGGAATTAACGGCACTTTCGTTTTGTTTAATATCTTGTTAATCAAAGACCAATATCGCTTATTACCAATATCAGAATTTGAGAGGGTCTCTCCTATTTTCATAAAATATTTATGCTTGGCATCCTCAATAGTTTTTGATGTACGGTTTATCAAATCCTGGATACCTTCCACTTTGTCATCTGGCTGACCGTTTTTCATAAAAGTCTTGTAAGCACGATTCTTTTTTTGGATCATGCTCTTTATAGAGCGAGTTATCCATGGCACGTTTTTGGGTTTTACAGTGACAAGTTCGTTTGGGATGAAATTGGAGAATATATTCAGCAAAACTTCATTCAAGATTTCGACTTGATGACTTGGGCAAGTAATATTCTCTAAGGCCTCGCGCCAGTTATACATTTCAATGCTTTTTCTGATTGCTGTAGTGTTCGCTTTATCATAATACCATAGCCTGCGTTGGTAAGGGGGTGGAGCAGGATTTTTGATGGAGAGCATTCCATAGATGATTTGATGGTGGCATTGATCATGCAACGTTGGATGAACACCAGACTCAAGAAAGAGATTCGGCTGGTCCGTGAAAGATTCTTACCTTGTCAACCTTCTCAACAACAATGACAATGGTGAAGCCAAAGGGCCTAGCAGGCCGGGTTCTGTTGATGGCTGACTAAGCCTTCCCAAAGAGAAAAAGATGCTACAATCATACAAGAACAGCTTTAGTTGCTTTCTAACAGTGAAGATAACCTTTTCTATGAATTTACATGTGTACTTACATTGTTTCAATTGCCAATAACCGCTCGAAGCTTCTTTCTCTCCGGCCGCCATTGCTCGGTAATCATGTCATGCCACGGCAAAATCGCACAACTGCGCATGCGTTCATAGTCCTCGGAGGGGATTCCTAGCTCGCGTCAACTTGAGCCTTCACGTATCCCCAACAAGTACCTTTGTTTTTTGTGGACAGTGCAGAGGAGTAAGAAAATGAAATTCACTGATAATATGATTATAGAAAATAAAGTTTAAAGCGTAAAAATGAAAAAAGAGAAGTACGTTCCTCATGAATGCCGACCAGTCCCAATCCACCTGATAAGGTGGCACATTTTCAAAGCCCTGTAACCGAGTAAACACAATCCTTGTTTTAGCTGCTCGCTCATGTCTCAGTGCTAAATACGCTTTGTCGTATTGGTAATTTTAGTGTTTATGCTGTATGTATACTTTCAAATATAAACCATAAATACATATCGATTCAGAGTTTATGGATGCTATTCTTCAGCCTGTTCCTGTCACCAATGTTTTACATTTCGGAGTATTTTCTTTGATTGTCTCAAACAAACTCTCAGACTCTAAACTGAAACTGATCGTATGCAATTGTGTAAAATGAAACCAGAGATGACTACGTTAGATACGGCGTCGAGAAATTTCTTACCAGATCCTTTGCGCATTCGTAGAAATCAACCAATGACGTATTTGTAGCATTTGTAGAAATAATGTATGTATGTATGTATGTATGTATGTATGTATGTATGTATGTATGTATGTATGTATGTATGTATGTATGTATGTATGTATGTATGTATGTAGTTGCTTGAAATTTGCAAGTACACATTGTCAAGTATGGATGTTGAGGAAAGAGTGAAAATTTCAAAATGGTCGGAATTTTTTGCTTGCACTTTGTAAATATTGCACTGAAGGAGGCATTTTTCGCTAGAATGAAGAAAGTGTCCCAAAAAATTTCCAGGTACGCATATGTGTAAAACATTGCACGAATTTTGACGCCAAGTAACAGTGGCAAAACGAGGGCGGGAAAAGCGTTCTATGGCAAGTTAAAGGGCGTGGCCTTGAGATTTTTCTGTTATCCTTGCCCAAACCATCTCTAGCGAATGTACGGCCTTTTACGAGGCTTGTGTAAAACAGTACGAGAAATCATCAACTCAAACAGTAAAACAGTACGAGAAATCATCAACTCAAACAGTATCCAATGACGGGACTTCTTGGCTCGATGGATCATGAAATTTTTGCCACAGGAATACATAAACATCGTAACCATAAAGGCACCACTTTGGTAACACATGTTTTGATTTGAACGTAGAATAGAAGCATTATGGAACTTACTGGGAGCACAAAGCTAATTTCAAAGGAGCAAGGGAGCATGCTACTTTTTAAGAGGGGAGCAAGGGAGCAACCATCCCCCCCTATCAGAGCCTCACCAATTGAATCCTACTTTCCGTTACATTACAGATAGTCAAATTTTTCAAAAATTTGTTTCCATTCACTTCTGTCTCTTGCTAATTTAAAACTTGGTAGTACCATGTTGTGATGCGTCCTCTTTGTCTTGAGACTACTTGGCTAAACTCATTCATTGCTTGTCTGCATCGCGTATTTTCAGGGAGGCGTACTGCAATCACTTGACATGAAAAGCCGATAATCCCAAACAAATCCACAAATTCACAAATTCACTAGGTACAGGTACGAAAAAGATATCTCGTACCCTTTGAACAATTCGAATGCCTCGAAAATTTGCACAATTGCACAAGGACAGACTTGGCACTTGGAAAAACTGTCCCGAAGTCTCTGTATGTGCTCTGGTCTGTCTTTTGTAGCCAAATACAACTATTGTACGAACTATTGTACGGTAGAATAGTCATTTGCCAATTGTTGACAGCGTGTAGTTTCGAAGGGAGAAGGAAATTGAAAAATCCTAGACACTCTTATACAAGCTAAGGATCTGCACTTCCTGCTGATATAAGTCAGTTTCTGTCACGTCAGAAGGTACAAAATTTCTTTTGAAGGTGGTACAATCTTTTAAGCAATAAATCTGCCTGGAAAATATCTTTTCACGATATCTACCGATCAGTTTGTATAGTTAGAATCCCCGCATTCTAATAATGTAGTATTGCCTATAACCAGATTGCGTTAAAAGTTCGGCTTTTAGGGAGAGAAACCAAATCTCTACCCTGGGTACCAGAGCCTCGAAATTTAGATGAAAGGAAATTATTTTTTGGCTCTGGTACGCAGGGTACCAAATCTCCTGTTGACGTTTACCGTAACCTTAAGAAGTGATACTGTACTCGAACTTTGGTGATTTTCTGAAAGTGTCTGCAACTTCTGCGACACCGTTAGATTATAATTAGAAAAATTTTTTTAAGCTTGCACTCAGAAAGCAAAGGCGATTTCATGAAGTAGGTACCTCATAAGCATAATTAATTTTGATCCTAAAATTTCAAATTCCAAATAACGTGAAGATTTACTGCTGATATTTTTGTCATCTCCAAAGCTATAAATAAGACAACAAGAGGATAAGCTGGAGAACCTTCGGCTTAAAATTTGAGGATTCTGCTCAAAAGTTGAGCTGTACTTGAGAAATCCTCGCCATTGAAAGTGATTCTGTTAAAACTATTTCAAAACAATGAATATTCCTGGCAGATGAGGCTAACCAAAATCCTCAAAGGTGGAGCTAGCGTAAGGGGAAGCAGATTTTCATGAAAAATAAAAAGGTAGTTGTTTTAAGCCTTTTTTAATATCATGTGCACTACGAAATTCAATGTGTGTGAAGTACTTTACTGTTAAGAACTTTAAGAAATCTTCTGAAAATTTACATTAAGCCCTGGCCACATGAGGATGAGATGTGTTTGCTGAGCGTAGAGCTCCACTAGGTGGTGTACTATATTGGCTCTGTGGCCAAACAGTAAAAAGATCTGAAAAATAGCATCATTTTAGGCACGTGTCCATTGTTCATCAATTGTTTTCTGCAGTTTGCTTGATGGCTTCACCAAAACCATCAAAATATGACCGAGTAAGATTCGTTCATAGCGGAGCTATCGTAAAAGAACGTTTGGTTTGTGAAAATTGAAAAGTTATTTATGGCGTGTTTGATTGGTAGTTCTAAAGGTGTTAGAACACGGATGTTTTAATTGATTATTTGTTTACCTTGTTTTGATCCCAGTGTCTTGTTTTGTTGTCTTGTTTTCTGTTCTGTTTCATCTTCTACTGAGCGTGTTTAGGCCCAACCGCTCTCAAGTTGCTCGAATAGAACTCCCTTGTATTTCTTTGTCTTAGTGCGCCTTCACAACTTGCCCCACCCTCCCCTACCCTTGCGGGCGGCACATCCCCAGGTACCATTACTATGGAAGAACCCTCCTGTGAATTTATCTTTGACGTCAGAGAGTACGGCATCACAACGACACAGATACCCGGTCACATTGCACATGTCCCGTCTTTTGCAAAGCTGCCTATACTGTGGCTAATTTATTGGTGCAAAAGTAATCGTCACGTGATTACCTTGCCAAATCATGATTGGTTAATTTTGCTCAAAAACAACGTTGTAACGTAGGTCGGCACCTTGTTCATCCCATTTTTTGGATACTAAGTTTTTCAAAGACTCTTGTCCAAGGAATGAAACGTTGGAACAGCGTTGTATGTGAATAAGAAGGGCGGTCACATACAACAGCGGTGAAAGCCAGTTGTTTCGAAAGGGCAAACGGGATATGAAGCACCTGGTGTGACCGCAGCCACTTTTCACTAACCTAGTTTTAGCCAAGGAGATCTGACAATAAGTTACATGAAAATATTATTTTCAAAGCAAGGAATAATTAAGAGCAAATGAGCTGTACAAACATCTTCCCATTTTTGACGCGAAGTTTGCATAACATCTCGAAAAATTCGAATCATAAACAAAGATCTCTCTCAAAAATATCCTGTTAATAAATGTATTTCAGCCAGTTTCTTTCACGATATTTAATACTTAGGGTAGCTTCCACCAACTTAAATGGGTTTTGTTTCGAGAAAAGAAACAAAGCTTTATCAGATCCAATCATGATGTAATTTCTTATTCCACATCAATACAAAAAGTGGAAAAACTTCCCTTCCCTATAGGCTAATGGAGAATGGGAAATTATTTGGACATTTGAAAAACAAGGGCAGATTTCGTAATACAATAGCATCAGTCGCTTTGGTTCACACCTCAATTCAAAGCGATTAACCAATGCAGACAAAAGAAATTCTCTCAAGCAGAAATTGAAAACAAACGAAGCCGCAAAATTTCCCTGAAACCAGTACGGCAAACTTTCGTTTGGTGCGGGCGATGGGAGGTTTTTAAGAGAAGGTATGTGCTTAAAAAGAAAGAAGAAGGGTAAATCTAAAGTTCTGTCTCGCGGATTTTGTTTGTTTGATTCAGAAACCGAGCAGAGGGCATTACAATTTTTGCATATTTATTGCTCAGACGTACGCAGTCACTCCTCAACTCCTGAATCAAATAAACAAAATCCGCGAGACAGAACCTTAGGTTTATCCATCTTCTTTCGTTATAAGCACATACCTTCTCTTAAAAACCTCCCTTCGCCCGCACCAAACGAGAGTTCGCCGTACTGGTTTCAGGGCAACTTTGCGGCTTCGTTTGTTTTCAATTTCTGCTTGAGGGAATTTCTTTTGTCTGCATTCGCTAATAGCTTTGTATTGAGGTGTGAACCAAAGCGACTGATGCTATTGTATTACAAAATCTGCCCTTGTTCATTTGAAATTTATTCTAGGAAATAACCATGGAAAACTAAGGGTTGAACCACAATTCTGTTTCTCTCCTTGGAAAGTATGGAGAAACTGTTCTTTTGCCCACTTCTAAAAGCAGGAAACATGACGACTTGTGAGCGTCCAACCACATTGCATCTAAATGTTCCCATTCATTTTCATTTTGTCAGCATCTCACTAAGCATACTAGGTCAGCCAGAAAAAACTTCGCACTTTTGAATATTCGTAGCATCAAGAGTGCTTCACGGATTTGAATGAATCAATTTCTAGTTAAAACCGAAAGATGGAAGCATATTTTTGACTTTGCTCGCCATCTTACAAACACTGGAAATAAACGTACAATCAACTTCACCAAAGTCTTATGGTTACAAAATAACTGAATCAATGTCTTAGGCCCTTTTCCAGTCATTTTGTAACCATAAAGTTATTGTAAAATTGAATTTTCCTGTACTTCTAGTGCTGGAAAGACAGCGAGAGAAAATCACAAAAATACGTCGATCTTTCGGCTTTTAACTGGAAATCCCCAAGCTTGGATTCAACCAAATTTTTGAATAGGGCCTTCTGATTGGTCAACCAAACAAATCCAGTCATTTGATTGGTTGAAATTTAAACTGGTTTAGATAAGACTGGTTTAACAGTGTCGCAGTATTAAATATAGGTTCTTACTGTTGCTGCAAGAGTTTTTTGAAAGGAAGGAATCCTTTTCAGAAAAAAGTGTAAAATCTTGAAGATACGATAGACAAATTCCATGTAAGCCTTTCGTCGGTTCTTGCGTTCTTATGTGATCATTTCTATTCGCTTTC
The DNA here is from genome assembly GCA_964020215.1 of Aurelia sp. 3 sensu Dawson et al. (2005). Classification (NCBI taxonomy): domain Eukaryota; kingdom Metazoa; phylum Cnidaria; class Scyphozoa; order Semaeostomeae; family Ulmaridae; genus Aurelia; species Aurelia sp. 3 sensu Dawson et al. (2005). Next base: position 31,525,432 of record OZ026572.1, on the reverse strand, counting down.
GCTTTCAAGATAAAATCTTCTTAATGCCGCCTTATCCGACGGCGTCTTTTTTGGATAGCTGTAGTGGGCGACGGAAGGTTAAGGTGGAAGAAGAAATTGTTGAGCAATTGTCCATCTGACCATAATGCAAATGCCCAAAAAAGCAAAGGTCTGATCCGTTACGACCAAGCAGTCTAGAACATGATTAGTAACCCAGTTGAAATTAATTGATAACAAAGGAAACAATTATGTGTCTGATGCTCAGCGACTGATATGTTTGTTTTTGTATCTTTATTTTACATCGATTGAATAAATAGTCTAGTCTGCTATGTACATATATATATATATGTAAACAAATCAGAGTTGAAAATCTCTATGGAGATAGCTTTAAGTCGGTGAACATGCATGGTACATCGCTGTGATTTCAGTAGAAGGTCATTATATGAACTGAAATGATCATTATGAAGGAACCTAAGCGCACGTTCTTGTACCTTCTCAATGTTGTACATTGATTTTGCTGAACAAACATGCCACACGATAGGACAATAATTGAAATGAGAATAAACAAAGCTCTGAACAGGACTTTTCTCGCATCAAAACCAATATAAGCTCGAAGCCTCTTTAGGACATTAAAGTACATCTGTCATGAACCTGATTGGTTCACACGATACAACTCTCTCTATTGTTTATTACAAAGCACAGGATCGAGGCTGAATTTTCATTGCAATGAAAATTCGTGAAGCAGAAATGAAATGTCACAAAACAATAGAATTCCACTCCACACTTTTTTGTTGTATTAACCAATTGTTAACGTGACATATGTCCTTCAGGTTGAGTTGCAGCTTTTCTACAAAGTATCTTCTTCCCAAACAGAGTCTTGCTCTACTGAAAACTCCTCTTTTTGTAAATCATGCTGGAAAAGCGCCATCTCTGATTGGCTCACTGATCGAAGGACTGGGCGAAGATTTTTGGAGCATGCGCACATTAACAAAAGGAATATCAAGAACGATGACTCTGAAATAAGTACTGCGCAGACTCCAATTATCCTGAACGGGGGTCTGGCTGTTCTGGAGGAAGTTTGCAAGACTTACACCATGGTGTCGGAACAAGATATCAACTGTCATGCCGATTGTCAGATAAATGACAGATACGTTGTGTTTATTGCAGCCAAGCAAGCAACGTTCTGAAGATATATATATATTTATTTATTCATTCCCAATTAAAAGGAGTTGCTAATGGGAGATATCTGGCTCATTAGTAGCTAGTCGAAGTAAGACATCGTCGGTCATTTTCAAAAAAAGTGATCAATGAAAAAACGCAGCGCAAAAGGGCGAATCATCAGTAAGGGTGGTACCAGGGAAGGGCAAGGGGGCTACAGCTCTCCCGTCGGAAGCATGCAACCTCCGTGTTAGGAAATCTTGGGTCGTTGTCGGAGGAAATATTGGAAAAATGACGTAGAAAATTGCATTTTTAGCCATTTTAGCTCCCTGTCGGGAGTTCTAGCCCCTCTGTCGGAAGATTTCTGGCAGCATCCCTGATCCTGGGAGCTGGTCGAATTTTATGAATTAAATATTGTATGAGGTAAGCTTTCTCTGTCATTATAGTTCTATAAGTTTTTGTGTTGGATGGTCCTTTGAAAAATCAGCACTACTGTACTACTACAGGGCTATTCTCCTTAAAGATTTAAAACTGAATTGAAATCAATAAAATATTGTACATTTTCCGCCTGGTAGAGATTCACCTTCATCCCGCTTAAGATTGCAAACTTTATTAACTTTCAAAACCTTCATTTAAAGGGAATCGACATAGTTAATAGCCTGTGTTTGATAGTCTGGAACACAGGCTACATAGTCAAAAGCTGGCCCGGGCCAGGTCAAAAATATGATCTATTGTACTCGACAGCTTCGACGCATCCGGTTTCATTGTGCAGCACAAGAAACAATGGATTTGATTGTGGGCGTTTCTTTAGTTCAGTTATAGCGGCTACCAGATATAGCTGTGTCTATTTCCCTTAATTAATCAATAACATACTAATCTAACAGATATCGTGGCATCTTCACAACAATCAAATATGCTTAAGCAACACCAAAACACCAAAAATAATATTGTAAGATTGAAAATGAGACAGCATGCACAAGATACCGGCAGAAAACGACGAAAACCGTGAAGGATAGGCCTCCTATTCACATGAAAACGACACATTTTTCTCAGCAAATTTAGAAAACAATAGCTCTTGAAGCTGGAACTCCGACGGGTACATTTCGAAAATGGCATCGTGTGAACACTCAAAAGTGATAAAAACAGAGCATTTTTCAGCGCTTTCGGAACGTGCATGATTAATTCTTCAGGCCTAATTTCTTTGTCGTGAAGATCCAGCATCTCCACAGAGACTGAAAAGAGATCTATCACGTTGACTTTTCTGTCGTTCTCAAATTGTGCTGGTAACCTGTGAACGCAAGAAAGAATTTCACTACACCATCACATGTTCAACATCAAGAAAGTCGAAAGATCAAAGTATTTTTGTGCCATTTCTTGCTTCGCTTTCTTTCCAGCACTAGAAGTATAGGTAAATTCAACGTCACAAACAACTTTGCAAAATGACCGGAAAAGGACCTAAAACACTGATTCAGTTATTTTGTAGTATCATAAATCGTAAACAAATATGCAAACCGTTGAGAGAGAAAGGAACCGTAAAGCTGCATTTTTTGATGCAAAAAGTTGTAAAACCGGTTTTATAAGAGGCTGAAACCATCAACAGTCAGCCCTTACGACCCTCACCTGTATCGTGTGCACATGGTCTAGTCCAAGTCTTTCTACTCAAATCGATCCCAAGAGGAAAGAAAATAAAGTAAAGACCACAGAAACATGCTCACCTCAGACATAAATTTTTGACTCCTCTCTCGACGATGACAGCTCTTCTTTGGTGATCTTTACCAATGACCCGATATTTCAAGCTTTCGTGTAATTTGCTTCTCCAGGAGGTTTGATGAAATTATCAAATCTGCGCTGATACTTTTAAATTATTCATTGACTAGGAAAAAATTTGAGAGTACATAACAAGTGTAGCATTGCAGGTGAATATTATTCCTAAACATCATTTTTTATTTCAAATGTTACTACGTTATTATGATTTTCTTAAACTTTTGTAAGAAGTCATTTTGTAAGAAATTGCTTAGCTCTATTCAACCGGTGGGGGGGGGGCAAAAAATGCCCCCATCCAAATATTTGATTATAAAACCGAGAGTAGATAGGGTAGAGAGCTGAAACAACAATTATTTTGCCTATTTTTAAATTGACAATTAAATCCTAATATTCTTTTCATTGTCATAGTTTGTTTCAATCACGTGACCAGCAGATGCCCATATTTGGAGAGACATAGGGCTCAAATCTTTAAAAAGAGCGAATGTAAAATTGTATTAAATTTCCTTTGAACCAAAGTGCTTAAAGGAAACTTTGGGTAATTTGCTGTAAACCTGCCGTGGATATCTTGATGATTTTCGAAAAGCAAGCATTTTGATTATCTTTGCAAAAATTCATCGAAAATTTTTGAAGAAATTAGCGACAAATCAGCTCTAAGGAGCATACAGAGATTGTGGAACCAGTCTACGCTGAACCCACCACTGCATTGGTCGCAAACTTCAGCAAAAAGTATACTCCCAAACGAAGAAAAACATACAGTCAAACAATATCTTATGGTCACTGACTGGGCTGCTTTTTTTCAAACTTGGCACCGATCTTGTTACCTCCGGGGTCCTAAATGACATTTGCATGCACTCACGAGTCGCTGAGGACAACGTGCTGCCAGCCAGCGAGTTTTAGCAAATTTTGGAGATATGATCTTCAGCTGAAGAAACAATAAAAGCGTTTCGGGGTGTAATGACAAGGGCAACTACTAACAATCTTGACGACCAAAAATAACAATGCATTATGCAATGTTTTTGTTTATTGCTTTCCAATGTGTCCTCTTGGATAGAAACAACAACACAAAGTTAAGGATTAGTAGAAACTATTTGAAAACGTTTCGTTTGAAATTTTCTTCGTGTGTCCAGGACCGGGAACTGTCAGTCCAAAACTGATATGTTGACTAAGTTTACAAATGAAGAATAATATTTATACGATCAACGTCACGCCCAAACTTTTCTTTGCTTGGAGCTTAAATATTTGCTGAAAACAGTTAAGAAATAAGAGTAACAAGCCTGCAGGGTACCCAGGAATTGTTCGACGTTATCAGAACATAACACGGTAAGGTGAATTGACTCCGTGGTGAGTTACGAGCTTCTAAAGATCAAGTTTGTGCACTGAAATCAGAGATACTTACCTTCATAAGTTGTTTTGCAAAAAACCTACCAAAGGAGGGATTTGTGTTCTTTTGCAATATTAGTTCAGATCCTGTTTTTTCTACATAGAATCCATTTGTTGGCTCTCTTTTCCGCCCAGGGTACTTGCAATAGTATTCTGTAGCGGAACTATATATAAAAAGTAATCCTTCGTCAAAACTGGCACTCCGCAAGGCCTGATCCTTTGATTATACTGCTGTTGAACTTGACGTTATCTGAACTTTACATGCTGAAACTTCCTAATCTCAGAGGTTCAGTTTCTCACACTAATGAAATACAACGATGCCTCCGAGAATATCAGAAAGCTCCGTATGACTTCAAAATACGCAAGAAGCTCTCTCAGTGTTACTTCATAGATGTCCTCAGCACAAGATTAAATTTCGGTCGCCCATGCGATCAAGCTCTTATATCACTAATCTACTATCCACACCTCTCAGAATTTCAGAAAACCTCCTTGATCCTACAATAAACAAGAAGCTTTTCTGACTTCGAACATCTAAAGGCCGTCCGCCACTTGCAGCAGTTTCGGTGGGCGACCAGCACGCTCATCTTTTGCACATGCCCTGTTGCTAGACAGCATGCGCAATAGGCAAGACCGCAGGTCGCCGACCAAAACTATTTAATGAAGCAACGAGATTCCAAGAAATCATTCTTTTTGAGTTACATAGTCCACCAAAAAGAATGAATTAGGCAACAATTCCTGTGGCAGACGTTCAGATTTATCGTTCTTCTTTGGCAATGCAACCTTGTCTTTTCTTAAAAGCACGTTTCGCGTGCACAATTAGCGAGCTAGCTACCTAAGTTTCAATATCGTTGAGAGGCCACGTCGATCTGGGAACTAAGGTCACAATTTTCAGAGCGCGGTACAATTTAAACTTTAGGCCCATTTCAACTTGTCTAGAGAAAGCCATCACCTCCAAATCAAGAAAGAGAAGAAGAAAAACAATGAATTGAAGACCAGAAAGGTAACGAAATGCATTTATTCATTTAGGAACATTTAGGCCAGGTATTGTGGACACAACACCTATGAATAAACACAGGAAAATCTCTCCAAGGAGAGTTCTCCGCTTGAATGTTACCCCCTTTGTTGGCGACAACGGCATACGTGATCTCGCCATTCGGGGATAGACAAAGGAAAATCTCTCCGAAGAGGACTTCTCCGCGTAGCTGTCGGCTTGTATTCCACCTCCTTTATCTACAAAGGCACACCTGATCTCAGCACGCAGACATAAACACACGAAAATCTCTCCAAGATTCAGGAAGAGCTTGCCGTTGTTGAATTTACTCGGTTTCGGAAGCGTTCAAACTTTGCAGTTTCAAAGGAAACGTTCGGTTTAACGATAGTCCACTTAGGCATGCCGAGTACTTTAGATCTCATTAAGGGATTTCCCCCGGGGGTTCTACCATAGTAAAGGTACCTGGGATTCCGCCCGCAAGGGTATACTTTTTCCGACTTCTAATCTAGCAAAGGGGATACTTTTTGGCAATTTTGGTCGACTTTAGTCTAGGCAAGGGTATGCTCTTTGGCAATTTTGGTCGAGGCAAGGGTATGCTTTTTGGCAAATTTGGTTCAAGAAATGTCAAAATTCTGCAATTCCTCTAAAAAACCTAACTTTTTAAAAATTTTGGTCCAGAGAATGCGAAAATTGGCAAGTTTTGTCTAGAAAACACCAACTCAGGGCACTTTTGATGGAGAAATTGGTCTAGCCAAGGGTATAATTTTCACAAAAACTGGTCAAGCCAACGGTTACATTTTGAAATTGTGGGCGACACACCCCTACCCGAAATTTACCCGAGAACCCCCTCCCCCCGTAGGATTTCCTCTCTTGTTACTTAGAGCAAACAACCCTAAATTTCATAAATTATGAGTAGCACAAGCAGGTATAAAATCCATTATTCTGAAAGCACAGAGACCTGTTAGTTATTCTACAAAAGAGCCTGGATCGAGTGTTATCTTTATACATTTTTATACGCGAGGTTCGAATGAATAGCTTTAGAGCTTCTATCACTATTGTGTACATTCGAAAATTCTACAAAATGTAATGAAAAAACGTTCGATCCACATTCTTTTTCAGAATAGCTAAAGGTCTATTGCTTTGTTTTCGCAGAGAACTGAATCCTTTGATACATGAAGTTCATCATTCCCACAGATCAGCAGACAGAATCTTAGGGTTAGAGTTAGGATTCTGTCTGCCAAGATTCTGTCTGCTGAGAATCAACAGACAGAATTTTAGAATGAAGTAGAACCTAAGTTACAAGGGCGTAGCAAAGAAGAATGTGGGAAGTCCTGCAAAAATTCTCAGTTTCTCATGTATATTATAGCTAAGAATCATCAACAAGTGTTAAGCCTCTGATCAGAAATTCTACTCCGCACAATGAAACGACACTGGAACACGCCGAGTACCCAGGGTAGCCAAAGTCTGTTTATCTCGAGGCTACGTCATCGCTGCAATCCACTTCCATTCGAATGCTGACTGAAAGATGTCAGAAAGATAGCGAAAATGCAAAATCACTTATGGAAAATTGATTGATCTGCCATGATGTCGCAACAGAAACGCGATTAAGTGACCAACAAATATTTGTAAATGTTAATATAAGAGTAACTTGGGATACATGAATGCATATCATGAGCTAGACTGTCACTGCGTTGTTTTCGCAATGTAACTCTCAAAAAGAATATTATATTTGATGCATATACCCTACTGGGTGGCAGGTGCAAAGGTAAAGTATAATGCGAATTTCTCAAAATAATCACCTCAAAGAGAAATTAATATAATTTCGAGTCTCCAGAATGCGATACCACAGCTGTTTGTCTTCCATTTGATAGATACCTTTCTGGGTTATTAAGCACCATTGGTGATTGCTCAGTAGCAGAGTACTGTCCTATCTGAAGGTTGATGGATTGAGCCCCGTCTTGGCTACAGTGCTTCCACATTTGAAACATAGGGTTTCCATCTAATTTCCTCTGTGTATAAATTCTTTTGTTTTATTTCTATTTTGCTACTTCTTTTGATATATTTGAAAAATTTTGAGCAACCTGTGGCAGAATCCTCCACAGCACTAAGCACAGTGAATGGCATTTCAATTGTCACTGCGCTGGCCTTGATAGCAAGACTTCTATGAGGTGATATATTGGATTGATCAAGAGCAAGGACGCCAAACAAAAATGAAGTGACTATCATATGAGAAAATGACACGAAAATCTTGATTTGCAAGTAATTTCAACAAGATGTTCTATCTAAAGTAAGATACCGATCTCGGTAAGTCATGTGTTAGGATATCCGAGGATCCCCTCACTACAATACATTTGGCCTCTTGTCGACTAGCAGGGACAGTGTAAACGGGAGGCTGATCCACTACACGTTTGAATCGGATCCAAAATTGCACCGGTACAATGTGAACGGGGTCTATAAGGTCTTTTGCATGCCCAAGAATTGGTCGGAAAGTGAGAAATGTCAGCTTTGGAGGACGACTTCAAAAGGCCAGATCCTTCATTGTAATGCTGAATTCAGCGTTTTCGGAAAATAATAAATCTCTGAATTAGGAAATGGATAAAACGGTTAATCCTAAAATATCTCATGTGCGAAAAATGAATATGTAGAAAGAATAATAGTTTCCTGGGAAAATAAAAAAGAAGTCAAAACTAAACCTCAAATCAAATGGAATAGGAAATAAGAGAAAACCCTAAAGGCACACCGGAGAACAAAAATCTGTGTCACTTCCCATGACCAAAGCTTAACAACAAAGATATGTTGAATTAAGATTTAAAACAGGTTATCCAAGTTTTCCTACTATTCGAGATTTAACCTGAATTTAAAAACAAATGCTGCCTGTAGAAAAATGTTATGCATCATCTATTCATCGACTTGGATTTAGTTCAGAAGATGCATTATCGATTTACAGGTACATGTACCCCAAAAGCCACAAAAAAAGCGTGTGGTTATAATTTTTTTCCTACTAGTTGATTTCAAAAATGGTTTTGTGTCAATGAAGGGCTGCAGAAAACGAGGTCTTCCCGTTGGGTATTATTATTTTTTGCCTAAGATTGACCGAGTACTGATGTGACAAAGTTTCTTGTTTTTCACTATATGTACCCCAAAAACCACAAAAGCAAAAACACGGAAAAGATTATAGCTGATGCACCTATCACTGTGATATTTGGGAAGAAGTCATCATTATAAATCAGTAATGGACAGAAAGTATAGCTGCAAACTTATTTTCAGTGGAAGTATCTAATGTGCCACAAAACCCGCATGGGGTGTACCCCAAAAACCACATTAGTTTTTCACTTATCAAGCCGTTTGCAGCATATCAATCTTCAAAAGCATTATTTTTCTTGATTCTGCATATATTTTGAAATCTGCTGACAATCCGACCTAACAGAGAGGAACTGTGTTATTCATTTACCAGCAATTACAAAGTGCATGCTTTTTCCAAGTATAAAGTATCAAAATATTTGAGAATATCAATGTTCCTGGTAATTTTTTCATAAATAATGAAAAGTTTTGATGTTTCTATTCCATGGATAAATTTTCCTTGCTTTTAATTTCACAACTGCATTCATTTTAGAGTCTACCAGACTTATAACCACCTCAGAGGTTTCATTTATCACCCCCAAAATGTTTGAGAGCAACCTCAAATGGTTTAACCTCAAAGTAACCTCAAATGAGAGTAACCTCAAATGAGAGTAACTTTCCAGTGGTATCCAAAATTAACAGAAGTCTTCTAAAGTGATTTGGTTAGTTAATAATATCTGGACAGCAAATACCTATGTTGATTGACTTTTAGAAAGATATTTTTGTTACTGTGTTAAAATATGGGCAATTTTAATTAACTATCTGTCAATTGAATTGCATAAAATGTTTATTATTTTGTTGAGACATATACCATTTTACCAACTGTATGTTGATTGTCTTGAAGATGTGTTCGTTATTTTGCTGAAAAATGGAAAATGTACTTGCTGTTTGTTTACAGACGTTCAGGAAATATTTGTTATTTTGTTAATTTTGTTAAAAACTTGACCATTCTAACCTTGACTTTCAGAAGATATTTTGTTATGTGGACAAATACCTTATGTTAATTGCTTTCAGAGAGTGTTAATAATATATAAATATAGATGTGATTTTGCTGAAAATACATAATTTCATTTGGTTTTTCTGTGGCACACCACACCCTGTACTTGTGTTTTCCATGTTTCAGTGAAATGTACCCCAAAACCACACAAAAAATCACCAAAGTCAGGATGCCCATTCAATAGGTTCACTATATTGCAAGGTAACCATTGTGCTTTTCTGGCAAGAGGACACATGAAAGATAATGAAAAACACTGGTTTGCAAACTTATAGTAAGAATTTGCGACTTGCTACTCGTTCATAGAAATAATCTGTAAAATTTCAAGTTCAAATTTTTGCGTTTACACCCTATAATGTTTTTTAAATCCAATTTATTCATGGCAAACCTACATTTTTAGGTAGCCCAGTTACCTAAGCATCATTGATCAGTAAGAGTTTTATGTTGTATGTTGATCTTCTATGGATATTGCCTTTCAACTGACCTTGTGGTTTTTGGGGTACCTTAGTTTTTGGGGTACATGTACCTGTATGTTACTGTGTATATTTCTGTTTTTAATCAATATGACAAACAAATACCAGGATCATCGTGAAAGTACCATTGATATTTGCCGGATATTCAGCCTCCGCTCAATCGATGGACCGGAAAATTTCATATCAAACTGAGGTCTCGTTATATATTTTGGCACCTCCAACTAGCAAAAGTACACAAGAAGCTAGAATTTCGGAAAACCTGACTTTGATGGAAGTGTGAACAAAATGATTATAGAGGAAATGATTCGTTTTATCGAAAATACGAAACGATTGTAGATTAAGTACAATTGATGAAATGCAGCAATATGTCTGTTGAGATTGTATTTATATTTCATTGTTCATGTATTGTATTTGTCCGTGGTAACTGTTCTTGATATTTGTATTTTCTTGTAAATAAAATGATTTATATTGTAGGTGCCATTTATAAGGGAAACTCGATGAACTTGTCTTTTTCCGCTATGATTGGCACAGTTGAATAGAATTTCAATAGTTGTGGTTATTTAGATTTGATAGAAAAAAAGAAGCCAGAGTGATTATTAAGTTGGATTATTGATGTTACTGGAAACAGAGTAAAGGGATTATCGACTGAAAAGTGCCAGTTTGCCCGGGATTGAGGATAGGCTACTTCTAAAAACTTAGGTGTATGTAAAGGTGGAAACTATTATGGTTGAATATATATTTTAAGCATCAATAAAAACAGTTTGGAGGACCTTAGAGTCCAAATTGCACCATGGCGGGCCTGCAAACAACAGCCTAATGTTTACATAATGTGTGATCTTTGATTCGTTTTACGAGGCCCCTTGATGCTATTCGGAAAATGTCCATGAATAGAAGAGGTCGCAGAGTCTTGCAGGAATGTGTGCTTCTGCAATCTCACCTAACATCCAAATTGAGGCACATCTTACTTGAGGCCGGAATCTAGGATATGAAGCAAATTTAGACAATGGGGAAAGAATTTAGAATGCCACACAAGGCTTCACTTTCAAGAAGGCATATTGATAATAAAACAACTAAAGATTAACATAGATTTGATATTATCTCCTCGATATTTACGCAATGATACATTAATAGTACTGTCCGTTCTTTACTTCTGTACTTTACATTACAGAAGTTTCCTCCTGGAAGTCCGTACCGGCTAGGCAAGTTACAATTTTTGGTATCTCATTAAGTACAGTAAAAACCCGCGTATAAGAACTTACTGATTAAGAACCTACGGGCTGAAATTCTGAAATTAGACCCCCAATATATAAGAACCCATTCATCCTGAAATTTGAAACAGATTCTTACTCGTAGAGATCATCAAATTAGATCAAAACTCTAGTTACTTTGTCATTGAACATATACAGACTGATAATGACATAAGTGCATATTGCATAATACTCTAAAGATACTTTGAAAGCTTTTCATTGTATTCTGCAAAATTTTTAATTCTTCCATGAACTGCTGTTGTGAATACGGCCTCATGAGCCCAGGTGCCTTTGAACTGACAGTAAGCAATGGGCTTGAAGTTTCAAGAAATACATGAAAGCCCTGAAGAAATAAGAACCAGTTAAAGAACCTGAACAGCCTCATTTCCAAATAAATAATCAATATATAAGAACCTAATCAAGCTGACTTGCAAAATTATTGTAGGTTCTTATAAGCGGGTTTTATTGTATCTTAATTCATGCATTCTTTATGCAGACTCATGCCATACGTTTTCAAGGATATAATTTTATAAAGTTTTGGGACTTTCGTAACTTGAGGTTTGTCTTGAAATAGCATGAGATCAAATAGAAAGTCCAGAAACATTGTAAAAAAGAAACATGCATGAGTGAAATCATTCCATTAGCAAAGAAATATTTCGAACAGAAACATCATCAGTTTCCTTTTTCAACATCGATCCAATTCAGACAACGACTTCTTCGGTTGATTTTCTCCAAAAATACTTATAATTGTGCATCTTGCAGGAACAATGTTGAAGTTCTGTTTTGGGGGTTAGGCAGCATTCTGTCCAAATCGTAATATGTGCAGTCTAGCCACATCTGTTTTGCAAAACATCCACATTACCAACACATTATTTCATATCAAGAACACTGTGTACAATTCCATGACAGGGAAAAGAAATTGCCGGGAATCATACCCTTGGGAGAAGTACTGCTTCACGTGACTTTCATTTACGCTATATTGTCTCAAAGAGGAGCAAGAGATCATTCCTTAAAACATCCAGACACTAGCTCTTCTTCCATCCAACTGCATGTTTTTACTAAGTTACCGTTGTTTCAAATTTATCAGTTTCTGTTTCTATTGGATGTTCGGCCTTGTCTCGAGCTTGTTCATTTTTATGAGATTCAATGCTACGTGATTTTGACTTTGGAATACGGAGTCTCGATACTGAATCCGACTTTGATCGCCTTTTCCTGTCTTTTGCATCTTCATCACGTGACTTTGACCTTGACCGAGCCTTAGACCGTGATGCTTTACCCCTGGATCTTGACCGCGATCTGTGAGCCTTAGATCTTGACCTTGACCTATGACTCTTAGACCTGGACCGTGATCTCCGTCTTTTTTCTCTAGACCGCGACCTACGTCCCCTAGATCTTGAACGAGGCCTACGTCCTTTGGACCTGGACCGGGACTTTCTTCTGGCGGATTCAGATTTCAACCAGTTTCTTCTTGTTCTAGATTCTCTGCTATCAGATCGTGACCTTCGTTCTTTGGACTCCAGTTTTTTCTCCCTTCCTGTCGACCTTGACCTCGACTTTCTTTCTTTGGATTTTGACCCTGATCTTTCACCTTTCCCTCTAGATCGTGATCTCGATCTACTTTTTGATCTTCTGCGATGAGACCTTGATCCTGATTGGTGTCTTTCTGGCCTCGTTTTCGAATATCGTTGTCGTGACCTTGATCTATAATAATTAAAGGTAAATCACGCATGCACGGTAAATAATTGCGGAAGATTTATAGAACTTGGGAAGGCTGCATAAGATGTTTTACTGCAATGCGCATAAAAACTTGAATTACGACGATTTGTAAAATTAGCTTGGTAAAGATAAATGGATCATTGACAACGCAAACAAAAAAATCTGATGACAGGCTTATAAATTGCCTTTTTGTGAAAAGAGGAGAGTTTCTTTGGACATCTGGTACGCATTCTGCTAAAAGCTCACACGGGTTTATCAGAACACGCTTTATCTTTTACAGGGTAGAAGATTTATACGAACAGGAATGGAAAAAGAAAGATCAAGAAAATGCAGAGCTATGCTAACATTACTTGTCAATTGACTGATTGACTGATTGACTGATTGTCTGATTGTCTGATTGATTGATTGATTGATTGATTAATTGATTGATTGTCCTTCCGACGTGGAGTGGGGGTCTCTTAATTACGAAATGTAAAAATCGGGTAGTTGGTCTTGCTGGGCAACCATGTACATCCAATCAAACGTTGCTGTTTGGTAACTGGAACAGCATGCAGGACAAATTTTTTCTTTATAGTTCTAGGGATCCGAGTCGGGCTGGCGGCTGATCGACCATTCTATCAAACGGACTCAGTTCTACTCTGCGATCAGATTCTTTGTTTTATTTTTCTTTCTATTGTAATGTTTCTTTTGCGTTAAATTACCAAGTTAATCGTAAGTGTCACTCATTGTGAGAACTCATTGACTTCGTGTCCTTTCCTGCAATGAGTGGCAGAGTAATTGTGTTTGTAGCATATATTCATGTTTTATTTGATGAAGGGGTGTCAACTTTCAATGGCAAACGCAGTCAGATGTGAAAATTTTCAATCTTACCTGGACCTCTTTCTTGGTGATTTGCGATGACGTGACAATGACCTGGAGCGCCTTGAGCTTTGTTTTGGTGACCACTTTCGATAAGGTGATCGCCTTCGATTGTATGATCGATCACTTTCACGTCTTCCAGGTGAATACCGGCCTCGCCTCCCCGGCGATTGCTCTCGTTTTGATGATTCTCTTGGCTCTGGACTTGGTGATGGCGTTCGATATCTCTAAATAAGTCATAGAAACACAAATCACTAATAAAATCACTAAGCGATAATCATTAGTCATTAACAATTAATTACTACAACTACACTCATCCTAATCACTAATCACTAATCACTAATCACTAATCACTAATCACTAATCGCTAATCACTAATCACAAACCAATACTAAATCAACAGATGTCAAATCAATTGATCGCTATATTTTGCTTTTGACGGAGCTTTAAAGGGAATAGACATAGCTATATCTCGTAGCCACTATAAATAAGGCTATGGAAAACGTCTAAGCCTCCATTATTTTTTGGCTCCACAATGAAGCCGCATGTTTCAAAGTTATCAAGGCCAATAGATTCTATTTTTAACCTGGCCGGGGCCAGCTTTTAACTACGTAGGTTGAAGGTGTTAAGGCGCCATGGTGTAATCCTCTGACTTTGCAGAACTAATCAAATGGTAGCAAATCCATCAAAATTTCAAATTATGCAACTCGGTTTGAAGACAGATGATAATATTGTACTCGACATTGGAAATGTATCCATTGACATTGTCAGTAGTGTTAAGTTATTGGGGATTACTATTGACTCGAGACTGAAGTTCGACAGCATGTGGCAAAATTATGTCAAAAAGCAAAATTTTTAAAATCATGAAAGTTTCCAATTAGGTCTTGGTAAAGATGGCGTTTAGGAAAGGCATTCTAAGCCAAAGAATATCATATTAAAAACTTTTACCAGAGATGCTAATTTAAATAACTGTTGCAAATGGATCAACAATTCCATAGCAGCACAGGCTAAAATGCGATGGGCAGAAGTGTTCTAAGCCAAAATAAAGAGTGTATCCACAAAAAATTTCCTTCGCCCCAGCCCCCTCAATGTCTACTGAACTTTCAAGTTTCTGCTGAGCCCAATGCTCTCTTTTTCACAAACCATATATACTTGATATATCTGAATCTAAGAGTATATAATAGCCCTTCAACAATTCAATTACAGAGTGGCGCGTATTGAATTGGTCGCAAAACTTTTGAGGATCCCAAGGTCGGATGTCGGTCATCGGCAGGACGTCATTTTCTAATTGTGGTACCCTACTCGTGTTATTTAAAATCTATAAAAGCGTCGTTGGTCGCATTTATAGCCAAAGTAAAGGGTGTGGTCCAAGAAACATTTTCTGGGGATGCGCCCCGGATCTCATCCCGCTTCGCTGCTTCAATCAAAAAATCCAGGCGGCGCCACTGAATATCCGTGATAGACTATTGGCAATAAGTTAACAAACGTCCTCTGAAAGCTAGTGGAATTATCGAATAAGCAAGATCAGCGAAATTAAACCTTTCATTATTATACCATAGTACTTTATCATACGAGAGTCTATTTCAATAAAATCTGATCATACCATATCATTATGAAATATCAGAACGCTTTTTCCATGTATCGAACCTTCTGTCGCTATTTTAAGAAAAACCTCTGATCGATAATGCACACACACACACACAACCCCCCCCCCCCCTGCAAAATTTGTCGTATGTCCAAGATCCAAAAGGACCATCCTATCTTACTCAACTCAGGGTTGGTTTCAGAAAATCGAATGTCCACAAATTCAAGCATAATTTTAGGGATACAATAAACCCAATGTACCCAGCAACTGATGGCATTGAGGATACGGAGCACTTTTTGTTGTTCTGCCCTTCTTTTGACGCTCAACGTCAAGATCTTCTCCCCTGGAATTGTTGAATAATTACAACAATTTTTACAAATCACAGAACTTTCAAATGATGCATTGACACAGCTCTTATTATGTGGTGATCATGACCAGTCAAATGACTTGAACTGAAATATATTCGAATTGAATTTACGTTCCATCCACATAACTGGTCAGTTTGCTTGAGATCTTTTGCAATGGCTGCAGCGGCCACATTAGGGGTCCACACATAGGGTGACCACATTAGGGTTCGAACTCAGTTTGGTACGTGTAGGAGCAGAGCCTTGCCAATTTGCTAACCAGCATTTGCTCTGCAAGATACATTGCAGTTGAAGATATTGATCATATCAGAAGACTGCAAGCATCAATGTTGACCAGAGGCCCTTTAATAACTTGATACTACAATCACATTTGTTGATGTATTTCTATATATCGTGTGCAGGAAGAACCTGCAAGGGCCTTACCAAAGCTTAGCAGACCACCCTTGCAGCACATCAGTCCAAGAAAGTAGGCGCACAGAAGTTGCCTCCGAAGATGGAAGCGGACAGAACTTTATAGTATACAATATACAATAACTCGATAATATACAATAACTTCTGTGCCGCGAAGCATCTGCTTGTTTTGACGTGAAATCTATGTTTCCCTTATTCTAAACAGCGCGAAAACACAATCGCAGATCAGCTTTGCTTAAATGCACCGTCTAAAACAGTACACTAGGACGGTGCTGATCTAAAAAGACTTCAATGCAACAGCTACAAGCAGACAAATCATCACAGGGCTTGTTCGTAGTGCGCGCTTGATTCGCTCTAACAGATTCACTTTCCAAAACAACGAAACGAAGGACTTTGGGCGCTTCAAGATAGTACACGAATAATGAACAGTCTAAGCTACGTCTTCACAACGTTGAGAGGATAAAACTATGATTAAATCTCGTCCGGCAACGGATCCAAAAAATGAACAACATCGAATGAAATCACAAGTCAACCAGAAGCTGAATCAAATGGCTCAAATTACAGGCACTTTGTGACGTTAACAGAGAGGTTAAAGTGAAAGACGTTGAAAGTCACTCATGAGGATATCCTAGCCCCTGTCATTGTCAACTATGGTCCTGAAAGTTTTCGCAATAACAGCTAATCAAATTTCTTGACCTTGGATCTCATACAATCGCAAGCCGATGGCAAACCATAAACATGTAATAAACATATAACTAGAGAGAACCTGTTAAATCCAGCAAGGTAACAAATTAATCTTAAAACCTGAAACGCGATAAAATTAAGTTAGTACCTTATTACCAGTAGACACACAATAACTAGCAACGGCGAATAACCAAAAACGTGTTCGATCGAACTAAAGAGTGTGCGACGAAACGCGTTGTTGGTTATTTAATGTTTAGACTTTACTGCAGACTAACTTGTTTCTTTCTTTTCAAGTTTTGAGGTTAATTCGTTTTTCTCTTGCAAAATGCAACAGTTTCATTTCTAGTTATAAGTCAATTTTGATTGTTGTTCTTTTGCAGGAGTTAACTGTTTTCTATCTACAGGACGTTTATGGGTTTCGTATGATGAGTCCGTCATTCAAGACTTTTTCAAATTTTTGATCTACAAAATGCTCTTACCATTGCTCCTCTTCCACGAAGCTTTCTGCCAGATTTTGAGACCTTTAGGAAACAAAATAACAACAAATCACTCGTCAATACATCTGACAAGAATGCTCTATGTCAGAGGTGGCAAAAATACCTAATACCGCGAAGCACCTTCACAGGAACGTTGTTTGTCTGGATGGAAGATATGGGTAGGAAAGAGAGAAACCGAGATGGATATATGTTCTTATTCTTTCAAAGAAAGAAAAAAGAAGAGAAAAAAACGAATAATGAAATGAAAAAAGGACGAAAGAGAAAACAAAGATTGAAAATATAAAGAAGAAAGGAAGGAATAGAGAAAGAAAGGGATTAAAGAAAAGAAAACAATATTTGGATCATACTATTTTCATTGACAGTTTTGTGATCCAAGGAAGCTATTTAGATTGATTCCAGTTCCTGGTAGATTATCAACTACACTGTACCAAATATTGCAATTTATATCAACCAGTTGTCGATAAAAGAATGGCAGGAAAAATTTCAGAATGGTGTTGCTTCACAGGAAGACAAATATTTTTTCCACAACTGCTCCATGGTTAATGTAGAATACTTCTCAAATTGAAAAACTAGACTCGAGTTGTGTCCTTCTGTTCAAATGGAATGTCTAGGTAAATATAGTAGGCGTGGCCTGTGTAATGCTGAAAAACATCGTTTTCATAGACAAGCAGCATATTTAATGCATAATGATAAAATGTATAAAATATTTCATACTATTTTGATACACTTAAAGTCAACTAAACAGTTATAAAACAATTGTAAAACATGTTTCGACCGTCCGGTCCTCATCAGTCGACGCCATATTGTTGTTATGTTGACTTTAAGTGTGTCAAAAGAGTATGAAATATTTCATATATCTTATTAGTATGCATTATACAAACTCTTTTCTTGCCTCGGCAGCAAATCTATCTTCACGAAGCAGCATATTTTCTGAGAAGAAAAAATTGAAATAAACATCTTACCATATCTGGGTTTCTGTTGACAATAAATGGCTTATTTCTTGGATTTATGTATCCAGCTGGAGATTTTCGCCTGTGAAAGGCAAGACATGCAAATCAAATACGTAGATGATTAATTTGGATACTAAAGGCCACTGAAAAAATAACTAAGACTGCGTTCACACGATGCCGGCACATTTTGAAAACGATGAAAAAAGTGAAGGTAGCAAAATTTGAGCTAGCATTCACACGATGCCGGCACAATTTGAAAACGATGAAAAAAGTGACGGTAGCAAAATTTGAGCTAACATTCACACGATGCCGGCACAATTTGAAAACGATGAAAAAAGTGATGGTAGCAAAATTTGAGCTAGCATTCACACGATGCCGGCACAATTTGAAAACGGTAGGAAATTTGACGATAAAAACTCGTTGCAGGATTTGATGCCAAAGAATGCTTTGTGTATGTATGCTTAAAATTATTGTAAATGGCTGTCGCAGTTGGGACTCGCTGACATCATGTTCTTTCCAGCTATGGCAGCCATAGAAAATTGTAAATCAGCTTTGTAGTTTGTTTTTTTTTTAAATTTTATATGGTAAAAAAAAATGCCAAAGAATAGTACGTACACCCTAAGATTAGACCTATCTCGATCCAAAAGTGTCGAACAATGTTCTGTTTTCATCTTTGTTGAGTGTTTACACGATGCTGTTTCAAATTTATGCCGGTTACGGTTCCGTTTTCAAAATCTACCGTTTTCAAAATCTGCCGGCAAAAAATGTGCCGCTTTCGTGTGAACGGGAGGCCTATCCGTCGAATTTTTCACCGTTTTCAAAATGTGCCGGCATCGTGTGAACGCAGTCTAAATCTAGCATTTAAGTGGTCATCAACGCACTCACGGAAGATTTGAATAAGATTGACTAGCAGATGGACATTCCAGACTCATTGACAACAGAAAAGTTTGTTTGTTTAAATGGTTAGTCAATTGCCCATTTGACACTAAAGTCTGTCTGAAATTAGCTGATGAAAATGTTTACGAATAAAGCAGTTGGTGTGTTTTGTATAGGTATTTTTGCATTATCGCAAATCTCATACGACTTTAATTTTGACACGACATATTTTAAAACGACAAAGATATCTATTTTGAGACATGAGACAGACTTTAAATTGACTTTACACGTTATCAGAAAACAATCAAGTCAGCCAAGAAGCAGTCCTTGGTAAGGCCGGACACGAACTAACTTTCATCCAGCAAACGACAGTATTTGCCTTCCTGGCCTGAATTCCTAAACAGACTGAAATCTGATAAAACATTTCAAACAGCTCTAGATTTCTGAATAAACTCAAAATAAAATTGAAGGATATTTTCTTTAGAATTTGGGATCATAATGCAGGCTACTAATTGCTGTCATTTTTTCATCAAATCGTTATGAGTTTATGAATAACCTATCGTTTTTCATAATCCAGCGTATTGTCAAAGAAAGCAAAGCTAAAGAAAACAATAGCGTAGTTAGATTTTTCTTTGTCTTATTCATAGACTGCGCCTATGAGCCAGGCGCAGAATCGTGACTCAGGTAATTCATAGTAAAGTGCTGTTCTTTCTTGCCCAGGGGGGACATTCAGCACATACGCATACGGGGAGGTCAGTCCAAGAAATTTTTAGGCAACCTAAAACTATCACTTCAGCTTCATTGCAACCCAAAAATATCAGCTCATTTTATACTTAGAAACGTGTACATGAACATAACATACCTGAAACAAATGCAAATAGAAGTCAGGATTGCCTCTAGCGAACCCAGAAATATCAGTTCAACCATGTTTTGTGTCAAAAAATATCATTAATAAAGTTTCAGCTTTATTTGGACCCAAAAATATAACTTTTGGCAATATTCTGACCCAAAAATATCGGACTTACCTCCCCGTATGTGCAAGTGCTAAGTGCCCCCCCCTGGGCTTTCTTGTCCATACAAAGGTGCATGTTTTTGATAACCTCTCCCTAAGTTTTGCGGAAGAACTCGTCGCTTTGCCGTTGTCGAATGCTGTCTCGCAGAGATCCTTCTATTACAGTAATTTCCTTCTTACATCACTCTTTGATGATATGGCGTCGCGATTCTATTCTTTCAAAAGAAAAATATGGCCTATTGTGTAGCGGAAGCCTGTTATCCCGTGAATGACTCGATTACATGTCGCATTCGCTTTGTCCCTGAATTGATAAAGCCACAACTATCT
The DNA here is from genome assembly GCA_964020215.1 of Aurelia sp. 3 sensu Dawson et al. (2005). Lineage (NCBI taxonomy): Eukaryota > Metazoa > Cnidaria > Scyphozoa > Semaeostomeae > Ulmaridae > Aurelia > Aurelia sp. 3 sensu Dawson et al. (2005). The sequence goes on along the minus strand of OZ026572.1, from coordinate 31,505,045 downwards.
CAAGGAAGGGACAACAACAACATCAATTCAACTCAATGAAATGAGAGGTCCTTTGGAGTGAGGCTATGAATAATATCGATTACATTAAAGATTGTGGCAAGGAAGTTTTCAACATAATGCTTTGCGTTCCAATAAAGGACCTTTAACGAAACTAAAGATCATTGGCGGACACTTAGGGGCGAGGGGGTGTGATCGCCCTCAATGTTGGCTATAACAATGATCTATTGTTTGAAGACACTAGAAATAAACAATGCTTTTTAACCGAAACAATAGATTAGCGCCCCAATATTTGGCCACTAAGAAGTTACCTTCCCAAGTGTCTGCCACTGACAGAAATTCTATCAAAGAACAGAATGCATTTTGGTAAAAAGTTTCTCGCCGCCATACTTAGTATAATCGTCTATATTCAGTTTAATTGGAAAAAAACCATTTAGGTGACAATTTGTCTTGTTTGTTGGGGAGCGTTGCCCAGTATGACTGCAATGACAAATTGTAGCGAGACTATTTCTCTTCAGAGAAGTTTTCTACATGCAATAATCATTCATGACCTTTTTTCTTTAAAACCGTGATCCATCCATTTCTCAATATGAAACCTTTTCAATTAAACACCTTCATCCATCTGTCTGTTTCGCATTATCAGTCTTAATACTGTGGCATATCATCAAAGACGGTTCTACTGATTCAAAGGAAATTTAAAAGCTAAATAGATAAAATCGAAAATCGCATCCTCCGCTCTGTCTTTTCGAAAAGAATGAGATCATAAAATCAATTCTTCTTTAACATCGAATTTACAAAAAATTAATCTTGTACAAGTAGTTGGTGTACTGCGGCAAATTTACAAACAAAATTGAGTAATAAGTTCTAATCATTTTTCTATAAAAACTAATCAGCTAAACCAGAAAAGTATCTGACGTCTTAGGGGCAATTGAGAAAGCAATGATTTCACTGAATTAACGAAACATTGAGACATGAGATTTGTTGTAGTTACGTCACTATTCGCGAAATTTAAAATGCACCTGCAAGGGAATTACGAAATAGCAAACATTTGGAAAGCCAGTTTTCATAAATCCCCTTTTGCAAATAATCATTAATTACTCGAGAACCCATAGGCCTATCAAAATTCTGTAAGGGAAGGGTGTTCCTCATACTCTTGGCAATACACGATTATGCTAATGATGGCCGCGAGAAACTTTTTACCATGATGCATTGCGTGCTATAATCGAATCCCTACAGATTCGTTAAAGATTCCTGATTCGAACGCAATGCATCTTGGTAAAAAGTTCCTCGCCGCCATCTTTAGCGTAATCGTCTGTTGAAAGATATTAAGACCATGATTGTTTTCCCAAGTTTGGAGAAAACTCATTTTGAAATATTCTCTTGGTTTCAGAAGAACTTCACTATCCACCCCGCTAATAGAAAGATATTAATCACAATTTTTGTACAACTGACACAATATTTTCATGGAGATGCAACCAAAATTTGAAGAAAAAAACTTGTTTAACGTTGCAAAAAATATCATTTTGTGAGATGAGTGGCTGAACGGCTTGAATAGTTGCCTTTAGGCACCTGAAGTTAAACTCGGTCGTGTGACGTCAAAATCCGGATGGGTAACTTGCTGGATGCCTGCCCAAAGCAACTCACTTCGCCGTCCTTAGGAAGGGACGTTAAACGTGGTGTCCCATGCCTGGATGCGGCACGTATAGTAGACCTGAATTAGCCAGAAATTGTTAGAAATGTATTTCATATTTCAAATGTCATATAATTCAGTAGCATCTTTCTTGAAAACTATGCAGTCAGGATGCCTGCTTTGACTCGCCTGAGAGGCTATTCCACAGTTTTGCACCTATTTATTGCCATTAATTGACCTTTTCTTGGGTAACCATAAGTTGGTTCCTGTATGAAAAAAGGCTGTAAGATGAGCGTTGCGAATTTGGGGTGAAGAGGTCACATAGGCACTGTGGAGCCAGCTCATTTCAGGACTTGAGGAGCATTGTCTTGGATTCATCTGTTAGAAATTCGTCAATGGTTTTCCAGCCTACTTAGCATCAAGTGATAAAAAATTACCTTTGTTCTCGAAGTTTCCTAAGTGGTGTTGGTGTTCGGCTCCTCCGTAACAAGAAATTACTAACAGCAGCATCTGGTATTGTTTCTCTCTCCTCCACAGCATCTTCGACTGCTCCATTTTGGCCACCATTACTAGAAACGGAGGACATGTCAATATTTAAAGTCACTCTGGAGAAATATAACATGTTTCACAATCATCATGTGTTGAAATATATCAGCCCTAAGACCTTTTAGCTATTATGAAAAGCATCAGAATCGAACGATATTTTGCTACATTTTGTTACAAAGTTACTCGACTGAACCTCTTGTAAACATAAGATCCTTTTGGATGATTACAAAGTCCGTCCTGAGCTAAACAAGCATAAGAATATCTGATTATTGATTTCTTCATAACCCCAAATGATCGTTGATTCTGTTTTTTGCTACAGTCAGAGAGATGAGTGTTGCTGCTAAAGTCGCCTTCAATGGAAAATCGAGCGCCTAGTATAAGGACAAGAATCGCCTCAAGGTCAAAGGCAATGTTTTGGTCTTTATGTCAAACGAGAATGATACGCAAAAATCAAAAGTCATTACCCCATTACCCCTAGTTTGCTTATAGTTCGTGCACAAAACTATTGGTGCATCTGTGTCAAATGAGATGTCATGTGAGATTTACGATAACGCAAAATTACTTATGCAGAACCGTACAGAACGTTTCAGTTGTTGCTATTCGCGGGCATCTAATTTGAGACAAGCAGTCACGAAGATTCCTCTGTGCAGAATGATATGCATGAAGATGTTTTGGTTCAGTGTGATCACGTCCCTTCCCCCAGTCCATGGCGCCATTGCTTGCTGGGATTCTGCACCTTTCGTCTCAACTTCACCTGCGATGATTGCATCCGTTGCTGTGTAGGAGGGGGGTCCTTCTACCTTTGGTTATGCTGCAAATGCTAGCCTCTGTGCAGGCCGCCGGTTACATCATCCTCTAAAGTTGAGTTATTTGCATAATGAGTACTATCAATAAGTGGCTAATGATTCGTTCGTTCTAGAAAACGATTGTTTTGACATAATTAAGCTGCTAATGAAGTCAAGAACGTGCCAATTCTGGGTGAATTTGTTGCTGTGCCAGGGTAAACATCCTAGTAATGTATCCATCTTATGGTGTCAAATCTGTCTAACATGAAATAAGCCGACGTCAAATGTTGCTATAGGATCGCGGGAAACTTCTGTCTTGTATGCGCTTTATGTGCGCTTTCTTTATTTCAGTGCCAATTAGCAGAGATAAAACGTTAATCAATTGCTTTAACGAGCGTGACGGAAGTGGGTTTCTTTCTGACTGACTCACTGACATCGAAGCCCCTTCTTAGATTACAAAGTGGACTTTGTAATCAAAAATGGTATAAAGATAACGCTCGATCCAGGCTCTTTTATAGAATAGCTAAAAGGTATATTTTCAAATTCTCCAGGGATGGTCAGCATATCATCATCATAGTTCATCATAGTTCATCATCATCATCATCATCATCATCATCATCATCATCATCATCATCATCATCATCATCATCATCATCATCATCATCATCATCATCATCATCATCATCATCATCATCATCATCATCATCATCATCATCATCATCATCATCATCAATCATCATCATCATCATCATCATCATCATCATCATCAATCATCATCATCAATCATCATCGTCATCGTCATCATCATCATCATCATCATCATCATCATCATCATCATCATCATCATCATCATCATCATCATCATCATCATCATCATCATCATCATCATCATCATCATCATCATCATCATCATCATCATCGTCATTTCTTTCTTAACAAAGCGAAAACAAAAAAATTGCTGAAATCACAGGTAATAGACGTTTACGCTAAAGATGGCGGCGAGGATATTACTGTTTGCCAAGATGCACTGCGTTCTATAATTACGAATCCTTAACGATTCTATAGGAATTCGCTCAAAGAACGCAATGCATCTTGGTGAAACATTCCTTTCCCCCATCTTTAGCATAATCGTCTATTTACATATTTACAAATTTATCCATTTTACGAGCTAACTACAGGATGTAAACATAAAAATCTACCCTGCTATGAACCCAACCTGTGGCACATATTCTTTGCAAAGCCTACAGTTGCATTTTTTCCATTCCAGCACTTTATTTGCTTTGTAAAAATTGGAAGGATCCTGGAGTCCTATACTACGTGCGGTAACAGCTGCCACATTCTGTTTCCAAGGAAGGCTATAGCCTCGATTCCAAAGGACGCAGGGTGCACCTTTGGAAGTTGCTCATCGTTACCATGCCTCAAGCCGCAGCCAATATTACGCTACGTGAAAGGATCCTTCATAAAAGTTGGATTTTAGACCGAGTTAAGTTTCTTAGAAATCACATTTGAGATAAGAAGAAATAAACATTGAAGGGTTTGAAAAAGCACAATTTAAATTCAAAATCAAACTTAAAAACACTAAATACGACATTTAAAGGTTGTCAGGATGACCGCCTGCGGTGCATACTCGGTTGAATTTGATGCGTCTGAAGCAATATAAACTTCCCTAAAAGGCTGTCGATATGATAAAGTCTGGCAATTCAAATAATGCTTTAAGGTGGACATGAATGGATCACATGCAAAATCCTAGTTCAAATGTTGGACGCAAATATGATTCAATTTTTACGTACAGGAAACCGAAGCAATGCTGTGGTGGAAGCGATGATCAAGATGGCAGTGGATAAGAAGTAACTGAGACAAAAACTCATCAGCCTTTTGCGGTTCTCTTATCTCTTCTTTTTTAAATCATGGACTAAATTTCACTCCGCTAGATGGTTGAAAATCTTCGTACAATGAAATTTCTTTCTAACTCTAATCTCATCAAATCTATTGCATCAAATCCTTTCACAAGTGCGGATCTTTTTAAGGCTTTTAGGTAAACTTCGACCTCCACTGTTGTAGTTTAGGTCGGCGACTAGTGCACAAACTCTTCTTGTGCGCTTGCTCTTGTCTAGAGCGCATAATCTGGTGTTAATGATAAGTACGCTGGTAGCCGACCAAACTAAAGCCGGTTTTCCACTAGGGAGATTTTTCCGCGCACAGCGGAGCGGCTGTTGTATTTGCATTGTTTATTTCTAACAATAGTTCCATCTAGTCGCTCCGCTACACGCGTACTTGAAAGTCGGATTGACTTCAACTTATCCGTCGCGTCCGATGGCGCCAACCAATCAAATTGCTCGAAAGTTCAGACACAATGACATCAGTATTCTACGAGAGAGGAAAGCCACGGCGAAAAACAGTTCTGAAAATATTTCAAAAAGTTCTTGGTCAAAGAGTCTCGTGTCATTGACCAGCAGATGAAATCATCCCTTTTCTTTTCTTGCTTGACATAGCTGACGAACCATAAACCATTCCTTGTACTGTCTGGTACTGTCTATTCGCTTTTTTGGTCTTCTAAGAGTAATAGCTTTAAAAGTTGAAGCTTCTTCAGCAGAAGCCAGCCTTTGACGTTTGTCCATTTTCAAAGGATGTCTGGACATATCGTTATGTGCGTTTAGGTGCCTTTTTCTCAAGTGGAAATTGAAAATCTTTTTCCGTAGGTGTGCATTGTTTTAGAAACAACAGCCGCTCCGCTGTGCGCGGAAAACTCCGCCTAGTGGAAAAATATACAAAAAGTGTTCCAATTTGAATACCTTTCTTTGATCTGTTTTCCATTCTTCTTCGATTCTTTCACTTTCCTTTCGGCCTTCTTTTTCTTCTTCTTTCTCTTCTTTTTCAACTTTTTCTCCTCCTCCTCCGAGGAGCTTGCAGTGGCCGATGATGAAGCCTCGGATTCTGAATCTGATGATGGCGACTTCGATGGAGATCGAGAATGTTTTCTCTTCGTTTTTTCCTTCGTTGCTAAACAAATATAGAGAAATGAATACCGGAGATGCTCAACCGAGTCCCTGTCAAGCCCCCTCTCACCTCTCCCTTCCCCCGTCAGTCCATAGTTCACCCCCCTACCCAACTCATAATCACAATAAACTCTCAGGAATGATACGAAAGTAAAACGACCAGAAATTCTCAAATTTAGAAAAGAAAAGTAATGTCCGGAAACATGAGTTGGAAGAGGCATTTTTGATTCTAAATCTCTTAGAATGTTTAGGGTTCAGCTCCTAGCATATCGTTCTGGACATTCACAAAGCGATACCTAGAGTATTTGGTTTGTCCATTAGACAGAAAGAAAACGCGCGGTGGCACATTGTGAACACCGATTTTATACCATAACAGTATATGGGGTAGTCTACCATTAGTACAATCATTCGAACGTGACTAAACCCCCTAAAGTTCTCTTTATCCGGCTAACGTTCTTTCTTCAAGAACAAGTTACGTTTCTGTAAGTTTCTGTAAGAACAACAAGTTACGGATCTGAAACCATCAAATTTCAAACCATCAGCGCCTGTGGCTATCTCTACGTGGGCACATAAGGAATGTTCAATCTATCAATGAGTTTAAGAAAGAAATGAAAAAGCTGGAATGGCGCTGATTGCACATGCAGATTATGTAGGGCTTTCATACCACAACTTGGATTTTTGTAATACCATGACATACCAGAGCCAGAATTTCGGATTTTAAACTGCTCGGATTTTTACCATACTACGTCTTAATTCTGCTATATGCCATGTATTTTATATCTTATTTATTCAATCATGTATGTATATTTATTAGATGTATCAATTTTAGCAGTTGGCTTGGATTAGCTTGTATAGTATTGTTTTTAATATTTACTGTACATAGTTATGTTAGCGCCAACTTTAAATAACTTGATGATGGTCATCATGATAATAATAATAATAATAATAATAATAATAATAATAATAATAATAATAATAATAATAATAATAATAATAATAATAATAATAATAATAATAATAATAATAATAATAATAATAATAATAATGATAATAATAATAATAATAATAATAATAATAATAATAATAATATTAATAATAATAAGCAGCAACAATTCCATTGTTTGTCAGTTGTAAGGCATTATGTTCTTCAGATAGATTAATTGTGAATAGAGCATTATCATCATGTAAATAATTTTAGGCTTAAACAACACATTGTCTATAAATTCTTGGCTGCCATGTAAAGTTTTTATACTGAAGAAGATTTTAATTGAAACGTTTTTATGCTACCCGACAGTGTTTGTTTTTATAATAATAATAATAATGATAATAATAATAATAATAATAATAATAATAATAATAATAATAATAATAATAATAATAATAATAACAAAAAAGAAAAGAAAAGAAAAGAAAAGACAGGATTCTTACGAACAGAAAGAATTACAAAGTTGTATGTATAGACGACAAGAACAGGAATGCCATCTTTGGCTAAAACAAAGATTGACACCAAGAAAGACAGCATCAATAATGACACTGATTGAGCAAATGGTGGAGACAAGAGGATGGAAGGTGGCAAGGGGGCTAATGGAAAATGGAAGATTTCGATTATGTGGTGAATTCAATGAAACTGTTGAGCACCTTGTTGCTGGATGTAAGACAATAGCCAACAGTGAGTACTTGGCACGGCACAATAGAGCGTTAATGGTAATGGCTATTGCATGGGCAAAGGAATACGGGTTGGTAGGAAAAGAAACAAAGTGGTATATGGAAAATTGGCTGAGAGGACAAGTCTTGGAAAACAGTCGTGCCAAGTTAGTCTGGGATTTTGAGTTCAACTTACGTAAAACAACAACATCCAGGAGACCAGATCTGGTATTGGAGGACAAGGAAAGAAATAAGATTTGGATATGCGATATGGCATGTCCGCAGCAGGCAAATATAGCAGCTAAAAGAAATGAGAAAGTGACAAAATATCGACAACTTGCATTTGAATTAAGAGAGAGAAGACCAGGATATGATATAGCTATAATTCCTGTTGTCATTGGTGCTCTTGGTGGCGGTATGAAAGAAGTATTGCGTGATGTGGAAAGAGTATTTAGCGAACGCTTAGAACGAAAGCAATTAGCTGAGAAAGCAGTAGCAGAGATGCAGAAAACTGTATTAATGGACAGTGAAAGCATGGTTCGAAAAGTACTTTCAGGACTCGTCCAACACGAAGATTAGATATTGACTGTTTTTTTTTTGTATGGAAGATGTGGCTCATTTTTAGGACCAACAATATTTGATGGTCCTTATTGTTGGCTATTCAACTGTAGCTATTTTGCTTCAATAATAATAATAATAATAATAATAACAATAATAATTATCATTATTATAATATAATTATCATTATTATCATTATTATTATTATTCTAACCATCTACAGCTTTTCTCCTTTGAAGCTGCTGAAAACTGAGTCCATGGTTTGAAGCAACAATGGACGTACATTGATCCATTTGAGCTCGGACTACCCTGGGTACCAGAGCCTCAAAATTAAAATGAATTTTCAGTATTTGATTTTTTGGCTCTGGTACCCAGGGTAAGTTCGAACATGAGTAAGAGAATCGACATAGCTAATTCAATTGGCCATATGAATGAGCTCAACAAATCGCCTACGCAGCGATTGTTTCTTTGGCTACACAATGAAACAGCACAAGTCAAAGTAATCAAATACAAAAGGATGTATTTCTGAATACACCACTTCGATTAACAGCCTCGTTTTGGAAATTATTCAACATTCTTTCATATGAAATTTTGGAGGCCAAATTCGGTTTTAGCACCCAAACTTTAGTCTGACCACAAGTTTTCATGTTGCTAGCAGTCGTGGTGTTAATTTTATGGCGACGTAAAGTTTGGAAATCTGTATGGGATTTGACCGTGAAAATGACTCGGGGTGTAAAGTTTCACCCGGAACGATTTTTTACGGTCAAATCCCTTATAAATCTTTCAACTTTGCATTGTCATAAAATCAACATCACAAATGCCAGCAGGTTAAAAACATGTAACTGGACTAATGTTTGGGTGCTAAATCCGAATCTGGGCTCGAAATTTTCATGAGAACAATGGGAAGGAATTTTGACAAATTTCTAAAACGAGGCTGCTTCATCGAAGTGGTGTATTGGCCTCGGACAGCTTTCAAGCATGCCGATTCCCTTTAAATTGAGATATAATATTACCTTTCGGTTGTTTGATGTTCTTTGATCTTTTAACAAGTTCTCCACAAGTTGAAATCCTAATCTCGGCATATGGTTTATGACTGCTGTCAGTTTTCTGATTTTCAATTTCTCGTATAAGTTCAAAGCCAGTTATTGCATGTCCAAATATTACGTGGATCCTAAAATGGACAAAATACTTAGCTCTACTAAAGGTATACACATACAGTGAAAGGAAGAGAAGAACTTTACCCCGTAAATTTCTTTTTCATTCTGAGTTAACTAAGCCAATGATTGAGCCAATGATAAAACAGCAAACACAAACACTATTTGTCAAACATTTGTGAATTGCTAGACAAATTCAGCTACGTTATTTACATACACTTTAGCGTAAGTGCCATATACTTTTGAAATCATCTCTTTCTATTTATGAATGAAGTAGAAGCAAACAATGTAAACATTTGTATTGTCATGAAGAATCTTATCCCATGTGCCCAAGTCACAACACAATTACGAGAATGTTTTGCTTATGACAGAGGCAGACAATGTTTATGATGTCCTTTAAAACCATGGCCAAACAAATTCTTGCTAAGAAATGTTTTGTGACGAAGCCAAACAGGAAAGCATTGCAAATAAAAACCCAAATACTTGGCGATCAATGCCGACTCATTTGGCAAGCGCTTTCATCTTGATTTATTCATTCATTTATTCATTCCTTCATTTATTCATTCCTTCCTTCATTCATTCGTTCATTCGTTCGTCTATTCATTCACTCATTCCTCCCTTTATCCATTCGTTCATCCGTTCATTCATTCATTCATTCATTCATTCCTTCATTCGTTCATCCATTCATACAATTATTCATTCGTTCAATCATTTCATTCATTTCTACATGGTAGCTCCACCAGTACAGAGGATTGCTTTGATGAAGGCCGTGTTGAACTTCTTTGAAAGAAATTGATTAAAATTTTTGCACATGTAACAGAAACATAAGATCCTTTTGGATGATTACAAAGTCCGTCCTGAGCTAAACAAGCATAAGAATATCTGATTATTGATTTCTTCATAACCCCAAATGATCGTTGATTCTGTTTTTTGCTACAGTCAGAGAGATGAGTGTTGCTGCTAAAGTCGCCTTCAATGGAAAATCGAGCGCCTAGTATAAGGACAAGAATCGCCTCAAGGTCAAAGGCAATGTTTTGGTCTTTATGTCAAACGAGAATGATACGCAAAAATCAAAAGTCATTACCCCTAGTTTGCTTATAGTTCGTGCACAAAACCATTGGTGCATCTGTGTCAAATGAGATGTCATGTGAGATTTACGATAACGCAAAATTACTTATGCAGAACCGTACAGAACGTTTCAGTTGTTGCTATTCGCGGGCATCTAATTTGAGACAAGCAGTCACGAAGATTCCTCTGTGCAGAATGATATGCATGAAGATGTTTTGGTTCAGTGTGATCACGTCCCTTCCCCCAGTCCATGGCGCCATTGCTTGCTGGGATTCTGCACCTTTCGTCTCAACTTCACCTGCGATGATTGCATCCGTTGCTGTGTAGGAGGGGGGTCCTTCTACCTTTGGTTATGCTGCAAATGCTAGCCTCTGTGCAGGCCGCCGGTTACATCATCCTCTAAAGTTGAGTTATTTGCATAATGAGTACTATCAATAAGTGGCTAATGATTCGTTCGTTCTAGAAAACGATTGTTTTGACATAATTAAGCTGCTAATGAAGTCAAGAACGTGCCAATTCTGGGTGAATTTGTTGCTGTGCCAGGGTAAACATCCTAGTAATTTATCCATCTTATGGTGTCAAATCTGTCTAACATGAAATAAGCCGACGTCAAATGTTGCTATAGGATCGCGGGAAACTTCTGTCTTGTATGCGCTTTATGTGCGCTTTCTTTATTTCAGTGCCAATTAGCAGAGATAAAACGTTAATCAATTGCTTTAACGAGCGTGACGGAAGTGGGTTTCTTTCTGACTGACTGACTCACTGACATCGAAGCCCCTTCTTAGATTACAAAGTGGACTTTGTAATCAAACATAAGATCCTTTTGGATGATTACAAAGTCCGTCCTGAGCTAAACAAGCATAAGAATATCTGATTATTGATTTCTTCATAACCCCAAATGATCGTTGATTCTGTTTTTTGCTACAGTCAGAGAGATGAGTGTTGCTCCTAGTATAAGGACAAGAATCGCCTCAAGGTCAATGGCAATATTTTGGTCTTTATGTCAAACGAGGATGATACGCAAAAATCAAAAGTCATTACCCCTTGTTTGATTATAGTTCGTGCACAAAACTATTGGTGCATCTGTGTCAAATGAGATGTCATGTGAGATTTACGATAACGCAAAATTATCCATGCAGAACCCTACAGAACGTTTCAGTTGTTGCTATTCGCGGGCATCTAATTTGAGACAAGCAGTCACGAAGATTCCTCTGTGCAGAATGATATGCATGAAGATGTTTTGGTTCAGTGTGATCACGTCCCTTCCCCCAGTCCATGGCGCCATTGCTTGCTGGGATTCTGCACCTTTCGTCTCAACTTCACCTGCGATGATTGCATCCGTTGCTGTGTAGGAGGGGGGTCCTTCTACCTTTGGTTATGCTGCAAATGCTAGCCTCTGTGCAGGCCGCCGGTTACATCATCCTCTAAAGTTGAGTTATTTGCATAATGAGTACTATCAATAAGTGGCTAATGATTCGTTCGTCCTAGAAAACGATTGTTTTGACATAATTAAGCTGCTAATGACGTCAAGAACGTGCCAATTCTGGGTGAATTTGTTGCTGTGCCAGTGTAAACATCCTAGTAATTTATCCATCTTATGGTGTCAAATCTGTCTAACATGAAATAAGCCGACGTCAAATGTTGCTGTAGGATCGCAGGAAACTTCTGTCTTGTATGCGCTTTATGTGCGCTTTCTTTATTTCAGTGCCAATTAGCAGAGATAAAACGTTAATCAATTGCTTTAACGAGCGTGACTTACTTTCTTTCTTTCTTTCTTTCTTTCTTACTTTCTTACTGACATCGAGTCCCCCCTTAGATTACAAAGTTGGACTTTGTAATCAAAAATGAATATGTTAAAGTGCAACCAGAAATCGCATTTCAGCTTACTTTTAACGATGCTATGGGATGCAGCTTGTTGGCTTCACGATAAACGAAAAATAGGTTACAGCCAGGACAGGCTAACCTTGGTTTGAAACATTTGAGATATATGCGTGTCAAGTAATTCTTTCTCATTTATTGAACATTTCGGATAACAAAATACGTGATAATCAAGTTTAAAGAGGCTTTGGTGGGCAATGCTTTGGTACAATCTGTCGTGTGTTGCCTAGTTGTTCATCAAAATACCCCCCATACAAAGACGCTACTAGGACAGACTTAAGCGAATGATGGAGGCAGTTATTAGCTACCCGAACACAAAATCAGCTATTCGCTAGCAGTAAACCAAGGGTCTCATCGAATGGCAGGTGTAACAATCTCAAATCTTAAACTTCGCAAATCAAATTTCTCTCCGTAAATAAGTCTGAAGCAATGCCAAGACTCTAACAATTTTTCAAGATCATTTTTAATTAAGTATGTTAATTACGTAGCCAAGACTGTTTTCTATTGACTCTGCTAAGAAGCATGTCTTGCTTCCCACGAAATTCGTATTCCTTGCGTCAGTCGCTATGTCATCTGACAACTAAAAATCCTTTGCTGTCAAATTTACTTTCAAAATCTATGATTTTGGGGCGCCTTCTGTCGATCTCTTTGTATGTTTCCATGTTATGCTCACATGGGATATCCTGTTGATGACATGCTGTAGGTCTTATATTACGCATCGAAGATGGAGCCAATATTTTATTAATATGTTTGGACAAGCCGTAATGGAGATAAGGCCTCATTGACGTGGGTAAGCACACAAAAGCGGTGCTCGCAGGCACAAATATTGTCACACATTATTTGCTGGCAAATCTGGCAAATCTACTGTCCTCAGAGTGATTTGATTGCGGGAACTGTTTGACCATGGGTTTAGAATATTTTTCATGGAGACTGATGGAAATAGATAATTCTGTTTCCCATTTGATGCTAGGCTATAGTAGCTCCAAATTTTTATCTTAGGATGTGAGTGCGGGGTAAAGGGTGGATGGGATTCCTGCTGTGTGGCTGGATGGCTCTGCTGCCCTTTGCTTCCTTGTGTGCTATCCCACTTGGGGTGGCACGCGTGGCAGGGGGTGGTGGCTGTTTTTGTCTGCGCGAGGGGGGCCCTCTGTTAATTATCTTGCCCTTGTTTTTTCTCTCAAAAATTAATATCGTTTCTTACACATTGATATCATTGCCGGGATCTTTGCCTCAAATCTAATGTGAGAAAGACATAAACATTTTCATTGCAGCTTCTTTTCCTTAGCATCTTGTACATTTTCGAAATGTTAAGTGTCTGTCATGGTGGGAACTCCGATGGCCTAGTGTCTATGTCTGCCATGAAAGACACAGTAGCTGTACATTTATTAGTTTCTTTCAGTGGATTGTAATAAAACAATGGAGAAAGTCTTGTTAGTATTAGGGAAGAAGCGAAGAAATATGCTGTCATTCTAGCTAATAAACTTATAGAGGCGAACAGAAAACATCCCAATTTTGATGCAGAACTTGCAAGAGGCGATATTGCAAATACCATTACAACATGAGTCTTCTGGTACTATCTTATCTAGGGAAAAATATCAAAATTATCTACAATAGAGGATCGCGCTAAAGATGGTGGCGAGGACTTTCTAACGAGATGCACTGCGTTCTTTAATCGAATTCCTATAGAATCGTTAAAGATTTGTAATTCGAACACAATGCATCTTGTTAAAAAATTACTCGTCGCCATCTTTAGCGCAACCCTCTGTTCAGTTTAGTAAAGAAATTAATCTGGATTTTAACGCACTCAACAGGGGCTTGACCACATGGAGTACTGTCGTCTTAAAATTAGTTCCTACCCAAGATAGACGCTTCACATGCCCAAAATATTAGAACGTGTTACTGGGATCCAGGATCTGAAACGAATACATGAACCATCGTTTGCAACTTGCACCAAGGTTTATCATTTTCAGAATTCAGGATTCTGAAAAGGCCTAAAATGCAAAGAATTTTCTAAATAAGATAGAAGACCAAAAGTTCATCATACTCTACTCATTGCGAGCGAACGAACAGCTTTCCTGTTTTCATGGATACTACTTAAAGTTTTTCCAGAGTTCTCTATCTTGAGCAACTTTTATGATGTTTTTGAAACAATCTTCAGCAAATATTCCTCTTTGTTCTAAGTCAGTTTTAGTTCGTTTCAGCTAGGCTACGTTAAGTTTTGCTCTTGCCACTTCAGTCTTTTGTGGTTTTCGTGTTTCTCTTAATGCTTGCTTTGCTTGTGTTCCTTCTGTAAATCTACCAATAGTTAGACAACGAAATGATTGCGAAACTCACCCATCTAGATGTGGTGCTGGCTTAACTGTACTGTAAAGACAAAATAGAGAATGTTATGAATGTTAGATAACTTCGAACAGTGTTACAATACAATTGCAAGAGACAAATTGTGATTAAGTTCATAATTTTGCAATCTCGCAATCAATCAAATCAAGGTTATAGCTGAAATAACATCGAAAGATTTGCTCCTTATCATTCAACAATTCATTTCATGAGCTATGATACAATGAGTTTTTGGAAAGGGAAGACAAAAATTATATATAGACTTTTTTACCCATTAGTTGCCCAGTAATCTAATCTGCATCTGTTTATCTCTTTGAGTCGAAACGATCACCACACAACCTTTTCTTTCATTGTTTCTCTCTGCGATTCGGTTTCATTCTATTTTGCTGTTTTTCCTTGGCCCTATCGCTAGGAAGGAGATTTGCCACAGGGGGCCTAGCCAAAAACAGCAAAATAGAATGACACAGAATCGAAGAAGGAAACAATGAAAGAAAACAGGTTGCATGGTGATCACATTTCGACTCAAAGTGATAAACAGAGATGCATATTAGATTACCGGGAAACTAATGGATAAGAAGCTCTATGATTTTTGCCTTTCCTTTCCAAACATCAGCGCATCATCGCCCATGTCCATATATTCAAAATTATCCTTAGTGTACCAAAAAAGTACACTGTTTCAACATTTCCTAAAGAGATGTTTTAGTTTCCAAGATTATCATTTGAACGAAAACGAAATAGATGAGATCTTCATTTGCAATTTGCGACCTCGTATGTCCACATCGGCTGTGTATTCGACGAGTAAATGCCTCAAAACACTCAACATTATAAGGCTGCCGATAACAGATCGTTATTAAAATAACGAAATCATCTTCATTCAAATGATAGATCTCCTAGCTTCCCAGAATCGATTTTATTTTCCGAAAGGACCACGTGAGAAGTGTATAGGACAGGTGAGGACGAAAACTTGTGAATGGACTGAGTTCAAAAGAAAGATTTCCCTGCTTCTAGCAATCCACTACAATTTTCTTAATGGAAGACGCCAAAAGTGTGGAAGTCATACGAAGACAAAAGCATCCGGATCGACTGATTTCAAAAGGAAAACTTCCTAGCTTCTAGCAATCCGTTACAATTTTTTAGCAGCAAGATGACAAAAGTGAGTAGTACATGGCGGAATAAAAGCATTAGAATCGACTGAGCTCAAAATGTTCAGCGAACAAAGTTGGAAAAATTCAACAAAGAATGCTATCAACTTCGACGCAACTTACTTCAGGCAATTTACACAGAAAGAATTTTGGTTTCTCTTGATAGACTTATCAACATTTCCACGTTTTCATATTTTGCAGCTCAGTCGATTTTGTCCTAAAAAGTGAAACTTTTTACGAAAGATAAATGCTATAGCTTGTACTTACATAAAAAATTGTGACCCGTTTGTATTTGGTCCTCTGTTGGCCATGGAAAGCAGATACGGTCGATCATGTTTAAGCAGAAACTCTTCGTCTGCAAAAAAACGAAATTAGGCCCCATTTACACTATACCGTTTTCAAATGAAAACGGTACAAAATCATGCAGTTTTGGCCTTCCGTTTATACTAAAACGTTTTGGTAACCGGCATCAAATTAAGACGATTTTGAAAACGGCAACATTTGAAAACGGCATGAAGTGCTTCAGTGTAAACGCTTGAAAACGGAACGATATCGTTATGGGGGTTGGAATAAAAGCGGGGGGTTAAAAATTTTTTCGCAAACTAACAAGAGGTGGGAGGGGGGGTGATTAATTGGCACTTGAGAGTACAAAATAATAGTACAGCATACTCTATTACGAAGACAATACCATTAGGAATGTAAAACTATGTCTACCTTATGGCAATTTAAATAAAACAGAATAATAACATAATGCTACATGAAACTACCAGAAAAAAGAATAAAATACAAAAAGCGACGTGGTTGTCTGACTTATAAGTGAATGTAAGATTTCCTAATCAAATTGGCCAGTTCTATGAATAAAACACACTATAAACACTGAGTTAAAAGCAGTATAGATACTTTTATCAAGATTTATCATACAAGAAAACCTGCAGTAGAACATCATTTCAAAGACTACTTTATCCAGGTGGTTGTAACAAAGAGGAAACATCAGAGAGAAGATCTCTTTGTGATACTTCAAGAGAAGGGCGGCACAATGGAAAGTGCTCCTGACTTCTTCAATAAATTCTCACTGTCTTCTTGCAAGAAAAGCAACTAGAATTGGAATTTTGGGAAACTTGATTGAAACTGCAATAGTTTCTGAAGCTGTTGTGACATTTGAAGTTGATCTATACAAACAGATCGAAAGAATACCTTTGAAAGTACCACCATATATTGATTCACCACCAGTTCCATTTCCTTGAAAATTGCAAAAACAAAACAAATGATTCACAGTTAACAGTGATAATTCCAAAGTTAATGAAGATCATTGTGTCATTGTATATAAAGAAAAAATAGGCTACAGAACAATAACAGACATCCTTGAAGGGTTTGCGTTATTTACAGGAAACTTTTTTTGGCACACATTAAAATAGAACAAAGTCTAACAAACTCTTAAGAATTCTTTGATTATTTTCAAGAATTCCTCACATTTACAGGACAGTTCTTAAGAGGTATAAAATGTAGAAAAATGTTTTGACAAGAAGTCGTTAAAATGAAAAGATACCTCTCATGACTTCTTAAAGACCCATTGCTAACCATGATTCTTTATGGCGCCAAAGTTGACTTTTGTATTATCTGAAAGTCCTTTTGGGGCTAAATTCCCTTTGCCTTTTCATTTGGTGCAACAAAGGGTCATGGTTAGCAATGTGTCTTTAAAGGACTTTTAGGCAACAGTGAAGTGCTAATGTTTGTAAGGCGTGTGCTGTGTACACAGTCTGCTTTTTGTGAAAAATCAACTGCACACACTGAGGGTAAGGGTAGCCTACAGGCTTAGTTCTTAAAGACACTACATTGAATGGTTGTCCTTGGAATTACCTGCACAGCATAAGGCTCAAATCTTTAAAAGGGTGGGTGTAAAATTCCATTACATTTTTCTTTGAATGAAAGTGCTTGAAAGGAACTTTGAATAATTCGCGGTAAATCTGCTATGGCAAATTTTTGATATCCTGATTAGTTTCAAAATGGCGGCATTTAATAATTTTGAGGCTGTGAGGTCCTCAAACTTCTAAATCCTAAACAAGAAGAGCTACAGACCTCTGCTTCCCACCATACTGTAGGCCTTCATAAACTATAATTTTTGAAGATTATATCAATTTTCCCCAAGCAATTTAAGTTTTACAATGATTTTATATTTTTCAAAATTTTCATTGAATTTTTACAAATATAATCACAACGCCACCACTTTAAAAATAATCAAGATATCAATAAATTGCCATGGCAGATTTACAGCAAATTACTAATATATCTAATATATATCAATAAATCAATAAATTGCCATGGCAATATATATATCAATAAATTGCCATGGCATATATATACCCAAAGTTCCTTTCAAGTCATTAGTTTCATAGTAAAATTTGATGCAATTTTACACCAACTTTTTAAATAATAGAGCCCTATAATTACCTGCACTAAAATCTCCACCCTGTATCATAAAATCTCGAACAACTCTGTGAAAAATGGATCCTTTGTAGTGCAATGGCTTCTGTGTTGTTTTTCCTTCACCTCTCTCTCCTAAAATAAAGAATAAAAGGGATTTATTATACTTCTGTATTTGCCACTAAGACAGGTATCATTGAATTTGCTGATGGTTGCCATCTACTGTATCATTTTTGTATGAAATCAGATTTTCAAAATTGCATTGTTTGTAATATCATTTCCCTCCATCCTCCCTCATATGGTTCAGTAAAATATTAATAAATTCAAAAGTGTATATATATTCTATGATCTGTGCTTACAAGTATTAGCACGGTGAGATATGTCAACTGGTAGACTATCTGCCGCGACAGCAGAAGGTTCCGAGTTCAAATCTTGGTCTCACCACAATTTTTCCATTTTTCTCCATTTGTCGAAATTTTAGTATCAAAATATACAGTTACAGATATAAAAAATATATACACAGTATATATATTTATTAGAGTTGTCTGAAGATCGTTAGTGTGAAACTCTGAGTAAGAACAAAGAATGTACAGTAATCTGTTTTATTACCTCAGTCCTGTTATAATTTGCTCCACCTTCATGGCATTGAGCACTGTTTTACAAGTAAAGGCAGATACAACCCCTTGTAACCAGAATATAGAGGTTGTATAGAGAGGTTGGACAACAAAAAATACTAAGATTTAACACACTGAGACCTTTTGAATTGAATTGAGACCTCATCAGATGTGAGGATTATGTTGTATGACATTAAAGGGCGGGTCCCACCTTAAATAGTTTTCAATAGTAATATAAAAGAGCAGATGAGTCATTGAGTGCAAAGAAAACAAATATTTTGAAGAAAAATTTTTTTAAATATTCATTTTCTTGGCACCAAATGACTGGTCTGTTTCGTTCTCATGGGAATGAAATGTAGCTAAATTGTTGGTTTTTGATGCTAAAGTGATCAATATTAATTGTTCACATCCATCATAACGATAAGAAATAACACATTTGCTATTTCTATCAATTCTTAACGAATTAATAGTAAAATTACTTGATTTCATTTTGTTTCATTTTGTCTCGTTGAATGTAACAAGCCTGAGAAAATAATTACAAACCTGTACATAATGCTCTAAAGTTATCAGCAGTCTTTGGGCACAGATCAGCAAATAGTTCAAAAATAACCCTTCCAGCTAAAACAGACAAAAAATTGATCCAATTCTGGTGCTATCAAAATGTTATAGGGTATCGGCGGTATATTCCGGACGGTTAAGGTTCTTAGGCCTAATGTGCTAAGACCTGTCTTCCGAATTGAAAAACAAAATTAGCATGTTTAACTTACATCATTTTGTGATTCTTTTCTCGACAGTTTGCAATTTTTTGCATCTTCCTGTGATTTCTGTAGCTCTTCTTTTCCGCTGGGTTGTTTAGGCCTAAATTCTCGCGTGGCGGTATATTCCGGACGCAAAAGTTGATCGTCGATTTGGCGTGCAAAACGCTACCTTTCGTTGGCGATTCTTTTACATTTTATTCGTTTAGCTCTTGAAAGTTAATTTGTGTAGTTTTCATCGGCATCACTCTGCTTTGCTTGCATATCTGACAAGTTGAATATCGTTGACCCGTTTATCGCAACAAGCGACGTTGACACGATATTTTCGAATGCATGCAGGAGCACTGTTTGTTTATGGGGGATTTACAGTGACCTGGAGTTTATTTCAAAAACTCAAGATATGTGAAAAGATCGATTAAGAGATAGAGAACATGAAAATAAAATGCAAGTTTGCTTTGCGATTAAAGGCTTTTGTGAAACGGGCTTAATGAACTGATTGTCCGGCAAATACCGCCGTCCGAAATTACCGCCGATACCCTAGTTGCAATGAAAATAATTTTGCACACCAAATGTAATGCATAGCAGCTATTTTCCAATAACCTTTAATCATTCTTGAGCGAAAATTCCTGTCAGCTTTTCTGCATAGCACATCTCAGGCCTTCCTGCTAAATTTGTGTAGCAGATATTTGAACTAGGCCCCAACAAAGATATTTGGTGTGCAGGACAAAAATTGATCCTAGGGTGTAAAGCTACATTTTCATGCCTCTGAAAATGTTAGGCCTATTGTTTCTCATTGTTCCAAACTGTTTACATGTTGCAAACATTTGGAACTTCTGTCAGAAGATCTTCCTTCCATGATGGGCAATTTCAAGTCTGATAAGTGAAAAGGAAATAACACAAGATTCATAGTTTTTAAGATGATGGCCGCCAGGCATTTGCAAAATTTGTACTAACAAACAGGACTCCATATTTACTTGTATTGTACGTAAGTTGTGGTATGCTGATATGCGCATTTTCAATTCAATTTGGAACACTATCAGCGCCATTTTATCCCTGCTTGAAAATCCCCCACCCTTTGCATCTTGTCAAACTTTCCAATAATCTACCAAACAAACATAAATAAAGGGCCTTATTCTTAGGAACACCTCCTAAATTCCCGTCCTATTAACTATTATCATCGCTGACATAAAGAACCGTTCTTTCAAAAATGATATAAATACCTGGTACACCGTTGATAAGAATATCAAAGAAGCATCTAGGCCTGTATCCACGCGCTTTCGGGGGCCATTCTTCCTCCGCCATCTTCTTTCTTGAATTTGAAATTCCGAAAGTCAGTATCGAGGTTTGTTTGAAATGGAGGCAAAATTTGGTGCCGCGAATGTGTGCCGTGTGCCGTCGTGCTCTGCGCGCTTTTGCAATGACGTTCGTCTTACTTCAGTACAAATGGAAGATGAGGACACTTTCACTGGACCCATCTTTTGGTCCATTAATTTGCACTGCAGACGTACTTTTTTCAGCGTAGAATTTTAGAATGCTTCTACAAAAAAAGAAAGTTTGCATCCAACATTTCGATAGCAAAAGAGAAACATGAATCATGGAAAGATTGAAGAGATAATAAATTCCAAGAGATTAAATTTTGAAGAGATGATGGCTTCCAGGCTCCAAAAACAAAAAGCATTAGATAGCGCTAGCTGGAATAAAACTTATGACATGATTCCGTGTATTTGTTCATTAATTTTAATCTGCCATTCTATTTTCTCTCATACATTAGTCTCAGTGAGAACCATCCATTTCAATGAGCAATGCTGAGAATTATGTAAGGAGTATAAGTTGGAATGGCACAGAATTTCCCAAAGACTGGCAAACAGAAGACATTCTAAAAGATCCAAGAGTTTAAGGCCCCGTTCACACGAGAACGGAACGGAACGGAACGATGTGGAACTGTTCCAGAAAACAAAGAAATTTTTGCAGGTGTTCACACGAGAACGACTAGAAACGTTCCGTTCCGTTCCGAAAAGTGGACGGCTCTGAAAAGTGAGCCGTAAAATGGAACGAAACGGAACGAAACGATTTAGCCCTCGTGTGAACACTTTTTTGAAGCGTTCCGTTCCACTTTGCGGACTTTTTTCATGCAATTTATACATGAGGTAATTCTAAGACTCCAAACAATAGGATTGTTTACGCATGAAAATGGAAAAACTTAATGGCGAGCTTAGAAAATTTATATCTCTAGGGAGGAAGATATTAACACTTCAAATCGATCCATTACCGTGTGAACACCCCTTAAAAAGTTCCGTTCCGTTCCGTTCTGGTCCGTTCCGTTCTCGTGTGAACGGGGCCTAAATGCGGTCTTTTTAAGCTTATTTTCCGCTAGGCAATAAAAGTCGTGCAACAGGACAAGCATAGCGCGAAAAATATTGGAAAAAGTTTGTCGTGAGAATGCACGATTGATCCCGACCACATTGCTTCAGAAAAAAGTTCGTATGGCGAAAAATGTGTTTTTCCCAGGAAGCTTATTGTTAATATTTGACGCGTCGCGCTCGCGCTACATCTGTCGTTGAAGGGAAAGCAGGCTTTCCTTACTCTTTGCAGCTGTGAAGAATTTATGATGTACGCCTTACTGACAAAATGGACCAACATGTTTTCTTGATGTTATTTATTTCATTCTTTTGTTTTCAACTCCATGATACGCAGTTTAACCCCACAAAATTCCTAATAAGCTTGGTGCTTGATTTACAAAAGAAAACGCCTACTACACGTTACTAATACACGTTCAAAAGATGTCTTCATGGTTTTCGGGGATGAAATTGATTTACAGCCAGCAATGTTTGATCACCACAATTGAGAAGCTGCATATAATCATGATAATTAAAATAAAGTCAAAATAAAGCATGATTGTTTTGGCAAATCAGCGGGTTTCATTGTGTTGTATGTAATTACGCGCTAAGAATACGTACGTTTTAATCAGCGTTACAAAATGAAATCACTAATGTGTTTGAGCAAACGAGAGCATACACTGTTTCACTTTGGCAGCAAATTCTGCTCTGAAAAAGTCAAGTATGCAAATCATGATTAAAGGGCAATCTTTGAGAGTAAACAAAGATTGAATCCTGGTTCATGAAAGAGTTTGTCAAATAATTATAATGAGCATGTTTCTATGATTAGCTTTTGCGACTTTATTGCTAAGGGAACAGGCCAGACATAGCTACCAAATCTTGTAGCCACCGTGAATACATTACAAAAACGCTCGCAAACCCATTGTTTTTCTAGCTACACAATGAAAGCGCATGCGTCAAAGTTATCGCGTATGATAGTGATTCATGAAACATATTAATTAAAACTAACTACATATGGTTTCATACGCCCCAGAAGAAGCAAAGCTTAGCGTATAAATGATGAAAAATGGAATGAAAATGGAATCAACACACGTGAAGGTTAAGGTGAAGTTGCGATTTTTAGCGCCAAGCGCTGGAATCACAGAAGTAGCTAAGCGGTAATCGAGGCCGCTACCCCTTGTCATGACGCTCAATTGGCAGGGCCCAACTGAGTACCGAATTAAATTATGCCATACTGTTCTGGCTGCAGAGTTGGAGGATTGTACCACTGTGCCACAACACCTTCTAATACGATTTTAGACTTGCATATGCAGCCCTTGAGTTAGCTGTTATTCTCCGTCAACTTGCATCAAAGGGAATCGACACAATTAAAAGTTGGCCTGATCTACCGGGTGAGTCAAACAAAGTTCAACCGTTTGGCGGGCATTGGAATAAAAAGTATGTGGCCGATATTCAAAACTTAAATGTTAATCTATCAGTCAAAGGCTAACTTAGTAAGAAAATTTTGTTTGGTAAAATCAAACATCTTTAAAACCCAACGATTAGAAAAATGTCTGTAACGGGTCTGTATGGTAATCGATAGCTTCACGTTTTCCATTCTGGTCCCTGATTTATTTGGCCTTGGAGTTTAAATTCATTACCACCGTCAGTTTCAGAACAGGATTTTAATTTCAATAACAAGTAAATCATGGACCAGAATGGAATGTGGAATCAATGTTTCCAAACATTCCTCTCACCGGCATTTTCCTGATTTCTGGGTCCGGATAATGAGTGACTTCAAGAAACAAAATTTTCTCATCTAAGTTAGCCTTTGACTGATAGCTTAACAATTTAGTTTTGAGTATCAGCCACATACTTTTTATTCCATAACCCGCTAAAAGCGTAAACTTTTTTTTGACTCACCCGGCATTGTTCTCGACAACTTTAACGCATCCGGTTTCATTGTTTAGCTAGAGAAGCAATAAGTTTGTAGGCGTTTCTTTGGCCTGTTTATGGCAGCTACGAGATATAGCTATGTCTGTTCCCTTTGAAAAAGAGTCTCGCGAAAAGTAATCATGGAAACATGCTCATTATAATTATTTGACAAACTCTATTATGAAATGAGGATTGAATCTTTGTATACTCTCAAAATGCTGTTTGACATACATGACATGACATACATATTTGACTTTTTGAGGGCAGAATTTGCTGCCAAAGTGAAGCAGTGTGTGCTTTCGTTTGCTCAAACACATTAGTGATTTCATTTTGTTACGCTGATTAAAACGTATGTATTCTTATAGCGTGTAATTACACAAGTACAATCAAATAAAACCAGCTGATTTGCCAAAACAATCATGTTCTTGACTTTCATATGCTGCTCTTTAATTGTGATGATCAAAAATATGCCGGCTGTAATTGATTTCAGCCTCGAAGTTCATGCAAACATCTTTTGAACATTTCTCATAGTTTGGGATACTGCGAATTCCACCTTTTGTAAATCACAAAGGAAAGATGTTAACTCTGATTGGCTCGCTGATCAATAGGACGAGCAAAGCGTTTCGGGCATGCGCTGTTTCACAAAGGAAGAATGAAGTGCAATGACCCTGAGATCGATACTGCGCAGACTCCAAAGCGCTTCGATGGGTGTCTGGCTCTTCTCGAGAAAACCCGTAAGACTTTCACTGATAGTATCCCGAACAATACTGTTGAAGGCATTTTGTTCTGATTGTAATACATTCAAAGACAAACGAGTCTACAAGGGAGCAAGAGAGAGAGAGAGAGACGCACAAATTTCCTGAGTCTGACTTCACACCATTTAAGACCTAAAATGATGGATTATTTCCGGAGCCAAGTAAGAAGACGATGGCCAACATAATGTCTCCCAAGAAGGATGAAACAAAACAATGCTGCCGGTTGCGATTAGTCAACATTGAAAACTGGAAATTGATCGAGAGAGTCGAACCAATGACATTGCCAATTTATCGGTAAAATACAATTCTTTTATGGTTCAACTTTTCTTTACGAAGCATCTGGTGAACAATGAAATGAGACTCGAGATGGTATTTGTCATTTTTCCAAATCTTACGTGATTATAGATGAGTAGATAATTCTTTCATAATATCTCAGAAGCAAATTTTTGCCATGTTTTTGTTCCGTTTTACGAAGCTTACTTGATCCAGAGGTCGTAGGACATCATTGCATTGGAAAAATGACTGAATACACTTTAGAATGGATCACACACATCATTATTTTAATTCTAAATATTTTCACGATACTATTAAACATTTTCGGGATATATACATTACACGCATCAAACATTGGAGGCTCGAATCAGATTAAAATAATCATGGGCTTAAGCCTGAGCGACATATCCATGTCAGTAACGTCATTATGTATATCGGCTCTAAGTCTGATCGGACACTCACTGCCTGATAGCCAGATCTCGTTGTATGTCTTTTTGCCGAGAGCAGGCACGGTCCACGCTTGGTATAGCATGAATTTTTTATTGACACTTGATAGACTTTTCGGTTGCAATTTTCCCTTTAAATACAGAATACACGCAACGAAGAGAAGATTGAAAATCATAATGGCAATTTGTTGGATCACATCATTAGCTGTTGTTCCGGTTTTTTATTTACCGATGTTTGATTTGAAGAAAATATACTTAGTCTGCAACAGATATCTCTGGATTTCGTATGATGCAATTTTCATGGCTCTATTCATGGTCACCTACACCTCAATATTATATCGAAAGATTCGTCGAAATGAGCGTTTCAGAAGAGCAACAATTCCATCCGAAAACCAGCGATTCTTTCTCGTTACTACGTCATTAATGGTTGCATTTATCTTTCTCGAAGTATTCCCATCCATCGCCAGTTCAGTGTTAGTTTCAATAAATGGCAAATTGTCTTTATCTCAAATAGCCATCACTGAGTTTGCATATCAATTAAATACTCTCTCGGACCCCATAATTTACATTTTCCTGTTACCTGTGGTTCGTCAAACTGCAGCTACAAAGATTCGTACGGTTCTCGGGCTTGGAAGTAAAGTTGCGGCCAATCGAACAAGAGATGACAACGACGGCTCGCAAGGAGAACAAGCTAACAACAAAACTATTGAGTGAGACTGGCTACAAAGATTCGTACGCCCCTCGCACACTCTTCAAGTTTCCTCGTACCGTATGAGCCAAAAAGACGCCCATGGTTCCCAAAAATATTGGTCCTTGAAAACTGTCTTCTTGTATGGCCGATATTTCAATTAGATCCAGAAATTTACCCGGCTTTAATCAGTCATTCCTTCCCGTGGATATGCAAGATTTTCTGCAGAAAGTCGCTTTCAGAAACCTCCAAAAACGAGCGGAAATGAGGAGCCAAATTTTGTTGCTTTTCCTTCTTTACAATAATTACAACAAAATGGAACTGCAAATATTTGATCCTCTAGGCAGAATGGAATCCACTTGAATAAGTTTCTCATGCTAGGGGAAGACTTTTTCATCGTCCTAAGAGGAAAGCACGTGCTAAAGCATGTTCAAGTCCACACGGTAAGATAGATATATTAGGGAAATTTGCTTGTGATGTTAGCACGAGGTTTCTCAACAGGACTTTCTGGAGAAAATCCCTTGTAGAATTTGAATAGAGCGACAGATTTCAGTCAGGAAAATGTCTAAAAATAATTAAAAATTTTTAGGGAGTAGTAGCCTTTCAAAGGGCGTGCTATTTTTCTGGTAGAGTCAGGGCCAAGGATACAAGACACATCGAAAACATCTGACAAGAAGGGGTGTGGGGGGGGGGAATGACAAGAGCTATTGACTGAGATTTTGGATTATAGTTCAAATAATACAGAAAAATCCGGAAGTAGCATCAATCAAAATAAAAAATACCAAGATCAACATCATTGGCAACAAATTAATGCCACAATCTGCGGCATGAGTTTCGGATCAGGGAAGACAGAAAGTAATAAAGCATCGAAGGTAACAAGAAAAGTTGTACATATGCTATGTTAGACTACGAATTGACTGATGTGATAATAAGGTCAGATCATAATACAATGTGAAATAAAATGTTATAAAGCACTCTAAAATTAGCTGCAGATGATATCTCCTTACACCAGATCACAAAGACAGGCTATATGATTCATTGCTACTCTAAACACTCCTAACCCGAATCAAAATGTACGGTTCTGAGTAAAACAACTACCAGAGGAGCAAATAATACTGGCGCTTGAAAAACTGTACCAAAAAAAGTTTACGCGTTTTGCGGGCCATGGGATACAAAGTATGAGACCGATATTCAAAATTAAAATGTTAACCTTTCAGTCGAAGGCTAACTTAGATGACATGATTTGTTTGGTAAAATCACTCATTATTTAGACACAGAAATTAGGAAAATGCTAGTAGAAGGCATGTTTGGGAACAAGAATTCCACATCATGACTTAGACTGCGGTCACACGATGCCGATACATTTTGAAAACGGTGAAAAATTCGACGGATAAGCCTCCCGTTCACACAAAAACGGCACATTTTTTGCCGGCAGATCTTGAAAACGGTAGATTTTGAAAACAGAACCCTAACCGGCACACTTTGGAAACAGCATCGTGTAAACACTTGAAAATGATGACAACAGAAAATTTTCAGCCGCTTTTGGAACGAGACAGATCGATTCTTAGGGTGTAGGTACACTTCTTTGGCATCAAAGTCTTGCAAGTTTTGTAGCCGTCACATTTTTCACAGTTTTCAAAATGTGCCGGCATCGTGTGAACGCAGTCTTATTTGTTATTGAGATTAAAATTCTACTTCTGAAACTGGCAATGTAAACTTCAATGCCACATAAATCGTGGACCAGAATGGAACATGGAATTTTCGATTTTGATACAAACCCCTTTCACGTATCTTTCTAATTGTCGGATCATAAAGATATGTAATTTTACCAAACGAAATTTTCTCATTTAAGTTAAGGCGGATTTCCATTCAGTGATTTTTGTCGCGCGCGTGACAGTTGGCGATCGACTTTTAGCGATCGCACAACTTTCTTTTAATTCCGATAAGTAGTCCAGAGGCATCTTCGAGCTCTCCAAATTCAAATAATAACGTGATCAAAGATGGCTCCTATTAATAGATATTTAAAGCCGTTGCTACTCCTACGAAGGAGATGATGCAAATGAGAAGAATAATAGAAACCAGGGCAAATGGGCACGTTGTATGGCCTAACCTTCCCTGCTGGGTCTGTTACAACGTTGGCGATCGATCGCAAAAGTAGGATGAGCTTCTACTTTTTTGTGCGATCGCGCGCTCTGATCGTGCTACCAAATAACGCAAAGTACGCATGCCCAGACTGCAAATCGATCGCAAATTGTCGCGCGCGCGACGAAATGCACTGAATGGAAATCCGCCTTTAGCCTTTGACTGATAGATCTACTTTTTAGTTTTGAATATTGTTGGTGACATTTGTTGGTGATTGTTGGTGACTTTTTTATCCCATAGGCGCCGCCGCCAAACGTGTAAACCTTTTCTGACTCAACCGCAGTGGCGGCGGGCAGTGTTATTGGTGTTATTAGTCTAATAACAGTTTATGAAACCTGCCAGCCGCCCCTGCTCAACCGGTATACAGACGAATAATCCATCAATCATATCATACTAAATGCCATTTTATGGTGAAAAGATTAACTTTGATGATGAAACTGACTTCACTAAAACAGCACATGTCGTTCTGGAGATATTTAAATACCAATGAAAAACTTGAAATCTCATCACTTCGCACAATTGTAGTTACAACTGAGTAGTCCTTGTGATTTCATCATGTCTCTTCACAATCAACTACCAAAGCAAACGTCACAAATCGTTAATAACCTAGCCAACAGATTTCAAAGCCTTGGGATGATCAAATAACGAGGGAAATCGATAATTTAGGTGTTTAGAGTCTAGGGTTCTCACCTACGTCCAAAGTTTCTAAGCATTAACAAGTCACGAGAAAACACGAAACGATGTTTAATTCATCCGCCATTTTCAACAGCAAAAAACGGTAGGAGTTCACCAGCTTTGTCGTAATAAAAGGGAGAAAGACAACTTGGATTAAACATTGTATTATTTTGCATTAATCAATCAATTCCAGACCATGGTCCATGATTTCTACTTGTACTTGCATTCAAGAGGTGATTTTAAAAGATGGTTTTTGTAACTCTTTCTAAATCTGACACATGGCAAAAGGTGATGATTAAACTAGATCATCAAACATGGCAGATTCTGCTGGTTTTAGTAAATTTCAATTTGACAGGGCAAAAATATGTTTCCCTGAGAGTAATTACTTAAAAATGAGAGGTGTTCACTATGGTGCCCATTACCTACTTGATAAGATAAGATAGCACGATTTATTGGATACTCGGTATTTATCATAAGCCTTTTTGAAACCCTGTATTATGTATATAGTATTCATAAAGTATTTATCACATTCCGCCAGTTTGTTCTTGTAATACTTCTATTTGGTCTTCATCTTCCATTTCAAGCTGACAATGAAAGTAACGACGGTCAGTTAGGATATGTAGCGACTACAATATGGTTCTTAACATATATTCTGTCTACAATAATTCCCCTAAAGTCCTAAGGATTCATTCAAATTTTCCTGATTTTGAAGACAAATTCAGAAGGATTTGTAAGAAGCCATATGAATTTGCAAGGATGTGTCTGAATTAGCAAGAATGCACATGAATTAGTTAGCTAGGCTTCTGCTGCTCCCGGCCCCCTGGCCTGCATGACTACCATATGACCTCATCACACAATTGAAATAGTTGACTATGTTTCTACAGCATATCACTGTTACCAAAGATGGTCTATTATCTGCTCTAACATAAGAAACACAAAATTGGCTAATCCACCCATTTCCAGTCAA
This sequence comes from Aurelia sp. 3 sensu Dawson et al. (2005), assembly GCA_964020215.1. Lineage (NCBI taxonomy): Eukaryota > Metazoa > Cnidaria > Scyphozoa > Semaeostomeae > Ulmaridae > Aurelia > Aurelia sp. 3 sensu Dawson et al. (2005). The sequence continues at coordinate 31,475,324 of OZ026572.1, read as the reverse complement.
GTGATCAATCACTAGATAAACACATGTCTTTGAATTCTTTACCATATCTTGCACCATGAAAACTTACCATGAACGCAAAAAAGTGGTATAACACTGAAACTGCCCAAGAGTAGTAAGGTCACATGATTTGAAATGGGTCAAATGAACCTTAGCTGATTTTGTCCATGTATGTATGTATGTATCATTTGCCACATAAAATATATATACAAGCTACTATAATAAATATAAAAATAGATACAATACAATACTTTAGGTTAAAACATAAAAAGGAAAACACCCCTAATTTACAGTGGCAGGGATAGCATTAAAGGGTCAAGCTGACCTTATTTCCATAATGGTCCCCTTAGAGGTGCTGGTATAACAGAAGAAAGATAAAAAATAATAACATTAATAAATAAATAAATAACAAAAACAGGAAAGTACTGTAGTTGTTATCAGTATATAACACGGTTTGTGCGACAGAAACATGGTTGGGAGAGATGAGGAAGGGTCTTAGTAGAAGACGTATACAGTATGTCATCTTCCTCTTTTTGTATTTTTTGGAAAAAATTTTCTTTGATCTTATGTTTGCTGCTTTCACATGTGTGGTGCATTCATAATTCACCTTGCTTTGGCAAATGAAAGATAAATTCGACCCTCATGAGGTTTCCTGTTCACATCATGGTAAGCAAATTTCAATAAAAAATGTGTTATATATATGAAATAGTATTATAAATAATAACATACCATTTTTGGAGTCATCTCTTCTGATAGTCGTTCACCATCATACAAAAATCGAACTGTTCCATGAGGTATTCCCTTGAAAGAGCATTTCCATATCAATAATGCAAACAGGGCTATTTTATTTTATTACTTTCTATGCTAAGAAAACTACCAAAAAGGACATCCCATTAAATGTTGCCATATAGCTCAACAAATGATTTAATCCCTTGTTATCTCCACATTTTCATGAATTTAAAGAAGATATCTAATACAAAAATCTCCCAGAATCTGTATTGTGCTCCTCAAAATATCAGCATTGCAACAGATGAGGTCAAATGCAATGCTAGTGCAGCTTAACATAAAGTCTTTGGTGATACAGTATGAAATTTAGTGGTGAAAACTTTCTGGTAGTCTGTTGAAAAAGTTACTCCATAACTTTTCTTGAAGAGTCACAACAAGTTTGTTTCATAAAACATAGAAAAAGATCAAAGAGAAGATTGGAATGGACATATTTCTGCTTCGTCTGGGCAATGTAAAGGACATTTCCTCTCATCAGATGTGAGGTACTGGATATTTTCCTACAATAATATTGCAAAATATCATGCTTTGTAGAGAATTTTCAAACTTTCATAAGAAGCACAAACCTGGCGATCACAATATGCATTCATTAGCTTCTTTAGTTGGGTTGTTCGTTTTATCTTGAAATGGACTTCAGAATTATCCTGACAGCAAGAAATCAAAACTTTTGTCAAAACAGAAGACAAAATCACATAATTTTTTACTTTGTCCTGACACATGCAGCCTCACATTAATGTCATTATGTACTGTACATACTGTATGTGCAACACAATTTCCACTTCCTTTCATGATAATCAAGAGTATCAGATATGCACATTTTGATAGACCTAAAAAATTGGACAGAATTGCAGCTGGAAACTGATCCAGGAACCTTCAGTGATAAAATTCTCATGGATAATATATAGTGCTGGTCAGGAAAATATACAGTAACAGCCACAGAAATCTTATGTCTACCTGATATCACACAAAATACAAGAGCAGACCCAGGCCAATTTTGTGGCCGATTCACAAAACATGAGGGGGTCTGGGGGTGAAGCCCCCAGAAAAATTTTCTGTGACCATGCCCTTTAGACTCTTGGAAAACATGGGCAATGCCCTATTCAATAAATGAAGGTTGTTCCAGTTGAGTATGCACAATAACGTTTTCAAGGTGAAATCAAACAAAAAATGTAAAAATTGCGAAATTCATTGGATACTTTTGCAAGTCCACTTGCTAGGCTTTTGAAGCTTCAAGAACTCTCCCTTCAGGGCTCCCTAAAAAATACATTTCATTGTATTTCAAATACTTTCGTACTCTTCTTTTATCTTCTTTGCCTCTCCCTCAACCTCTTCAATGGCAGTGTGTGCAGGTGGCAGAGATCTTTTGTGGATCATTGCTGTCAACTTCCTCTACAAGCATGGTTTACTTCCTTCAGAAATGATACTTCCTAATCGAAACAGGTTCATTGATTTTAAACAATTGCGTATCGATTCACGGAAATCATTCCACAAGTTCACTCAACTCTTATTGGCTCATCAGATTACAAAAGTGTTTATATCAAAACAATGTGAAAATGTCATAGTCATTCAAAGCAAATCACATGCGGAATTCATTGCGCAAGTTTCAAATGATGTGTTCCCCGAGAGGACCATGACAAATAAAGCAGAATCAGTGCAGCCATCATGATGTTTCTCATTGTTTTAGAGCGAATCATGAGGAGCCACAGTGAGTCATGCCTTTAAAGACATTTCACTGTTAGAATTGCACTGGCTTGAAGATCGCAAAAAAGGGTGATGCTTTTTAATTTTTCTGAAAATTTTGGTAAATAACGTCATTCTTTCTTTGGTTTGGAAACCTGACCAATGCACGGAAACCAGTGAAACCGGTCTGAATTCACCCCTGAAATAGTTTGCTTGTCTCACACAAACACCAGAGGCAAACTGGAGATGTTAAGAGGATGTTCAAAAGAATGTTTTGCAAGGTTTAAGAACAAATAAAAGCAGAGTCATAGACAAATACTGTATAAGAAATGGGCAAAATTTACTTACTGAGCCTGTAACTTTCAAATTGATGTGTTCAGAATCTGGTTTGGTTTCCTATTCATGACATATAAAAAAATTTAGATATGCATATACAGTATATGCATATACTGTACAGTATCTACCACAACACACATTCTAAACAATTTAAACAGAAACAAATGGATCGAATGCATATGGTAGGGCCCACTCATTAAACGGACAGTACTCATCACTTCAGACTGGAAAGTTTGCAAATTATGCTTGTCTATTGTTTCAAAACAATGGCTCTACTGTTCTTCCTTTGATGAAGCAGTCCAGGGGTAGATCCCAGCTCTAGTTAAAATGGGGCAACCTGCAAAGACGGTGCTGAAAGTATGATAATGCAAAATTTGAATGTGATTTGACCAATTTCGTACTAAACTGGAGAGTATCAACATGACTTAAATATGGCCTAAATCTGAAGCAGGAACCAGCAATGGCTGTGTATATCTTTTGGTCAAAATATTTTGCCCCCACAACCCCACTGATTCAAGGGGTGTCCTTTAATCTAGTACTGATGCATTTTCAATCTGAAACTGCTACAAAATTCAAACAGAGAGAAATCTTAAAACTGTGTCCGATGAAGTGCAATTTAGCCCCAGGATGGAGTGGGTCCTAAGTTCTTGTAGCCATGGTGAATCTCTGCTGCTCTGTGCCCAGACAGCATATAGTTTGCAAAATGCATGTGGAAGATGCTATTTAGGCCAAAATAGCCCCTGCACCAGGCTGCAAAGAGGAAAATGTGCATATGGTTCTTTCTAAAGGTATTTTCAAATCTCAAAGTTCCACTTCCAAACTATGTATCTATCTAATGTAGTTTCTTCTGGGCTTCTTTTGAGCTCTATTGATATATGCTTCATGTGCTTGGTTTTACCAACATTTGCAAGTATAGAAAATTTGGGGATGCCTTTTCCAGAGACAACAGACTATTTTAAAGGATCAAATATTTCCATGAAAAACCAATCTCAACAGATAATGATAAGATGCGGATGAAATGAAAAGAAACAAATTAAAAGATTCAATCCTGCACATGTGAGAACAAGCGTGATAATAAGGGACCATCAACATTTAGGTTTTGTCTTTCATCGCAGCTTTTGGCTGTGATTGTCTGACCCCCCCACCCCCCCAGAACCAAACATTTATAGAGCGGTTGCCTTATTTGTGCAGATGAAAGTAAACAATAAACATGACTGATATTGGAGAAGGTGTATAGAATTATTCATTTTTTCATTAAACACCTTAATTTACTCCTTAATTTAGGTTTCATCTTGGAAAGTCAATCAATCACAGATTTTGTCTGAACCCCTCCCCCCCCCCCATCACGGCCAGAAGCTGCGATGAAAGACGAAACCTAAATGTGGATGATCCCTAAAATGCAGTCTGGCTCTGGGCAGAATGTTATTAAGTGTGATAATTTTTGGTGCACTACTGGGTGCCAAAGAAAGGAACAACACAATGAGAGAATTGATTGTGTTGCCTAAAGTTTTCTTTAGGCCTTCTTCCTGGACTAAAAATTTGCACCTAAAACCAAATGAGTTCTGCGCCAAAGAACTTAACAGCATATGCTGTTGCTGCACATTTTCAGTTGAAATGGTTTCTGCTTGAAGTCTTTTGAAAATTATTTCATAACACTACTTTGGTGCTTCTATTGGCCTAACCTTCCCTAGACTCTACGTAGCACAACCACGCACGCCAAAATACCCCCAATTAGGTAGAAATATTTTGGGCCTAAAAATTTGAGCTTCAACTTTTTTAGGCCTTGCCTTGGTACCAGGCCTAGCCTATACGACGATCGTAAAGTACAAACCTGATTGTCGCCCATTCTTGATCAATGTTATTTTTGAGATGATATCTATGTTCTTCTTCTGCTCTTCTTGTGTTTAACTTTCTTCAAGGAGCGACAGTACGTCGTTGGCTGTGTGAAATGATTGATTTTCACCAGGGGCGGACTGGCAGTAGAATTGGGGCCCGGGCGATTCGGCAGCGAGGGGGCCCGCAACAGCAAGGGCAGATTTTGTTATACAATAGCATCAGTCGCTTTGGTTCACACCTCAATTCAAAGCGATTAGCGGATACAGACAAAAGAAATTCTCTCAAGCAGAAATTGAAAACAAACGAAGCCGCAAAATTGCCCTGAAACCAGTATGGTAAACTCTCGTTTGGTGCGGGCGAAGGGAGGTTTTAAGAGATGTAATGTGCTCATAATGAAAGAAGAAGGGTAAATCTAAAGTTCTGTCTGGGGCATTTTGTTTATTTGACTCAAAAACCGAGCAGAGGGCATTGCAATTTTAGCACATTTATTGCTCAGATATACGCAGTCACTGCTCAGCTCCTGAATCAAGTAAACAAAATGCCCAAGACAGAACTTTAGATTTACCCTTCTTCTTTCATTATGAGCACATTACATCTCTTAAAAACCTCCCTTCGCCCGCACCAAACGAGAGTTTGCCGTACTGGTTTCAGGGCAACTTTGCTTCTTCGTTTGTTTTGAATTTCTGCTTGAGAGAATTTCTTTTGTCTGCATTCGCTAATCGCTTTGAATTGAGGTGTGAACCAAAGCAACTGATGCTATTGTATTACAAAATCTGCCCTTGTTGCCCGCAACTACTCGAGCGAAAAGTTTGCAGGGCACTCCCTTGGGAAATTTTTTGTGAACACACCCCCTGGATTTGCCTCAAATGATACTGGACTCACTTCTAACAATTTGAATGGCTCTCTATACGATGAGTTGCATTCTGCTATCTACCTTCTGAAGTGATGCTTGACAGCCTCATGAGGAGTAAATGTATATTTAATGAAGCTGAAACCAAGTGCGAGCGTAGCGAGCAAAGCTGGGGGTACGGGGGCTTGCCCCCGGGAAAAATTCTCGTTGCCACACCCTTTAGATTGTTGGAAAACGCCCCATTTTGGAGAATCTACCATTTAAAGAAGCAGAGCATCATGAGTGATGGGAGCCCTTCCTGGAAAATTTATGAAAATGACTGCAATTTCACGAGTAGATTATTAGTATTGAATTGCACAATATACAAAGGAATAGTTTAATAGATTCTGGGAACCTCCTGGAATAGAAATAACTTTAAAATTTCATTTCTATGAGCTTGGTTTTCACAGCCTCTCTTACTTAGAAATGAACGAACTTCAGCAAGGTATTACGGGCTGAAGCGCCGCACTCGACCGTTTCCAGTAGGCCTGTTGGGAGAATGCAATTTTTTATAGCATAAGTTGAATACGAGAGCAGAAATCTCAGCGCCACCGTGACTTTCAGGGCCACGCCCGCTTCGCTCATGGTGAAGGCCTGATTCATTGCCGAGAAATGCTTTCATTTGCCCTTCATCAAACTTCAAGATCCAACTACTTACGAAGGGGAGTCCGTTTGACGAAAGACCTTACTGGGAAAATTCTTGAAAGCAGTGCATCAAAATCGTCTACATAAGGTCCTTTTGTCAAGTCAATTACTGTACATGCTTTTGTATCATTGTTCTTGTGTAATTTTCATTTCATGCCTTAAAAGTATCATTAGATCACATTTCAGAATTCTTAAATTTTGAATACTTCTATCCAGGGCGTACGCAGCACTTAAAAGATGCTCCAGTTTCGTCAAGTTCTACATTTGCAGATTCATCAGTTCACCTATCAGTCGAAAACGAGACTATGCCAATTGAAATTTTGCAGTACCCTTATCTTACGAACTAGGGCCCACTTGCAATCTTTTGACATATTCAACTGTTTGACAAACAAAGATAACTGTTGAAAGAATTATTACAGGGCCCTTCAACCAATTTTTCGTTGATTGAAACTGGTTGTTTTGTCACTGTCAGAAAGTTCATCCAAAATTAACCATTTGAAATATTTTTCTTCCAGCACAGAAGGGGCCCATGGGAACCCTTGCTGAGGGGGCCCTTCGGGCCCCAGCCCGGTAGCCCGACTGGCCAGTCCGCCCCTGAATTTACACTGTGAAAGGTTCTAACTTATTCCGAGTCCTACCCTGGGAACCAGAGCCTCGAAATTTCGATGAAAGATTATTTTTTGGTTATTTTTTGGCTCTGGTACCCAGGGTATCCGAGTCCTAGAATCTTACCTGCCAAGCAAATTGCGTAAACAATGACGAAAGTGCCCTTTAAAAGCCCATGTTATCCTGAAAGGATACAGTTTCCAACCACATGTTATAAATCTTTAAAATATCATCAAATACTTGAAGGGTGCGTTTCGTAATTTATAGCCAAATGACTGGTGTTCGTATCTTTCCCAAGACAACTCTGCCTCCACGTTTTATTGGCTTTGTATCAGTTTTCTCGCTGCATTTTAACTAAACGTTTTGTTTTTGTCATATCTAGGATACAGTACAAAGTGTTTGGCTGGATAGTTGCGGTGGAATCATCCTGAAGTGGTGTTGAGGTGAGATATACCTATTTTTTTCATTTTTATGCAAACATGCGTTAGAAGCAAAGCACTGTAATAACAAGAAGTCGAAAAACTTTATTGATCACCAAAAATTATTCAAGACGTACAGTAAAATCCGGCGTATAAGAACCTACAATTTTGCAAATAAGCTTGACTAGGTTCTTATCTATTGAGTGAAATGATGCTGTTCAGGTTCTTAAATTGGTTCTTATTTTATTTAGGGCTTTCGGGAATCTATTTTGTTGAGATTCAAAATTCAAGCCCATCATTTACTGTCAGTTGACAGCACTTGAGTTGACGAGGTTTATTCACAACAGAAGAGATTCAGAAATTTTATATAATCAAATAAAAAGCTATGAAAGAGCCGCAGAAAATTTGGAGTTTTTGAAATACTGAATAGGACATTGAATACTGCGTTTTTAGATTCTTCCCAACGTACACACTAAGAAGTAGGAACCAGGGCGCACTGGGGGCATGTGCCCCCAAGATTTTGCAACAAACAAAGAAGTACCCTTTTTATTTTTAGAAAATGCCCTTTTTTGTAAAGGGGAAAGTGCCCTCGATGCGTCGTCCCCCCCCCAAGTTTGAGCATGGAGCACCGCGGACACCTTTAATCTGAACGAAATGTTTATTCGTTCGATACTACTACCTTAACTGCAAGCGAGGCGAGCTGCCTCTCCGGAGGAGTGCTATCAAAGACAGAAATATCATAGGTCAGGTTTCCATATCCAGCAGTTATTTATGCTACCATACCATGCAGATATTTTTTGCAGTCACTTCAGAATGAAATGTTCTTAGGTGTCAGTGGCTCATTGAAAGAGCTTATTTTGCAAAAGTTCTCCCTATGAAACAAATTAACCATTTTGTTCTCTGTCCACTGCGAAAAAGTATTTTTGTTTACATCATTTTAGCAACGTTTTTGACTCTCGGAGTACTGTTGTTGCATGGAAGCATCTTAAAGAAATCTTGCATTACTATATAAATAAACACGCCCCAATGATAACGAAAAAAGTGAAAGGTAGGCTATGTCCATGGATGACAACAAAAGTCAAGCAAGAGATGAACATTCGAGACAAACTCCTCCGCAGGGCCCGGAGGACAAAGGCGGAAAATGATTGGTCAAGTTATAAACGACAGCGAAATAATGTAACGTCACTAGTGAAAAAAGTGAAAAATAATTATTTTCGAGACCTCCTGAGAGAAAATGCAAGGAAACCACAAAAGTTCTGGACAATACTTAAAAAAGCCTTCCCAACTAAAGAAGTTTCTAATCATTCTAGCGCAGCATTCAATATCGAAGGAAAACAAACAACAGATATCGTTACTATTGCAGACAAGTTCTGTAAATATTTTTCCTCTGTTGCAAGGAAACTGAAATGCGGTAACAATGTGATCAAGGATTATGTTTGGAGAAAGCCCAATGTCGCTGGCATTGTCGGTACTGGAGGTGTGAATTTCAAATTTAAGTACGTCAATGAGAAGGAAATTTATGATGAGTTGAAAAATCTGAAAAGAAAGAAGGCACAAGGCTTAGACGATTTTCCCCCAGGCCTGCTGAAAGATGCTGCAAGTTTGATTGCAAAGCCATTAACTTACGTTATTAACATGTCACTGAGCGAAGGGGTAATACCGACAGAATGGAAAGCTGCTAAAGTTACACCATTATATAAATCCGGTCCTAGGACTGAACTCGAGAACTATAGACCGATCTCTGTTCTCCCTACGCTTTCGAAAATCCTTGAACGTATTGTTCACAGACAGCTGTTAACGTATCTTGAAAGTAATCGCTTACTTGTCAACTATCAATTCGGTTTTCGACGAAAAATGTCTACTGAATTTGCAGTAACATTCTTAACCGACTACATTAGAAAGAAAGCAGACAGTGGCAACTTGACAGGAGTTCTCTACATCGATTTGTCAAAGGCCTTTGATACCATAAGTCATTCTTTGCTGTTGAATAAACTACCAAGTTATGGCATAACTGACAGAGAGCTAGGCTGGTTCACGGATTACCTCTTTTTACGAAAGCAGTCTGTCGAAGTAAATGGGACGCTTTCAAACGCTTACCCAGTCTATACAGGAGTTCCTCAAGGCTCAATATTGGGTCCATTACTATTCCTTCTTCATATGAACGATATAGGAAGATGCCTAAAACATTCCTCGATCATCACCTATGCAGATGACACTGTTCTCTTCACATCATCTAAGTGTGTGCATGATATAGAAAGAAGATTGAACGAGGACATAAACAGTGTTCACAGATGGCTAAATGAGAATGAATTGATTTTGAATTTAAAGAAAGGCAAAACAGAATCAATGTTGTTTGGGACTGGAAAGAAGTTGAGCTTGCTAGGTGGGAATCAGCTCGAAATTCATGTGGATGGAAAGCTCATCAACTCAACGACAACTTATAAATATCTTGGAGTGCATTTAGATCCCACTTTAACACTTGCTACACACTTTGATAAAACCTGCAAAAAGGCTGCAAGCAGAGTGAACATGATGAGAAAAATAAGAAATAGTTTGACGTCGAATGCAGCTGAAGCATTGTACAAAACAATGGTATTACCAATTTTTACATATTGCGGTACTTTGTCACTGGGATTACCTGATTCTAGACTAAAAAGGATCAGAAGGATCGAGAATAGAGGAAAGAGCGTAATTGCATCAACACTTGCAAGAAATATGGAAATACGAATTCCATCAGTATCAAGCCTGATTAAACAGAGAGCATGTACTATAGTATTCGATTGTCTAAACAATAACATTTGTGAGCTATTTGAAAAGTATTTTGAAAAAACGGAGCATAAGTATGCAACACGAAACAACCTGAATTCAGTGAAGTTACCGAAAGTGAAGATTGAGACTGGACGCAAGGGTTTCTACTTTCTTGCTGCTAAGGCATTTAATGCACTACCCCCCGAAGTTAGGAGCATGAAATATAGAACTGTATTTAGGAAAGCATTAGAAGAGCATTGTAAATAGGCAAAAATAGTTTTTAATCATTTTTACTGTAAGATTTTACTTTTCATTTGACTTTAGGAACAGGACTCTAGTGATAACAGTGTATTTTTGCACTGATAGATTATCCTGTATAAAAATTCGATATTATTATTATTATTATTATTATTATCGAAGTTCGGTTGTTGTAGCCATATGGCCATCAGTTATAAACTGTGCAAGCACGGTGCGCCTCGATGCAGGCGGAGAGGAGGTGAGGAAGAACGTGATCGAGCTTCGAAGTCATTTGATCAGTCATCGAATTCTTGATAATGCTTCGTTTGTTGCCATGGCATCAGGCGCCATGATGTTTCCCAGTGAAGACCCAGAGTGCGTCAAGATAAGATAAACAGTTTCTGCTCAGTGAAGACCAGTCGTCATGGTGATTGAATCCGATATCGTTGTTTCCAAGGACCCAAAAGTTGTTGATTCGTTCGTTGGTGCAGTCAATGACATCAATAGAATGACGCATTGCCAGATTGACGATTAGGCCATCGATTTATTTCTTTATTTGATACCATGGATCGTCGCTATTTTATTTCCAAAGAACGTTTAATGATAGAAGTTGGGAATGTTTTTTGAAATTCTTTGAAAGTTGAACATACTTCAAATCATATACTGTTGTTTTTTAATGAGGCCCTCTTGGGCTAGGGGGGGGGTTTCAAAGTTTCCGTGCTCCCCAGTGATATTTCTGTTTGTTACCTCGCTCTTTCCATTCACATATTTATGAAAATAGACCAGTTTAACAATTAAATTCAATTCGAGGTAAGAGATGTGATTCCCTGTACTGCAAGAAATCTAGACTGATGACAATGAGTCCCTTGTATCCCTGCGGTCGCCATCATCAAGTCAAAGAGCACAGGGAAACAAGAGACTCATCGTCATAAGTCTACAAGAAATCTAGACTGGTTCCACAATCTCTGTATGCTCCTAAGAGCTGATCTGTCGCTAATACAGATCCTCATTGAGCTGGCCATCAGCAACAACAACAACAGCGAAATTGAGGGGCTAGTGGAGCTAGTCTACAAGAAATCTACATCGTATCATTATGTTGCAAAGACAGGTACAAGACTATTTCATGCGTTGCTAAGAGCAATGCATGCTTTTGAGTTAGCTTTTGAGATTTAGATCCACATGATACCGAGGGAAGTGCTGTTCGTGGAAGTATTTGGCGTCATTGTGAAACTGGTCTATTCCGAGCACGGGGGGGGGAGTTCTTCCATAGTAAAGGTACCTGGGGATTTGCCGCACACAAGGGTATACCTTTTTGGACCTCTAGTCTAGCGAAGGGTATACTTTTTGGCAAGTTTAGTCGAGTTTAATCTAGGCAAGGGTATGCTTTTTGGCAATTTTGGTCAAAGAACAGTAAAAGTTTGGTAATTTCTGTAAAAAACCAAATTTTAAAACAATTTCTGTCCTGAGAATGCGAAAATTTGGCAAGTTTTGTCCAGAGAACGCCCTTTCAGGGCACTTTTAATGGAGAAATTAGTCTAGCCAAGGGTATCATTTTCACAAAAATTGGTCTAGCCAACGGTTCCATTTTGAAACTGTGGGCGGCACAGCCCTAATGAAATTTAGCTGAGAACCCCCCTCCCCCCCGTGATTCCGAGCATCCCTTGGTTCCTACAACTCTTAGTGGGATCCTCTTTATAGCATTTATCAAACTTGAGACTTCTAAAATAGGAGAGTAATCGTCCTCTTCGTGAATCGCCAAGTGTTTCACGGGAGGAAATTTGTTGAAAAGTCCTCAACAACCACGAGCAAAATATTGTCTCTGTCAGGATTTGTGAAAGACAAACTGAAAGAAGTGCTTGAGAATGCTCTTGCATTAAGAATCAATTTCATTTCTTGCCCCAGGGGGCACACCCTATTAGTAGGTGATGCGGGAGTCAGACACTTTTTGGGTTTACGAAACGCTGTCTAGTATACCTTTGTGGTGCATAATCGGTGTGTTTTGGGGTTGCTGATGAGAAGATTTGACAAGGTGAGTGCTAGGCTGAGTTCTTCACCAAAATATTGCAGCACAGCTGCCGAAAAAGCCACGAAACCTCTAGTTTTTATGTACTATGAAGCAATGAGTATATTTTTGGATCTAAAAATTCCCTAAATTTAGTATATTATTGGATTTTTCAAAACTATGCTGTGTCTAACCCCCTGTCACAAAAGTTATGCCATGGGTTTCTTGCATCGACTGGGCATTCAGTTGTCTCCCTCAACCAGCTCATTGCGGTATGCAAAAAAACATATCTATATTGAACAAGAAACGTCTTGTTTGTGAATCTCATCAAAACGTTTTACCATTCCAAAATAAATTAAACTGCTGATCGATACACTTGCAGACAGTTTATCATCTTGTGCTGTAAAGATCGATTTTCCAGGAACTTTCAATAGGTATTTATCCAAGTCTGGCTGAAAAGATATAAGCTATTTTAATGAAAACCAGGACTTAAAATTGATTTGGGACGGCAGCTTTTTCCAATCCATAGATCCAACCAGCATGCTTTGCGTTTTAAAAATGGATCTATTGTCAAGAGAGCCTTGAGCCTAACTGCCTCGTCTGGATGTGATCCAACCTCGTCCCCAGGGCCTTTTTCCATATTTTGGACGGAGACGATTCGTCTAGTCTCCGTCCAAAATATGAAAAAAGGCCCTGGGGACGAGGTTGGATGTGATCTACCAACGAGTTATGCTCACAGCAAAACAGAGTTGTTGAAAGGTCTCTCTAAACTCGAAGTTCATAGATTTTAAGCCAATTTGTTAGACATAAACTAGATTTAAGATGCAACATTTATCAATAAAATCTAATCAGTTAGCACCGCAATAAAAATATAGCGTCTAGCTTTTACGAAGTGAAGGCGAAGTAATTTGCCTTGGTTAGGAAATTCGAAACTTTTTAAACATTTATAAATCATATGCAGAAGTTCTGAACCAATGGTTAGTCTTTGGGCGTTACGTTCCTTTATCTGCAGATCACGTTTTGCGATTGTCTGTTTCTCATGGTTTGTTACAAAATCTCTTGAAGCTATCCTTGTCTTGTTGCAAAACTTGACAACGACTGAAAGAGGGCGTGGCATGCATATTTCCTGATAGGACGGGCCTGGTCCTCCCACACTAGTAAACAATAATTTATCAGAAAAGTTTTTTGGATATCGAGACATTTCCCCGACAAAGTTTGTTTTGCCGACTATTAGGAGGGGGCAGACCATGAGCGATAGGACACCCAATGTGTATCAGTTTGAAATTTATATCAGAAGGGAGCCGCCTTAACTTAGTGCCTTTTTTGTATTTTGCACTTATTTTTACTTGGTATGCAACCACCCTTCACTGTCTCGTTATTTTGAAATTTTTCGGTAGTGAGCCACCTTAATAGTAAAGCTTTACTATCATGGTGGATCTGCACTTATTACAATTAAGGTGAATCTGCACAAAAGGTGGCTTAGTGTGGGGAATTCTTTGCTCCAATAGTCCTGCGCCCAGGGGCGGACTGGCAGTAGAATTGGGGCCCGGGCGATTCGGCAGCGAGGGGGCCCGCAACAGCAAGGGCAGATTTTGTTATACAATAGCATCAGTCGCTTTGGTTCACACCTCAATTCAAAGCGATTAGCGGATACAGACAAAAGAAATTCTCTCAAGCAGAAATTGAAAACAAACGAAGCCGCAAAATTGCCCTGAAACCAGTATGGTAAACTCTCGTTTGGTGCGGGCGAAGGGAGGTTTTAAGAGATGTAATGTGCTCATAATGAAAGAAGAAGGGTAAATCTAAAGTTCTGTCTGGGGCATTTTGTTTATTTGACTCAAAAACCGAGCAGAGGGCATTGCAATTTTAGCACATTTATTGCTCAGATATACGCAGTCACTGCTCAGCTCCTGAATCAAGTAAACAAAATGCCCAAGACAGAACTTTAGATTTACCCTTCTTCTTTCATTATGAGCACATTACATCTCTTAAAAACCTCCCTTCGCCCGCACCAAACGAGAGTTTGCCGTACTGGTTTCAGGGCAACTTTGCTTCTTCGTTTGTTTTGAATTTCTGCTTGAGAGAATTTCTTTTGTCTGCATTCGCTAATCGCTTTGAATTGAGGTGTGAACCAAAGCAACTGATGCTATTGTATTACAAAATCTGCCCTTGTTGCCCGCAACTACTCGAGCGAAAAGTTTGCAGGGCACTCCCTTGGGAAATTTTTTGTGAACACACCCCCTGGATTTGCCTCAAATGATACTGGACTCACTTCTAACAATTTGAATGGCTCTCTATACGATGAGTTGCATTCTGCTATCTACCTTCTGAAGTGATGCTTGACAGCCTCATGAGGAGTAAATGTATATTTAATGAAGCTGAAACCAAGTGCGAGCGTAGCGAGCAAAGCTGGGGGTACGGGGGCTTGCCCCCGGGAAAAATTCTCGTTGCCACACCCTTTAGATTGTTGGAAAACGCCCCATTTTGGAGAATCTACCATTTAAAGAAGCAGAGCATCATGAGTGATGGGAGCCCTTCCTGGAAAATTTATGAAAATGACTGCAATTTCACGAGTAGATTATTAGTATTGAATTGCACAATATACAAAGGAATAGTTTAATAGATTCTGGGAACCTCCTGGAATAGAAATAACTTTAAAATTTCATTTCTATGAGCTTGGTTTTCACAGCCTCTCTTACTTAGAAATGAACGAACTTCAGCAAGGTATTACGGGCTGAAGCGCCGCACTCGACCGTTTCCAGTAGGCCTGTTGGGAGAATGCAATTTTTTATAGCATAAGTTGAATACGAGAGCAGAAATCTCAGCGCCACCGTGACTTTCAGGGCCACGCCCGCTTCGCTCATGGTGAAGGCCTGATTCATTGCCGAGAAATGCTTTCATTTGCCCTTCATCAAACTTCAAGATCCAACTACTTACGAAGGGGAGTCCGTTTGACGAAAGACCTTACTGGGAAAATTCTTGAAAGCAGTGCATCAAAATCGTCTACATAAGGTCCTTTTGTCAAGTCAATTACTGTACATGCTTTTGTATCATTGTTCTTGTGTAATTTTCATTTCATGCCTTAAAAGTATCATTAGATCACATTTCAGAATTCTTAAATTTTGAATACTTCTATCCAGGGCGTACGCAGCACTTAAAAGATGCTCCAGTTTCGTCAAGTTCTACATTTGCAGATTCATCAGTTCACCTATCAGTCGAAAACGAGACTATGCCAATTGAAATTTTGCAGTACCCTTATCTTACGAACTAGGGCCCACTTGCAATCTTTTGACATATTCAACTGTTTGACAAACAAAGATAACTGTTGAAAGAATTATTACAGGGCCCTTCAACCAATTTTTCGTTGATTGAAACTGGTTGTTTTGTCACTGTCAGAAAGTTCATCCAAAATTAACCATTTGAAATATTTTTCTTCCAGCACAGAAGGGGCCCATGGGAACCCTTGCTGAGGGGGCCCTTCGGGCCCCAGCCCGGTAGCCCGACTGGCCAGTCCGCCCCTGATTTTCACTTCTGTAGTACAGCACCTGCAACCGGATTGGACAATTTCCCGCCAAAAAGTGAGACGGAGAGACGAAAGGCATGGACTGTCTGCAGAGCATGCGTAAAAGGATCGTTGCCAAGAGTTCCGGTTTTGGGCTCTATCCTCCGTTCCGGGGCATAGTGCTATTGTACCACTGATCTGTGTATTGTGCAGCGAATCAAAACAGAGGACACGATTTTTTGATTGGCTGGCAACCTGGCACATGTCCACCAATCAGATGGTGCAAAGATGCAACGCCTCTCGCTTCTGGTAATAGATAATCTAATCGCGTATAAATGTATAAAAATGTCGCTCGATCCAGACTCTTGAAGAACAGCTAAAAGGTCTATTATTGGCGTACGCCGACTTCAGCCTGTTTTTCCATCATTCCTCGAAATACAGGCTTTCAAGAACTTTTCAACAAAATTTTTTCATAATCTTGTGCATAAATTTGGGCCATGTCTTCCCATTGTTTTAGAAGAGTGTTTGCATAATTTGTGATCATTTTAGGCGAATCAAAGCGGTCTCGGTTTTTGAAAAGTTTGTCAAAAATCAATGATTCTTATCCAGGCCCCAACGTCTGTATTGGTAACAAGTTTTTCGCCACTCTCCTTCGTTCATCTTTGATTTCTCAGGGACATCAAATGCTGCGGTCTGGCAAATAAGGAAAACGATAGAAAATTAAATGACAGTCTTCATCCATATATAAGGGAGCTGTCATAAAGAATGGAACAGAGGAGGGGGCGGAAGGGATTTCAAAATTCGCCTTAAAATTATTTAGCCCAATGCAAGGAACAGAAACTGTTTATAGCCCCTAAACAACTGCAAACCTGATTTGATGACCCCGTGGCTTCAACATGAACTCTGTGGCTCAGAAGCTTCTTCAAAAAATTTCTGCTCTTTAAATTTCAGTTTTCTTCCCATGCATTATGCTGCCAATACTTTATTTGCGGGATCTGGTATAGTTTTTAACAAGGTAGGGAGGACCTGTAGATATACTACTGTATTAGAAACTGAGAACAAGAAAATCATCAATGATAAAATGACGCTGACAGTGTTAAACAATCGTAAAATATTGAAAAAAAATCCTTAAGCAAATAGCTTCATGGCCCATGTTGATCACTTGAAGTAGTTTGACAGCCCAACGTTTTCCATCCAATAATTTTGGTGACCCTGTCAAATCCCTTCCGCCCCCCCTCCGTTCCATACTTTATGACAGCTCCCTAAAAAAATTGCAAACTTGAGGCTCGAGCGCTAAATGCCCGGGGGGGGGAGGGTACTCACATATTTTTCTGTACGGGGACGTGCCGCTGAACAGGATATCATTTTCAGGATTCTGACTCCGGGACAGGGTATCATTTTTGTAAAAATCGGCTCCATGACAGGGTCCATATTTGTCATTTTTGACTTCGAAAGGTCGTTTTAGGCCATTTGCACTCTGCGAATGTGATTCAAATCGCTTGGATGGCAATATTTCCACATTTTTTGATAGATTTCGTACAACTTTCCTTGCAGAGCACAATCTTGCCTGAAGAAACTAAAGGATAGGGTATTGTTTAAGTAAATTTGACTCCGGGACAGGGTATCATTTTCAGGAATTTGACTCCGGGACAGTGTAGCTTTTTAGGCCTCCTTCCTTAAAGAATGCAACAATAATGAAGAAACCATGGAAAAGAAAGTCACTGATACAACATAACTAAGGTCTATGTAGTCTATACTAATAACGAAAGCAAACTACGAGATATCCCAGCTTCTCTCTAGGGTTCCTTGGTAGGGATGTAAAATCTTATATGAAAGCTAATGACTAAACGAGATGCATAGAATAAAATTACCTACATCAGAAACTCTGCCGTCGAAGAGCAATCATCATCCAGGGTCATTTGCTGGCTAGCTAAGATTTCAGACTGCCTAAAATTAAATTTTAGCCAACACGGAAAATTTTAATCCATAGTGAAACTGATAGAATAATTCAATCAAAGTAAACTTCCTGTATGTTCAACTACTGCAGTGTGGATCCAGGGTTTCCACTTAGGTCAAGTTTGATTTTTACGCAGTCTGAACTTTCAGCATGCCTGCGAAGGACACTGGGTGAAAATGGCTCTTTAAATCCAACACGACAGAATACATCCTGAAATTACGTCAGAGTAAGGAGATAAGGCGAGACCTAATACATACACACATCTCTTGATAAGAAACTATGAATCTGAGCTAGCATTGAAAGTTTCTTTAAAAATTTATTAGATCATGAGTATTTTCTAATAAGTTCTATGTGGTGCTCATTTTAATTTCATGTACCCTCGCAAAGATTCAAAAAATATGTGTATATATACTATGGTTAAATGCAGTAAGCACTAGTTGCAATACTGGGACGTAAATAAACCACTGCAAGAAAATCTTGCATACAGACGTACTTAACTATTTGCTTTTGGAAACCATAAATGAAGTTTTGCAAGCCCAAACATTGATGTCAAGTTCTGACCTGTTTTGAAATTTAAGGAACAGTGCCACGAAGAAAGTCCACTTATTTGTTTCTGTTTCTTACGCTGGATTACTTATATTTAGACAAAACGAAAAGTCCTTTCTATGATCTCTGCCTCTACGTTAGTGCTCTTAAATTTCCTTGGATACCTTGGATTTTGTGTGAGTCAAATACAAACAAATTTCTAAGAACTCCATGCAAAACAGCAATCTTGAAAACTGGTGCAAAATTTTGAGAAAGCTTTTCCAGCGATAATAACACAACTCTTCACACTGCTACAAGGCAATAGTGTAAGAAATATCTAAGTTTAACAGACGACTGCCATGTAATGATTAAAAGAATACCAGAATCCATCCTCGGCCGTTAGAACAGAATAACACATTTTATCTGTGAAAGAAATCCAATTATTTACATTACAGATACAATTGTGCTTTCACAGCAAGTATCAACAGTGTGTTTCAAGTATTTTTCATGACATGGCTAAAGAGTCATTAGAATTGCAAGGGTTGTTGCATTGTTTTGCAGTAATTGATTCATTTACCACCAGTTTGTTCTTGATATACTTCTATAACATCTTCATCTTCCATTTCAAGCTAGAGAAATTACAATGAAAAATTAAACTAGCATAGCAAAAAAAATAACTTGGATTTGGAATGAAAAACTTCACAGGAACCCTGCAAAAATCCAAAATATATGATATACCAGGTGTCCCAAGATGATGCTTTATCTATTGATTTTTCTATAACCAATGAATTGATTTTCAAAAACTTTGTTTTATCTGATTGTCCAAAGGCTAAATTGTATTGAGGGTGTTGGTTGTGGATTTACGACAATTTTTTCATGTTGAAAAGACAACTGATAAACCTGCTCAAATCCAAGCCTTTGATGGCATGAAAAAGAAACAGCCTACTTTTCCAATCAACATTTTAGATGTGATACAAAAGGTTGAAGTTTTATGTTATTCAGAAATGAATTCTTTGAACCTCAAAACACATCTCTTGAGCATTCTGCAAAATGTTAGTTACATGTGAATTCCTCAATGCCTAATCATTTGATGGTTCCCATTGAATATTTCATATACATATACTTGTTTCTTTCTCATGCCATCTAAGGCTTCTCAGTTTTATAGATCTTGAATTTGACACGAAACATTGTTGTAAAACTGCAACCAACATCCTCAAATAAAACTTAGCCATTCAGCAATCAGATAAAACAACGTTTTTGAAAATCGGTTCATTGGATCTAGGCATATACATAAGCAATCAATTTTGGGACACTATCTTTCCAGTGAACAGATAGGGGCCTCTGCAACCAGCAATGTTTGTGAATACACTCTTTGTGGTCTCTTGGTTGCTGCCATTTTTATCGTCCATGAAAGTGGCCACCATAAACAAAAACAGGGCATGTGCAAGGTACGCTGGTTGCAAAGGCCATTTTAAGGGTAAAGCTCTAATTGTTACTGTCCCAAACTTTCAAAAAAAAGCAAAAGCTCCACTTCTAAGCTGATAAATTGTTATATATTTTCCCAATATTTCAAACTAAAGCAAAAACCTCATTTCTAAACTGATTGATGGTTCGAGATTGAGATACCTTTCACGCCCTTAAAACAATAGAACAGGGACTAGTTATTTTAGATACTTTCTATTTAGAAACAAAGTCTTTATTCCAAGGATACCAAAATGGTTGTAAGAAACCGTATCCATTGATGTACCAGACTACATGAAACCTGGGTGTGTAAAGTTAGGATCCAGTTTTGACAGGTCATAATAAATATCAAGACCGGGTTTACATGATGCCAGCAGAATTGGAAAACAGGATAAAAGTGCGTTTTGGCCTCCTTTTTACATGATGCTGGCAGAATTTCCAAATTCTGCTGACAGAATTTTGTTTTGTTTAGCAAAACAGCAGAGTTTATAATTTTGCCGTTTTCAAATTCTGCTAAACACACTTTGCCAGTACAATTTTATGCTGCTTTCGTCACAAGGCTAATATTTTTAATGCTCCCTGTCCTCATTGTTGTAGTTGTTTTATCTATCTTGATTGATTATTGATGTCAGCTGTTATAGTCTATGGAATAAGCATAAAATTCTACCAGCTTCATGTAAACAGGAGACAAAAAGAGCACTGTTTCATGTTGTTTTCTAATTCTACCAGCATCGTGTAAACGGGAGCTCAGTTTCCAAGGCGGCACAAAATTGTGCCATTTTCAATTCTACTGGCATCGTGTGCACGGTTTCTCGAAAATTGGCAATAGACTATTACATTTGGTAAAAAGTGCCTCACCACCATATTTAATGTAATGGCTTATTGAACCTTTAGTTGATATTCTACATAGTCAATCCTCCAGAATTGTGTAACATACCTGTTTTGGAGTCATTTCATCAGTTATTCGTTGTCCATCAAATAAAAACCGCACAGAGTTGAGAGGAACTCCCTGGTCAGAAAGAAAAGATATGTCAGATAAGGTCTGGCATCAAGCTTAAATCATGCAATGATGTCTTTCCGTCCCTTCACATCACATCATTTGAATGAATATGGTAATGCAAGTTTTTGGAGGTTACAGTAAGGCACTTCAAAATCTAGCGACAACAAATCATTCAAGCTTTGTCATCTAAAGACCTTGTATGAATATACAATAATATATATCATCTAAGAGCATTTTAACAGAGGCTATGACTGTGAGTCAAATCATTGATGAAAATAAAGTCAACTTTCTTTTTCATTACCTGACGATCACAATATGCTGTTTTGAGTTTTTTCAACTGCGTTGTTCTCTTTATTTTGAAATGAACTTCTGAATTGTCCTAAAATTACAAAGTATACAAAATATAATTGCTTGAAATACCACTATACAGCATGGACATTGCAAATTAATACAGTTAGGAATATTTGATACCCAATTTGTTTCCTCCAGCATATGGACCAAAAATGATTGGTCCTTCAGGCCTTTTCGTTTTACGCAAGGGATCGCTCGCGATCGCATCAGCACTCGTGCAAACGTGATCACGCGAGCTCTTTATCACTCTTGCAAACTTGCCAATTTTAGGGGACATCGCTCTCAACAATTTCTTGTAAATTTTGATAGGATAATATTCTCCTTGATCAATGAACAAATCTTGCGTTAAGTTGTGAAAAACAGAATTAATGGATTTGACCTCAGGTGGAAATGATCATATACTTCAAGACACCATCTGTTTCGGGAAAACGAAATACAGTATTAACATGCGATAGAAACCTGATATTGGAACAGCTACACTATAAGCTCAAAGTTGAAGCTGGAAAGTATCTTACTGGGATCAGTAGGGGAGATGATTTAATCAAACATTGGTTCTAAGAGCAACGGAAATATAATTTAGAGAATTTCAACATCGTGAAAGGGGCCTAAAATACTAAAAGAAGGGTGAAGTATTTCAAGAAGACAAGAAATCATCACCATGGAAACCGCAAATGGGGAATCAACATCGTAGCAGAAGGCTCATCGATGGTGAAAATATGATTGCCAGACATCAGATTCGTCATTTTATCAATCAACGTGCATCGATCCTTTACTTTTATCATTGAATGTAAAACCTTTCTTCCCATTTAAAGTCCTTCGATATGAGAGCATCATACTGCTTACCGTATCTTAACGGAATAACGGCGGATAAAATTGTGGTCTAAATTTAAAGAAGGAACAACAAAATTTCCCTTCCCGATGTTCAGAGTAGATAAATAGTAAGAACAAATACACTTCCACAAACAGAAGACAGAAAGTAAAAATTCATCGGTTTTGAAGAGACAAGATGAAAAAACGACGGTATCCTTTGCTTACCATATGATTGAAAAGACTAACATTTAGTGTTCCAACGATTCATTCTCATTTGACAATAATAATATCGAGATTCATTGTAGCTTGCTTTTCCAAGGAATAAACGGTGTTTGTGAATCTTTACCTGAGCCATCGCTCGCGTAAACTAAATTACGCGAGCGTTTTGGCACTCTCATGCAACTTTCCTCAAGAAAAGGCCTGGTCCTTATCATCAATATTCTTGCCTGGCAATGGCCACTGTTAAAGTGGATTATTCCATAGTTATGAAAGCAAACTTCAAAGAGAGATGCTTAATTCTTATGTGTTGTAAATCTTTAAAACTAGTCATCACTTTGAGGTTGCAAGTCTAGCTTTTACAGTGTAGTTACTCCAGTAGTTTTCTTCAAATATCTCCCTTTATCTAAAGAAAAATTGATCTAATGATTGATAGATAGAGGATCAACTTACAGCACCCATAACTTTCAAATTGATGTGTTCAGCATCTGGTTTTACTTCCTGCAGAAAATAAAATTGTTGAATTATAACATGATAATGATCACCAACTGCTGGCACATTTTGCAAGGATTCCAGTCAGGCCAGATTGGAAAGTTTGCAGAATGCGCGGGGGATCTCTCCTATGTCAAAATTGCTTGCGCGGCTGTATTTGTGTCGCAAAACAATAGTTCTATTGTTTCCTTTTGTTGCTTTACGAAAATTTCGCGGCTGGAACCGCAGCTGAAATTTAAAGTGCGCGTCAGAGAAATCGGCCGCGCAAGGCAAACTTTCCAATCTGGCAGTCAGGTGCATAGCAAACACCAGTGGCAGCGCCAACTCTGAAAAATTCAAAAGAAATCGTTGGGGGTGGGGGGATTTTTTCAATCTAAAGGCATACCCAACTAACTTAATGCCATATTTCTTTGACAATTTTTGCTGACTTTTCGGATTTGGAGGGAACAAGTCCCCCCATGGCGCCGCCCGCGCCGCCACTGGCGAACACATCCACTACTGCAAGTTGTTGCCAGGTTCAGGGGAGGTGGATTCAACTGCACAACGCATTTGCTTCATCCTTAAATTCAACACCATGCCCTTCTTAATTTGAGAACGCCTCAAAGATAGAAAAAGGACATTTAGTTTCCAGTCAGTCAGCGGAGTGTCATTGGGTGACGGGCCGCCAAACGACGAAAGGGAATGGCCTAAAGTAGGCCGTATCAAGCCGTATCTGACGTAGGCCAAAATCTTCCCCGCTCTTAATATCCTATTTTCTCCGCTTTATCTACAGAGCTA
Source organism: Aurelia sp. 3 sensu Dawson et al. (2005) (assembly GCA_964020215.1). Classification (NCBI taxonomy): domain Eukaryota; kingdom Metazoa; phylum Cnidaria; class Scyphozoa; order Semaeostomeae; family Ulmaridae; genus Aurelia; species Aurelia sp. 3 sensu Dawson et al. (2005). The sequence goes on along the minus strand of OZ026572.1, from coordinate 31,452,055 downwards.
CTAAGGATCAATCATCCCAGAAAGCCAATAAATTAGCATAATAAAATTTTGATAAGAATACTTACATTACTATCACCCATATTGAAGAGATATTCGGATTACTTCGCTCCTTGCGTCTATGGCGTCTTTCCCTCACTTCTTCTTCCGAACATCAGCACCACGAGGTTCAGTAAAGGGACAAGGTTGCTGCTCTTTTGTTTCTTTTGCTATTTTGTGCCTGCACTTAAGTAAAAAAAACGCGCCAAAATACCCCATTCGAATGTTTTATTTTCTTTCCGAACAGTTAGATCCTCAGTTGAAAACTTGGAATTTAGTTACAATATCAGAAGAAATTTTCCTGAAAAGGGGGGCTGAAAAAGATGCCAAGCATAGTCAAGTCCATTCTCTTTTGAGTTTTGAAGGCTTGAAGCTGCTCCTGTCTCTTTGAAACGACGCTGTGATGGGGCAAGCTGCTCCACAACCACTGATCTCAAAAAAAGATCAGTGTCCACAACACATAGCTCCTCCATAGCGTCCTCAAGTGCATTCGCTTTTTTGATTTTTCGAAGATCGCCTTTCTATCTTAGTTGAAGGCAAAAGGATTGTGCTTTAAAAATGTTTTATGGTCGAAACTTTCGATGTTTGGAGGGTTTTTACCGTTGCTTTCCAGAAACAGAACAGAAATAGCGATCTTTTGTCCCGGGGGGTGCACTACATACATTTTGGGTACGGGGACGTGCCATTGGGAAGGGTATCGATTTTCCAGATATTTGTATAAAGAACGGTATCAATTTTCACAATTTCGGTATAAGGAACGGTACCGATTTTCAAGGTTTTGGTATGAAATATAAGGAAGGATATACTTTTTCCAAAAATTGGCATAAGGTCGGGTATACTTTTTCCAAAAAATTGGTATAAGGAACGGGTATGTTTTTCAAACTTTGATGGCACGTCCCCGACCAAAATCTGGCCAAGTGCACCCCCGGGTCTTTTGTCGGCTTTCTACGCAGCCTCATGAACAAGTCCAGTCCCAGCCTCCTTTGCGCGCGGGATGGCCTGAAGTGTAAGTGCAGAGTATGTTTTTCTTTGTTGATTTCAACTCGGTGCTCGCAGGTTTAGGAGACCTTTCACAAAGAAATAAAGATGTCAGCGAGAAAGAAGGATGGAGGAACGAATTGGAAGCACTATGAAGCACAAGACACAATTGAAATGTTTGAGCCTGTGCGGCAGTACCTGATCAAAAATCACAAAAAGGTAATGACTTTTGTTTTTAGGCCATTTTAGGCCAGATTTTGAGAGACTTTGATGGTCATTGATTGTTGTCACGAAACGTTTTCACTACCATAAGTCATGGTTAAGAGAAGAAAATTTTCTTTCTTTTACATTATGCAAATAAAGCATTAATAAGGCTACGTCATGTGGTGCCATATAGGGAAAAGACACAAGGTCATCGAGGTCCTATCATTATTGTCACTAGGACAAGGAACAAACAAAAAGAATGGAGAACATTAAAGGCAGTCTGCCATGTCTCTGATTGGCTGCAACAAAGTCAGAGCTCAACAATGGATTTCTTTGTGAATCTGTGTTTCTGAAACAAAGGAGTGGTGATTGTGATTGTCGTCTTGACTTGTCCTCGATCATTTTGGGCCTGCACTGAAAGTTTCTTAAAATCATCTATTGTATGTACTCAGATATTTAGCAGCATCACCCTCCCTGAAAATACCTGGCGCACGAAAGTTTAGGGCTCGGCGAACCTTTTTGGTGTAGGTTTTATATGGAATGCACTCTGGGTAGAAAGTCAGATGATTAACAGCCATTCAATTTCCTATTCTTTGTGTTGTCCATTATCACCCAATCAAGTGCGTGACAAACTGCCTTCAAGACAAATACAAACTGGAAACTTGTACATCATCTTTGTGTATGAGATAGAAAGTGCGGAATTGAAAAATAGACTGCAACAATAATGTTAAAAACTGATTCTGGAAAGTCTGGATCACAGACAACAAGGTAAAGGTTTTAACAATGACATATCACAGAAGAAGCTAAGCGCTAATTAAGTTAGTGACCTCTTGTCATTGCACTTAAAGACAAATGACAGAGATATAAGGCGACTTAAGTCAGGGGCCTGGGCAATCTAAATATAGTCTATTGTATTCCATTGTATTTGTTGATCTCGAGAGATTATCAAAACAATTGGACAATTGATGGCAGGCGCCCAACTTCTGTTCTATTTTTAAACTAGACGATATATATCCGTCATTTGTCTTTAAGTGGTGAGGTCCTATTGGTTTTCAAACCCTGTCCGCCTAACTGTTCTATTTGCAAAGTTAGAGGATTACACCACTGCACCACTACAAAAATACTCCAGAACCAAACTACATTACAACAGGATACACTCATGCCAAATTTATTTGTTGGGAACTAATAGAGCAACAGCAGGATCATTGTTGTGAAGATAGTCAATATAGTTTTGGTGCACATTTTGCAAAGATTCTACTTTGGTCCTGGAAGTAACTAATTAATGGAGAAGTAACTGATGTAGTTTGTTTTTCAGTTTCTGTCAGTGCCATATACAAAGTAGAAATACAAAGTATTATTGCCTGAAATTTTGTTTAGCACGTGCAAGCTGATCCACCTACAAACAAGAGCCTTGCAACATTGACTGGCCAGCTGATTCAATTTCAAGAGGTGAGAGTTTGTGCAATTTTGTATCAGGAATTTGTACCTATCAAATTTTGCACTGAATGAATAACAAAGCATTCTCACACTGTTCAAATGCTCTGACTTTTCATCCAGCATATAGACTCTGGATAATCATCTTCATATATATATATGAGAGCATACCTTAGAGGGACACCTGACTACCCTCATCCCAGATGCACCATTCTTCGCTTCCCTTGTTTAGAAGTTCCCTTAGCATCATGCCCCTTGACTGTTTGTTCATTTTATACTGTATTATATACTGTATTCACAGGTAATTTTCCGTTTAATTAACCTCTCATTCTGAAGAAAGGAGTAAAATTTTAGGTCATGTCATGAAGATACAGGAAGTAAACTTTGAAATGTGCAGCAGATATCCATGGGTGCTGCCAGAAATCTTGCATCAGAGGGGCTAGAGCTTCTGCCAGGGGGCTGAAATAGGAAAAAATGTATATATATACTTATGGAAATATATATACTTATATGTTTATATATAATATATACTTATATATTACTTATTACTTATATATACTTATATATGTATATATACTCAGGCCTTACTGGGAATATTTTGGTAGGGGAGTGGCAAATCGCACTCCTAGTCCATTTCAGGCGTGTGATGGAGTGCAGTTGCAAATCAACATTAAAAATATGTCGACTGGAGTTTTACTTGACCAGTTTTACTAATTTAAAGTTATTCCTACCTTTTACTGTTGAAAGAAAAGTGTTTGATTGTTCAAAACATTGATTCATCAGAGTTCACAATTTTCAAATAAACTGTTATTGTGGATAATGGAGATAAAAAGAGCACAAAACACTCTGTTATCGATATCAAGCAGGAATATATGTTTCAATCTCCTTTTTCTTAACTATCAAGGTTCCAATAGAGCGCTTGATAAGGCATATGGGGTGAGCCAGAAAAAGTTCCCACTTTTGAAAATTCATAACATCAAGACTACTTCACGGATTTGAATCATTCAAATTCTAGTTAAAAGTCGAAAGATCGAAGTATTTTTGTGATTTTTCTCGCTGTCCTACCAGCACTAGAAGTATTGGTAAATTCAACTTTATAAAATTTTCATGGATGCAAAATGACAGAAAAAAGGCCTAAAACATTGATCAAATGGAGAAGGGAACTGTTCTCTCAAGGACAAACAGTGGGTCAAAGAAATAACTCTTCAGTCTAAGTTATATTACATCCTGCAGGATTATCTTTTGTAAACAATTCAATGATAACTATCAAATCATTAAGGATTTTGGATTTAGTACTTCCTGATTGACTTATTGTTACAGAGAAATACAAGATTTTAATCCTCGTTTTGAAAGATAAGGCATGCGATCTATTGCACTCCTTGGAACAAGAAGGTGTGCGCCAAGGCGTGCGAGAGCGATCGCACGCCATTCCCAGTAAGGCCTGTATACTTATATATATATTAGGAAAAAATGTATATATATATATATATATACTTATTCATTTTAACATATACTCATAGTATATATGTCATTTTGCCAAATTTCCTCAGACAAGAACCGACGATTTCCTCTGATGAGGGGGAAAGGGTTTCAAAAGGAAGGGTTTTAGCCTCCTCTAGCCCTGCCCTGGCACCACCATAGGAGAAATCATCATCATATATACATAGTTTTATGGATAACCAGCATAATGTCCTTACTAATCTTCACCACATGTGTCTGTTCTTGGCAAGTCCCTCAAATGTTGCAAATTGTTTCTTCAGTTGTCTAAACTAAAGATAATGGAAAAAATCTTGTATTGGTATACATCAAACTAAACTTAACTACACTAAATTGACGTCTACCGATGCCAGATCTTTTCTCTTATCTTTATCCAAGTTATGCATGGCCTAATTGACGTCTACCGATGCCAGATCTTTTCTCTTATCTTTATCCAAGTTATGCATGGCCTAATTGACGTCTACCGATGCCAGATCTTTTCTCTTATCTTTATCCAAGTTATGCATGGCCTACCTCTCTTGTGTGTCGAAAGAAGAAACAAACATCTTGAGCAAGATTTTGATGTGTATCTCTCACTCTTCCCAGGCCAAACATTGGGTTGAAATAACTTCCTTGGCAAATTTCACGGACAATAAACTAGGTTTTAGATGCCATCATTTTGTTTATGACAGAAAACTAGAGATAATACGTACCACAACTTTATGGAAGGTTGTATCCCCGATGTAGCGATAAATTTTCTTGGCAAGGATCATGTTTAAGAACCAATGGCTACATTACTTCAGTTGTTTATAGGGTTATTCCTACAAATCAAATATCACACACCTCATTTGATATTATGCCTGATCTGTCATGCACCCACTAAAAATCATGACAAGCCGATGGGAGTCTACTCCAATTTCAAATAGAAATTTCATGCCAAAATTTAGATCATGTCTTCAAAGTTCTTCCTAAAGTAGCTGATTGGATTTATGCAACTTTTGGCTTGCAGGAATAGGAATAGAACTGAAACTGAAAATGGATCACCTTCCATTGTTTGTTAGTGATTCAATTCAAAATGGACAGATGGATAACTCCTTGTTCCAAATTTGATGTCACATTTATATGGTTTTCTGTCTTCTTATTCTCTACAGGAAGCTTTTGGTAAAAATGTTAGCAAACCTGCGCTTACCAGATTACCAGTAAGTACTGTATGTTTTGTCTACAGTAGTTGCTAATAAGTGTTGCAGTACACAGCGGTACCCAGTTGAGGCTTAATGAACCAAGAAACCTATCAGATACAGGCAAGGCTGGACCAATAATAGACTTCCTTCAACACTTTTTTACCTAGGATGTTTCCCTACTCCTCTAGTTTTGACTATTTGTTTCCATTTTACAGTATGTTAAATTTTGAAACATATGATTTTATACATGGTACATCAAATATCTATGGAATTGGAAATTACGTTTTGTATATATATTGCTGTCATCCTGTATACATTTGTGTAAATTTATGTTAACCAAAGTGGACCTAAGCTTTTTGCATTATCTACAGTGCATGAAATGGGATAAGAGTTTAATTCAGTCCTACTATTAACAGTGACATTAACTGAGTATAAAATTTCTGTATGTATCTCAGGTGAAGCAGTTTGTGGATTATTCATCAGGAGGGTCATTATGTCATATCATTGCAGCATGTTATAAGTTCAAAGTCGATCAAGGATGGTAATGACATCACTTATTTTATATCTTTAAGGTTGATTGATTTTGGATTTCATTGATTGATTGATTGATTGATTGATTAATTGATTACTGAAAACTCTTTTACAAAATATTGTTGGAAGACTTGTAGTCTCTGTTTCTCTGTCCTTAAACTGCAGGGTTGTGATTTTTTGGCTTTTTGTGGTTGTATAACAAATTACTTTATCAAGATTACAATGATCTGAAAATCAAAAGTTGCTAATGGTTGAAGCTGTTTTGAATCAATGGTACATATATATGTATTTGGTATTTAACAAACATTCTTTATTTATCTTTGATGAATTTGTCAGACAACTGTCCTCTTTGAAATCTATTTATTCCATCCAACAGGAGAAGATTTGACTTCCAGTCACCCTCAAGAATGGACAGAAATGTTGAATTATGCTTGTCGATAGAAAAGATTTTAAGAGAGGTGATTTTTTCTATTTATTTGAAATATCTTGTAGGCATTTAATTGTTCATTGAATAAGAGAAGATGTGGACAAGAGAGAGTTATTACCACCCTGTATGGTAATGATATGGTAATTTTATTAGGGAAAATTTGATAATTTTAGGGGGGTTGTGTAATATGGTTGATGGCTAGCGCCTGCTGACCTTTGTGGTAGACTGGAAGAGGCTTCATCCAGATGAAATTTTTGCACTCATCTAGAGTCAAACAGAGCTTTTTATGGTTATATGTGAACTTGAATTTCTTTTTCAGAACAAATTATTGGAAAGACCCAAGGTTTATTTGATGCCAGATATTGATACAAAACAAGCAACAAAGCTGAAAGAAATTGTCAAACGCCACCAGGTACAATGAATTGTTTTGATTTATATTCAATTTCTTTTGACCGTTCTGGGCATGGGGCATATTCCAGTATAATTTTTGGCTACAGAAAGTCACAAGTACACCAAATGAGCCAACAATATTTAAAATTTGAACTACGTCACCGTCCTCCTAGACAAGCCTTGGTCTTCAAGCAAGATATAAGTTTTTGTTCAACCAAAGGAGCATGATAAGGGGCTGCATCACAGATTTAAAGAATCTCTTTTTACAGGGAACACTTATAGATACAAAAGACAAAGCTACACATATTGTACATTCAGCACCAACATCTACACAAGATGGTAAGTTGAACTAATTTTCCATATTTCATGGATATCTCATAATATTACTTGGTTGAGAGAGTGAAGGTTCAACAGCAGCTCATTAGCAGTGTTAATTTTCTTGTTATATCGTATTTGAATTGGAATTTATTGCTTTGGAAATTCATCTTAATGTTTGTTGAAGTTTGTTTGACATCAATACTTCTTCACATTGGAAGGCTGTGCCCACGTAAAGTTAGTCCGTTTGCCCACCCTAGTACTACGTTTTGATATAGATTTGTAATTGTAATGTGGCCTATGTTTACAGAAGAATGGTTGCGACCATTACACAAAAGAGACAAACAAGTCCTTGTTCATTGGTGGTATCACCCAGACAGGTAAGAGAAAAGATTAACTTTTGCACTGAGAGATTTTAAAAGTCTTCTAAACTTTTTATAGACTCTTACTGTGCAATATTTGCACTTGAAGATGTATATACTTTAAATGTCAAACTTCTGCTGAGTACATCTTTGGCTGATCAAGCATTTCTGTAAGCATGAATCCTCCATGCATATTTTTTATCTTCATTGCAATGTAATGGTAGTAATTAAAACATTCATCTGCAGGTAGTGCGGTCTTCATTGTAAAAAATTGTGTTCGAATTTATTTCTGAGATATTTCATTTATTCAGTTTTGTAATACGTTACTTTAAAATGACAGAGTCAAGTACCTTACTGTCCTTACTGACTATAATTAGACGTTCCTTCTTCGGATAAGAGTACAATGACTAGCCTCCTGAAGTTATGGTGAACGAATTATAGGTATTAACTTTAATGAAGAATCTAGAAGTGATAATTGTTCTTTAAACCATTGAAACTTTTATGTTCTGTAAGCATCTTCTTTAAATATGGTCATATTTGCAGCTATGACTCTTGGCTTCCAGTATCAGAAGTATCACAAGAGCCAGAGCCAACCCCGGAGAGGTCAAAACCATGGGAGGTGGGTGTTTTTACAGCTCTTCACTCTTTAGCTTTGTTCTACGCTACTGCTATGACATATTCCGTGGACGTTAGTATGGTAAACCCATTTATGTATAGATCTAATGTTGTTCCTTTGGGTTTCAATGAGCTCTTTCCTGGCAACCAGGGCTAAAAGAACAAAGTAGCGTGGTAGCGTCGCTACCAGTAATGCAGCTGAAATGCTCGAACTGCCCTGGACGGAAGAAGGGAAAAAAAGGAAAAGAAACGAAAGGAAGGGGGGAAGAAGGGAAAGAAATGAAGGAAGGAAAGGAAGGGACAGAAATGACAGAAAAGGTTTAGAATGGGGCGGTATATAGGGAAAGAAGGAGAATGTGTGTATGAAGAAACGAAAGTGCTAAGCTTTCTACCAGGAAGGAAACAATTTCTTGAGCCCTGCTGGCAACAGTATCATATGAAGAATTTTTATGAATTTTATTGTCCTTTTAGGCAAGCGTTTTGTTTTGCTTTTCTGAAAGCCTCTGGAAATCATTTTAGCTTGTCTGTTATTAAATCATTTTCTTGTAGGTGAATGCAAGATGGCTTACTGATTTAGAAATATTCAACGAATGGATGAACGAGGAAGATTATGAAATCGAATCATCAGATGTAAGTCATCTAATTGGCTATTGCACTTCCTCGTTTTTCTTCCCAATTAATTAGTAAAGATCTGGCAAAAATTCGATTGATCTGTCTCATATAAGGATGAATCATAGCCTCTTCTTGGTTTCAATAACGATACAAAGTTTTTGGCTTTGCGTAATTAAAGACCTTATCGTATGACGTTCTGAAAATTGATATCCTCCAACGAAAAATCACAATACCAAATTTCTGTCTTGCTTGTGGTCACTTGTTAAAGGACAAGTCCGGGGTTGGTAGAGTTGTTGATCACACTTTTGTGAATGGTATTTGGTACTGTTTTCCAAGTTTTTTCTCTTTTCTCTGCAAAATTGCCTAATTTCAGTCTGCAAAATGAGCAAAATTACGTCTTTGTCTATGATGTCCCATAGCTTCGATCTGAATGAGGCTGCCAGTCCCTTATCGCACACTCTTAAAAATACAATCTCTCGCGTATTTATAGCAGTTAGAGATCTCACAAGTTGGAAAGAACTCACAGTGGGTGTTCGGTAGTTGGTAAAATTGTCTTTTGACATTGATTTTGTAAATCCTGGACTTGTCCTTTAAGTTCTCTTAAATCCAGGATGTGGTTCTTGCACAAATTCTCCATTATCCAGTTAACTGAATTTGTCTGATTTGGATCCAATTTTTTGCAAGTAAATTCGTCAATTCATCCTCGTAGAATTTGTTGTGCATTTGAAGCGATAAAAAAAATTTATTTTAATTTCTCATCTTCTATCATTCTTCTTTTTCAGCAAGGTAATATCCTCAATTCTTCATATCATTTGAAAAGTTTGTACCCTTATTTTTTCAATATCGATTATCACTCTTTCTTAAAATGGTTGTTGCCTTTCTTTGACGGATTTTTGTCGCGAGAATATTTTCTGTTTCAAGAGGATATGTTGTTTTCTTGTCTCTAAGTGTGAACTTATTTTCTCAAGGTACAATTTCCTTGCCTTTTCCAGTTATACGTGTAGTCGTAAAGAGTTTCGAATCTTCATTGAAATATTTCAAAACATTTACTTTACTGTTTGCATCATATCTGCATTTTGTTTGTAATGATCGAGAAGCAGTATTTTGAAGTCTTTGTTTGTAAAATGGCTAAATGTGAAGTGCACTGTTATGAATAGTTAGCTTGATTGAAGCTGTATATTTTCTGCAGTTGGTTGTATTCTTTAAATGATTAAGCATCTTGACCTCTTTAGGAAAGACCAGACGAAGAGTTCTCAAAGGAAAACCGAATGTTGAAGAAGTAAGAAACATGATTTAACTTTACATGGTGTCATAATCGATGACAAATGTTTGAAGCGAAAAATGAGATTATGGCTTTAAGGATTTGGATTTCCTTTGAACATTCGATATGCATTTCTGTTAACCTATTGCCGATAGCTTAACGACAGAACTTACCTACGCGGAGGAATAGCTTGCAACTAGCTCTTGGAATTATGAAGTTTATCATGCCAAGCTTGTCGCTGGTGTTGGCTTGGCCATTTTTTTGAAAGTTTTGTTATTTTGCTGTTTCTCGAAACTTGTTACATTCAAGCGTAAAATAGTATCCAGGGAGGGAGAGATATACCAAAGAGATGCTTTTTGCATACTCAAAATAATTTGTACTTAAAGGCAGTGGAGATCAACAGCGACCATGACTTCAGTATAGATAAAAAATTTGTTTTTTCACCTGCATTGATTGAAGTTTCTGAACTTTCTTGTTAATAATTCATTTACTTATTTTTCTTTTCAGACCAACGTAGATGGTAAGTCATTGTCAATGCAGTGTGTGTGACGAGTATCATGTTTAGAACCAGACCAGTAGATGTAGAAGAGAGATGATAATTTCGTTCAAACCGGTATCTGTTGATGTTGAAATAATAGAATATACAGTTTTTTCGACAAATCTATGCATTGATTAGTAAATGGCTTGGCCGTGTTGAATAATTCGACAAATTCGGTGATTAAGCTATGTTAATATTATTTCGAGACAGCGTGTCACATTCTCGGCAAAGCGTGGAGAAATTTGTAGCGCTAGAGAGTTCTTATACCAACCACGTGTACGCTTCCAACCAGTAAGGACCGTTGGTAGTTTATTGCCAACGGTACAGGTCAAGAAGATGCTATTTTAAGACATATGTAATTGCAGATAAAAAGAAAGATCTTCGAAAAAGAAAAGCATCGCCGTCACCATCACCGGAACCAGCTAAAAGAAAGAAGAAAGGATCAAGGAAGAAAGATGATGAAAAATCAGAACGAGACGAAGATCAGTAAGTCATACAGTTATTCATAGAGCCGTATCATGCAATCAAATTTTGTTAGACCGTAAAAACTACAGAAGATAAAACATTGAGATGGTGGGAGATCAAAAATCGAAAATAATATAATGGGAACAATCTTCAGCATTGTAGACAGTTTATTAATTTCTTCCCTTCGCTCTCTCTCATTTGATTTAATTCCACAACCCTCCTCGTGTTTTTTTAGTGATGATGCAACGAATGAACTACCTGACCCGGAAGCTGTGCCAAATGTAAGTTTCTGCAGCTCGTTATTTCCAATTGTGTTCGTCTTTATTTTATTCTTTATTTTATACTCTACTATCCATGTCCTCAATACTGTAAATTAGTTTGAGATGCAAGAAGCATTCTGTCAAATGCTGAGTAGAATTTGAGACATAACTTTGGTAGTGCTGTGAAAACCCCAGCCGTTCCTTTTTATTACAACGCTACTAATAATTTCACTCATGTTGGAAATAACCCCACTATTCATTCATGGCCACTCAATGTGCTGATAGTTTTAATCTTTCAAAGCTGTACTTTATTACTGTATGCATTACTTGATTGTATTACTTCTACAGTTGCGATTTTTCAATTGATTGGTTGATTTCCTCCAAGCTGAAACCTAAATCTTCATTTCAGGTCACCAAAGAAGACATTGATAGTGGACAAGGTATATTCTTTTAATTAAATTCAATCTCTGTTATTTTAAACCTGTGGCATCATCTTTCCTTGACCTATTGCAACCATAAAGTGTTACTTGCTAGGTTTATCATAATCCGTGAATATTTGATATGGTATATCCTACAAGTTTTGGATTTAGAAGTTGAGTTTCATATTTATTAGCTTGTTTTAGTCACATTTGTCGTAAGTGATTAATTTTTTCCTGTTTAGTTGCAAATATCAACAAGCAGAATACTTTAGAAGATATTTCAGGCAACACGCCTACCAAAGGTAAATAAGTTGTTCTTGTTGTTGTGTTGTTGTTCTTACTTGTACTAATTTAAAGAGAGTACAAGGACCAGCAGCCTTTGCCATATTTTGCCTTTGTTTTTGTGAATTTCGTACGGTCAGTTATTCTGGAAGTTGTGGGGAGCAAGTCGCTGACTTCGCACAAAGCATGCTGGTCTTTGTACTACCTTCAAGGAGATTCTTGCCTTTGCCTAAAATACTGTCACTGGATTGTTTTCTATGAGTTTTAATCACGTGGTATTGATCGATCATTATACATTATTCTCACTTTGAACATTTAAATTATGTGGCAATCATTTTTTGTGCAGTAACTTGAATTTTCATTTGCCTTAATCCATATCAGCCAGAGTTTGGACCAAGTCTTAAGGCCCAAAGAATGAAATTAGAATTTCTTTTCTATTTGTTCAAATGACATGGCATTAACGACAAAGGTCGCTCCTGTGTTCTGTTCCTATAGTCATTTCTAACAGATTTCAAAGATTTATTCCATTTTTCTTCCAGCTAAAGATCAAGATCAAGAGGTGCATCTTTATTTTCATCTTTCTCAAGACTACATCTGTTTCTGTTGTTTTTGCAAAGCCGAAACCTGGCATGAAAACCTTTTTTCAAAAATTTGATTGAACATAATAGGGCCTCGGGCCTTTCTATTGCAAATTAGTGATTACCAGTAAAATGTTTCGAGACAAGCTTAAAATGTTGCCTCATTAAATGCCGGTATGTTTTCTTGTACTTACGGTGTTCAGACACACAGTATGGTGAAATGTGAATGCACTTCATTTCAACAGTCCTTAGTATTAATGTCGATGCCTCATTTGCTTGATACTCTTAGTTTGTTTGAGGTATTTGATGTCATAATCATTTATTTTGTAATCGTTGGGAGACAGACATAAAATAATCTTACTGTTGCGAAGTTACTTAAAGGACAAGTCCGGGGTCGATAAAATTACTTTTAAAAAGCAACCTTGCCAACTGCTGAACACCAATCGTGAGTTCTTTCCAAGGTTTTATGCCTCCAACTTTCATAAATTGGTTAATGAATCTTCGTCAGTTAGGCCAAATATCGTCGCCATTTTGTAATTTGCACGAATGTGCGAAGGCGCGATAAGGAGACTAGCAATGTGAGTGGTATAATATCAACACATTTGGCAGTCTCGTTCTGGCAACATGATGTGACGTCATAGCAAATGACATCATTTCGCACTTCTTAGCAAATTGAAATGTGTAGTTTCACAGATTAAACGAGAAAAAAAATGAAAAACAGTACTACGCACCATTCACAACCGTACAATCTCTTGAATAATCAACAATTATACCAACCCTGGACTTGTCCTTTAAATCTGTCTCGTTTTAGATGCCAGGTGAAAATATCCGCGAAAAAAAAACAACCAGACGGGTTTTGTGCAAGTGGTTTTGTGATATCGTAAATTTCACTTGACATCTAATTCGAAGCAGATTAGGTAAAATAAAAAATTTATTGGGCTTAGAGGGACAGATTTTGCGGTAAAATGTAACTAAACCTTCTTGCAAACTTTAGTCAAACAGAGAGGCATTTAGCAATGGTATTATAAACTTTCAAAACAACTCTTCTACAAATTTCTAGATGACATTGGCATCTCCAGCTCCTTCTCAAGACGGTAAAGCACAAGATGGCAAAAAGCTGAACGAAGCAGTGAATAGAGAGCCAGAGATTCCTCATGATGATAATTTACCAGAACAGACTAGGCATATCATTATACCAAGTTATGCTGCCTGGTTTGACTACAACAGGTATCTGTTGCTTCTTTTTATTTACACTCAATATTTCATTTCATTTATTATTTATCTATACATAAGCAGCAGCAAATACACCTTTTCAACTAAACGGCCTCGTTTTGGAAGTTTCAAAATTTCTTTAACTTGCGTCGTATGAAATTTCAAACCCCAAATTCACATTCAGCACCCAAATTTCAGTCCAAATGCAAACTCTCATAATCTTAGGGCTAGCGATTTCAATTTTATGGGGCAAACAAAGTTGAATATTTGTAAGAGATTTGACCGTGAATAATGGGCGATTTTCACTGTCAGATCCCTTGTAAATTCTCAAATCTATTATCGCCATAAAATCGAAATTACAAACTCTAGGAATATGAAAATTTGCCATTAAACTAAAGGTCGGTTGCTGAATCCAAATCTGTGGTGAGAAATTTCGTATGAAGAAATTTTTAAAAATTTCGAAAACTGGGCCGTTAATTGAAAAGGTGTATTAGAACGACATTTCTTGTGTCTCCAAAATGACAGTATGGTCTGTTAAGACCGTTGCTCATATCTGAATAATAACTCTTTACCATCTTTAGTTTTCATAGGATTGTGATATATTTAAAGGGAATTGACCCAGCTATATCGACTAGCCGCTATGAATAGGGTAAAGAGATACCTTAGAATGGCCATTGGCCAAAAGGTTAGGTTTTGATGATTGTTGTAGTGATCATTTTTTCTTCCAGCATTCATGCAATCGAGAGGAGGGCACTTCCAGAATATTTCAATGGAAAAAATAAGTCAAAAACTCCCGAACTGTATGTATTTCTATTCATTTTCTCCAACATGTACCTGCTTGAATGAAAGCTGCCACTTTTTGTGAAAGATTGATATCAGGAGCTGCCTGTGATAAACGTTGTTCCTTTTTCTCCGATAATTCAGATTTTCTTGCCATGTATTTACAGTACATATGATATATTTTTCTATTCTACTCTGTAGGTCGCCCGCTCTTGCACTATGTTTCAGTAAGGAAAATACTTCTGTTGTCTGCCATCGTTCCACAGATCTGTTTTACTTCTCACGAACTGCTGCTTAACTAAACTATGAATTTCATGCCACAGGTATTTTGCATCAAGAAATTTCATGATTGACACATATCGCCTGAATCCAACGGAATATTTCACTGCCACAGCTGCAAGAAGGAACCTTGCTGGGGATGTATGTGCAATTGTCAGGTTAGTGGTAGGAAAATTTGCGATGATTTATTTTCAACACTTTTCACCAAATAAGGAAATTTTCAGCATCTTATTTGTGTAAGGAATTTCAGGCAGATTTCTGTGCATTACATCTGCGTAGCCGGACTTTTGATTGTCTGTCATTCTGTAATTATTCAGGGTCATATCTAAACACGTGTATTACAATAATGTACCATTGTTTAGCTTATGGATTGTTAAGTGCTATTTATTGTGAACATTTAGCGTTCAACCAAGGGCTGTATGAAAAATGTGGAGCTAGACCCGAACTTGTCCTTGAAGAGAAAATCAGCCACATCGTACTTTCCGTGCTCCTCAGTGTTCCGTAACATTCTAATCTTCTCGGCTGGTGTTGAAAAATGTTCCCTTTAATTATGTCACATATTGTTCTCCGCAAACGTTCTTCCACATCTTTGTTTTGCCTTAGCTACTTCCCAAACTCCTCCTCAGCAGTCTCGCCGTATTCTCGGGATTATCTCGTGATCTGGAAGGGATGTTGGAGAATGGAACTGTGCATTTCATCCCGTCCTTTGTGCAACAGTAGGCTCCGTTCTTGTGTGGATGCATGCTCTTTGATTTTTCTTATCTTCCTCAGAGTTCATGCTTTTTTGGAGCAGTGGGGACTTATAAATTATCAAGTAGATGCAGACAACAGACCCCTCCCGATGGGACCACCCCCGACGTCACATTTCCATGTTCTCTGTGATACACCCTCAGGGTTGCAACCTTTGGTTGGATCTAAACCACCGGTAAGTTCTTTCTTATCAATCTTCTTGAGCTATAACCCTTGAAACGTACAAAACTACTTTTTATGAGAAAGAAATAAGTTCTTCCTCAAGCATTTTGGCGTTTGCCTTTTCTCAAGACTTTCCATTAAATGATTCTTCGTCATTGCGAATGATTAACTATCAGGCCTGACTCCATTTTAACGTATCGTCCATATTCGAATTTGTAAAGGTGGTGACTTTTCATGTAATTCAAATTCAAGGCTTAACCTCTCCGCACAGTAGATGTCACGTGAAAATGTCCGCGAATACAAACATTTGAAGTCTTTTTTGTAAGCAGTTTTGCGTTATCACAAATCTCACGTGAAATTCAATTTGAGGTGGATTCTATGATAGCATTTTTCGTCGTTTTCTGCATCCTAGCTTGAGTCCCGATTACTAGATGTACTGTATGCATTTTTATAGGTACAAAGCGACACGATTTCGTCTTTATAGTTACTGCAAAAGCTCTATTGTGCCCCCAGGGGTTTGTTTAATTTTGGACACTCGAGAGGGGGGCTTATCAGAGAGGGGGGCTTATTCACAAAATCAAATAAAAATACGATAGATTTTCAGTTCTTTTACACCATATTTTGCGGATACATACAATTTTAAGAGTGAAATACGTAAATTGGAGACCTTCTCCATCCCAAACAATATCAAAAGTAACATGCCAGCTTTTGTTTAGCTATTGGATTAAAAATCGTTGGTAATTTCTGGAATTTGTTATAAGTGGGGAGGGGGGGGGGCTTATTGAAATTTTGGCTTAGAGGGAGTGGCTTAGTAGGGAGGCAGCTTAATAGAGGAAGGGGCTTAATAGAGTTTTACGGTATACTAGGTTTTAGTGCTCGATAGGCAGATACGTTGGATTGCTTTTGTCTGTATTACATATATTCCTTTCAAGATATCAGCTGCACAGCAATTGATCAATTTGGCTGATAAGGACAGTAATGGAACTAAGACCCAAGATAGCAATAACTTCGGGTATGTATTTATGATTCATCAATATTTTGAAGCCTTTGGTCTCCTATCAAATATTGCAGAAAGTTTTTGAAGTATTCAGAATTTTTAGGCCTTTTTGCCTCGTCAAGACCAGATGCTTAGAATATTAAAGGGGCTCCGTCGCCAAATTGTAAGGAAACCTGTAAAGACCATTTTTTCAGGAACATGTTACATATGATTTGAGATGAACTTAAAGTATCTTTGACTCTGTTAACCCAAGTCATGATTTTATACCGGGTGACCCAAAGAAAACTTCACGAGCAAGATCGCCTATATCTCATTGACAGCAAACGTTATGAAGACAAACAAGGTGTCAGCATGTAGCTGAAAGGCTCCGCTATCTTTTGAAATGTTGCTTGGTCATTCATTTCTTGGACCATTCCCTCGCTTTCCTGTCCATTTTTTGGAAAGTGTGACAAAACGAGAATTCAAACTTTGCTTTGGAGCATGAAATTTCAATGAGGAATTCAGGTCACTCATTTTGCAAACAAAAAATTTCCCCACACGACTTCTAATGCATCGCTATTTCGAGTTTTCACAGAATGTTTACTGGAAAATGATGGCGATTATTTCACTCAAAATGAGGAATCCTGGATTCAAAATTTTCATTGAATCTGGTTTTTCGGATGGTAAGCATTGCTCAAAATGACCATGCAACATCTCAAAAGATAGCTAAGCCTTTCAACTAAACAATGATAGAAAGCATTTGGCAATAGCTTTTGCTTTCAGGGAGCTAGTTATGATCTAGCTCGTGAAGTTTTTTTTGGGTCACCCGGTAGTAATATTTTATATTGTTTCCTTTTAGCCTCAGGACTGACGTCTACCTCACTAAAAAGTCACTGAAGGTGGGTGCTGCGTTATTGTCACTATATGAGAACGTAACAAACGACCATAGGGCTACTTTAATAGAATTCATTTTGAAATGAAGAAGATTTCAAGAATATCCTGTTCTATTCTTAACTGACTTTCTTTTCAGATCCTTTCATTGACTTTTCACAATTGTGTCACAGTACCAATACTAATACCAAAATATTTTCTTCACAATTTGCTCTGAATGAAATGTATGTTGTCCTTGCTTCAAAGTGAAGCAGAATTTCTATCATTATAAAATTGGAATTGATCTTGTAGATGTCTTCGTCAAATTGGTAACAAACCATGTTTCATTTCAGAGCAAGTCTGCTGCTTACAAGGAATGGACAGATCAAGAAACGTTACTAATGTTAGAGGTATCTTTTTCCATTGGTATCACTCACTGATTATTTTCTGCCTGTCTGCAGGTCAATTCATATTTCTTTCAAGTAATTGAATAAGTCTTATAATATTTGTAGGATTTTGGCTGAAATAAACTGTTTCCGTTATTTTTAATCGCTATGTAAGGCCATTTCTGCGATAGAAATAACACTGTACGGAGTTTGTACTGTTTTTTTTTCAAATGTTGTTCCAGTAAGACGTATACATATCCCTTGAATATTTACACGTGGAGGGTGCATATTCAGCCGTTTTACAGAACCAAATATTTTCTAGAGTTCAACTTACGGAAGCTGACATCTTCTCTCAATTTAGGAACAACTTTGCAAATATACCTCTTTCCTATGGAGACAGATCCTTTCATTTGAGTGAGAAAAACAGCTCTGAAAGCAAAGAGATACCTAAGGAGTTATGGTGGTTGTTGCTTGATGTTGATTCTTACTGATTGAATATGGGTTGTTACATATGCGTCGTTTGTTTGTACTTGCGGCTAGTTTAAGCAGTGAAAATACAATGTAACTTCAAAGCCAGTAAATAGTGTAGAGCCCATGAAACAGGCGTTTGGAGCTTAACCTTCATCACTAGTGACCAAAAGAGTACTTTAGAAGAAGAGAAAAGAACGATTAATATTTTAGTGTTTTTGTATACATTTCATTGTTGACAGGTTGGTAAGATTTTTTTATGTCATTTGGTTTTTAGGGCCTTGAGCTGTACAAAGATGATTGGAACAAAGTTGCTGAACATGTTGGCACACGGACACAAGATGACTGTATTCTTCATTTCTTACGTCTACCTATTGAAGATCCGTATGTGGAAGAAAGCTCAAGTTTTCAAGGTAAAAATTTTCAATGAAATTGCTTTGCTAAAGCCCGTCACAAACTAGCCTACCAGCAGACTCATTGTTCTAAAGAAGAAAGAGTCTACGAAACAAAGAGTGTGAATTTGCCGCGGCAACACAAGTATTCAGTTCTAGTCATTTTAATCTTCTGTTCAAATAACTTGTGAAACGCATCTCAACAAAGGCAGCTTAAATCAAGTTCCAGAAATCTGGAAATCTCAAGCAAGCTTTTGCTCTTTGTTTCGTAGCCCCTTCTTTCTTTGGAGTAATGGGTCTAATCGTAGGATAGTCGCCAACATATTTAGGTCATCGTAGAGCAAGAATTTATTTGTTTTAATAATTGGCGTATATATACATACAGCAATTAAAATGCACCCAACAGACAATTATTTTTCCATGGATTTCATCAAAAGGAAAGATAGATCTCCCAATTGCTTTGCAGAAAAGAAGTTTTTGATGAGCTGTTTGTTGCTTTTCTTGAAGACCAAGTTCTTTGCAAAAGGATTTGTCCTGCTGAATCCGTTTGCAAAAACGTGCTTTTGCTAAGCGTTTGTCATGTAGCTAGCATTGAAAATTTGGCTTTTCGTGAAACAACAATCTTTATCATTGCTCTTCCAGCAATATCTGCATCCACCATATCGTGTGGCCGTCAGCGTTGAAAAGTAAATAGAAATTACTCACTTCAGTTATCTTTGGAAAGCACCATTGGGTTATATACCTAATCTTTGCAGTTATCATCACAGGTTATCAACTATGAAGACACTATTTTCTAGGAAGTTGAGTTTTGAAAATCATGGTATTTGTAATGTGTGTTTGGATCTGTTATTTGTATTGATGATTAAGGTAACAGACGGAGGCAGATGCGACCGTCTATAAATAGAACAAAAATGCCATGCACCAACTTTAACCATGTCAATAGATACATTTTCACCGTCGGCCAGCGCTTGTTTACGAACACACCCTGGCGATTACCTACATTCAGCCATTCCCTGGTGAGCATAAATTAGATTTTTCAATGTTATTAATTACCAATTCGTTTTGCTCTCATTTCAGGTCCATTATCATATCAACCTATACCCTTTAGCCAAGCTGGAAATCCAATTATGTCAACAGTGGCATTTCTTGCATCAGTTGTCGACCCAAGAGTAGCCAGTTCAGCTGCGAAAGCTGCCATCGGTATGTACAACTCACTCTTGGAGCAACTGAAGCTCTTGCCCTACAGTATGTAATGCAGCTGTTTCATGCACTTGCCATCATTGGCAGTTTTTGTAAAATTTTGTGATGGAAACATGTAACCCACCATCGGTATGTATCTCTTAGGGCAACTGAAGCTCTTGCCCTACAGTATATAATGCAGCTGTTTCATGCACTGGCCATCGTTAGCAGCTTTTGTGAAATTTTGCGATGGAAACATGTAACCCATAATCAAGAGCCAAACTCAGCCTATTAGATAGCAACACAATGAATTGATGAAATTTTTTCTGCATCCTTATTGGACGCATTTCGATATTTCACTGATTGTGTTAGATTTTAGACCCTGTCATAATTCATTAAACCACTCTTTTTCCTTTGAGTGAATGTTCATTTTATTTACAATAATGATGGGTTTTGTTCTCGTCTTGCAGTGTAGTAGTTTTTACGGCCGCAGGGTAGACACAGTCTTTTTTTGCTTCCTGTCGTTGTATCGTTCTTGCAGTATTGTATAGTATTTTACAAATAGTGTATTTTGTGATATGAATTGTAACTTTTCATTAGAAATGAAAAAGTGATTTTTTTGCAACTGGGCTCAAAAAATATTTTTCTTTGTGGTAGCAAATCAAGCACATTTGTTTCTTTTTAGACACTGTATTCTTCTGTCCCAATGTACCACCCCATTCTTTCGCATTTCCTTTCTCTCCTTTCTCTCTCCTTCCTTTCCTTCCTCCCTTCCATACTTTCCCTTCTTTCCACTTCTTTTTCCTTTCTTGCTTCCTGGGAAATTTGAGCATTTCAGCTATCTTCCTTGTAGCGCCGCTACCACGCTACTTCGTTTTATCCAGCCCTGTTTTGCAAAATGATGAGCTTTCGTCTTTAACAATGAAAATTATTCCATATTCTTTCTTCCTGAAGAAGAGCTTCTCCTATTACTACGTGACTACTTTTTTGTAGAGGAATTTACTCGTCTGAAGGAAGAAATCCCCGGTACTTTGATAGATGCACATTTGAACAAAGGGAAACGAGAGGTAGAAAATGGAGATGCTACGCAGGAGAAGAAAACAGATTTAACGGAGGAGGAAAATAAAGAGAAGAAAGGTAATGCTAAGTAACTATATTTAAGAGGACCACGTTTTCCAGGTACATGTTTCGGAAATGCTCCTTGTGGCAACGTAATACTTGAAGATCATTTACAGTTATGGAAAAAATAAGCCTCGAGTATTCCATCTAACAACTGCTTCAAGGAATGTAAGATCATGGTAATCTGTTTAAGCAATTTGGAAATTTTTGATGATAATAGTAATAGAACCCCAGCAAATTGTTATCAAGACTGACTTTGGCTATTGCTTTGGGACAACGTTGTTTTCTAAAATCTATTGAGAGGAATTAAGAGGGATTTGTCTCATAAGATTAGATAAAAGTAGCATCTAGTTTTCCTTGACACTTACTACATTTGAGTTCAAACTCTTTAGAATTAATCTTAAGCAAACTGTAGGTCAAAGCCTTATACGCCTGAATTGTGAATAGATGATGCAGCAATTTTGTAAACTTAAAGTGCTCAGCAGCCATTTTTTCTGGATGTTGTTATATTGCGTCTGAAGGTTAGACTTTGTATATGGCAGTCATTGAAGCAGATGATTTTTTGCAGAAACAATGATTTCCTTCTTTGTGTATATTCATTTAAAATGTTGATTTGATTTTATTTTTTTTGCCCATGGTAGCCCCTCAGTTAGAATAACTGATATACAGGAGGCCATGCTAAAAACTTACAATAATTGATAATTTACAATAAAACCAGTATATCGAACTAATTTAAAGTTACGATTTGTCATAAAATGTTGATTGACATGTTACATTCTGCTATACTTTCTAATTGTTATACAACCATGCAACAATACAGTGATGGTACCGACAAGGAACAACATACTATGAATAGCCCATGGTCATTGTATAAGGAAACATGCAGGTGAACTAAATATACAATATAGAAGAATCTACACATAACTGGTTACTTCTTTTGAATATTGAGGCAATTTTCACATTGGATGCCAAGCCAGCATAGGTGCACGGTGCCGAGCAACGATGATCCCGGCCGGGGGATGAACAGTGACAACAGTTGCTGCCACCGCTGCTCCCCATCAAGGATCTCTATTGCAAATGTCCCACGCCCATGCTTTAGGATAAAGATGAATTTATCACAGTTGTGTAGGTTTAAATATTCAATTTCTCGTAGACGATGAGCCGAAACCAACTGAGGAATCATCTAAACCCGACGCAGAACACGTGACTAATGGCGTGGAAAGTAAAGATGGAGAGGAGGTTAACAAGGAAGACAAAGATGAAGAAATGCCGGAAGAAGGGGCTGAAAAAGAAAAGCAAGAAGAAGAGAAAAAACCGAAAGAAATCTCACCAGAATTAGCAAAAAGAGCTGATGAATTATTAGGGAAGAGAGATGAATTGAAAGAGGGCACTATCAAATCTGCTGCATGTGTTGCACTGAGTGCTGCTGCTGTGAAGGCGAAGGTAAGCTTTGGGGATTCTTCTTCTTAACGTTTTGTCTTTCCTTGTTGGCAAGGGGTCATCCGCTCTCGGCAGCTGTCTCCTCTGCTTGCTATGTAGCGTGTTCTGGACTTCCAGGTGTCTTTAAGACGCAGTCTACTCAACTTCTGCTGCGAGTGCGTGTAATAGGCATGTCTAGATTAATGATCCATAACTATCGGCGAAAATCTACTTTAAAACCTGTATTCTCTAAACTGTATTCGTTACAAAGTTTCTGTTTAGCTCTTTAGTGCCAGGAACAAACTGAATTCTGTTTCAGATTAGATACCATGTGAGATCTGCGATAATGCAAAATTAATGATACAAAACCTTTGAATTGTTTTTAGTTCTGAGACATTTTCACATAAGATCTAATTTGAGACAGGTCTTAGGTTTTATAGAACCGGTATTCTCCGATACAAAGAGCGATTTCGACACGATTATTTTGGTGTACAACGAATTTGATGCGCATGGATACAAGGAGCGTCGGTGCAGTTTTGAGTTGCAGATGGTATGAATGTTGATTGCCTGACGCCTTCGTGCTTGGAATCAGATTTAATTGTTTCGTCGATGGCCCCCTTTTCAAAGCAGTAAAGATGCTGACCAGGAGACTTTCCATCGGGAGTTCGTGCTATTCGTGTGCCCTACGTTGTTGAAATACTTATTGGCGAACTACTTACGTGATATTTTGCATTTTCAGCATCTTGCACAAGTTGAAGAACGAAAGATCAAAAGTTTGGTTGCACTGCTCGTTGAAACACAAATGAAAAAATTGGAAATAAAATTACGTCATTTCGAGGAACTAGAAACGATCATGGAAAGGGAGCGTGAACTAGTAAGTGTTCCGTTTTAAGTATCATTGTTATATTTAGATAAACAGTCAACTTCAAAGACCACTTTATGCTGAAAAATGTTCCCGAAAATTTGTCAGTAAGATTAGTTAATTATACAGAGGTGCCAGGTGTAACAATGCATTCTTCTGAACAATGCTTTTGAGAAACGTAAAACATATTTTCATTGGCTATGTGATAATAAGATTCAGAGAGACACAAGAGCATTCTTCGCAGAAAAAACAGCAAATCAGGTGTCGTTACGCAGACTTTACCTATCTCTGTATCTGGAAAGTCTGTACACAGGCTACAGACAGACGGAACAAGTGCGGATCAGAGGGAGCAGTGTAAACATAAGGCAGATCCAATACACTTTCGGTATGGATCCAAACTAGTTCCGGCACAATGCAAACAGGGCCTTTCTAGCAAGATTTACATAGTTGTGCCAAATAAGGCAACACGGAAAACACATTACTCCTATCCTATCGCTCGTATGATCATTCGATGCACCTAACCTGAATCTCATTGAAAACAGGGAGGAGATGGGTGGGAGGGATCCTATCTTTCGTAAAAGTACTTGCTATCGTCCTGTGATTCTCCACGCCTTGAAGAGCTTTTTATATTTGACTACTAAGCACGCTTCCCTGCAGAGCATGCAACAGTATTTCCTCAAGAAACTTAACATTGCTACTACAAAACAGTTTCCTATTGTACTGTTGATAAATTCATTTGTTCAATTGCAGCTAGAGCAACAACGACAACAACTATTGGCAGAACGACAGCAATTTTTCATGGAACAACTTCAAATATCTGAAGCAACAACTAAAACCACAGAAAAAGATGTGACTCAGCCCCAGGCTCCGTCTGCGGTTTTGACCAACCTCTTATCCAATGCAACTTCAGCTTCGGATTCGACGTCGTTACAAACTGCATCAAGCACTTCGTCTGCAGCACCTGTTAACCTGAAAGCAGCCTCTGAAAAGGAGGAGTCGAGCGAGCCAACTGCAGCCCCAGAACCTGTAACATCTGTGCCCGAGGTGGCTAAAAACCCACAAACATCGGTCGTGCCAACGTTCCCCGCGCCAGATAAAAGCACAGGTAGATTTTCAGCTCTTTCGTGTAGAAAATAAAATGCCATCCTATCTGCTCTTTGAATCTTGTTCCATCCTGTTGGCAGGCTATGAAATCTTTGTATTATATTATTAGCTTGCCATTGAGAAGTGTCTCTTTACCATAACGCAAAGCCTAATTCTGCCCAATCTTGTGATGGACTAAGCGAGGTCTTAGAATTGCATATTGCAGCTCAATCATGTTGAATAGTTCAAACCAATTTGCATTAAACCGGAGAACCAAGTGATATCAAACGTCTCGGTCGAAGATCTTTATTTGTTGATCAATGATACAAGCAACCTTAAATTATTAAGGCAGTTTATCAGGTGTGACCTGGTGACAGCCGGAGCTGGGGTTTGTTTGCGCTACCTTAACTCCTCGTTATTATCCAGTGAGTTTGTGCAGTTCAGCAAGAACCTGCGAAAAGAACCTAGTGCAGTGGTGGAGCCAGGGGAGGGGATGAGGGGGCGGATAACCTTTAGTTTTAAAAATTTGGCGAAAATTGTAATTGAAAAATGTAATAAAATGTCTTGGTATACCTATAGACCCCCTTCCAGTCTGAACATTTTGAACTTTACCCCCTCACCATTTTTAGTCTGGCCTTGCCACTGATGAATTGAGAATATACAGGCTGAAGCTTCAATTTCTCTAAACGTTGATTCCATCATGATTTCATTCATAGAATCATCGACATCACAACCGCAACAACCTCAGCAACCGCCATCACAGCAATCAGCCCAGCCACCCTCACAGCAGCCCTCACAACAGCCTCCACAACAACAGCAGCAACAACCGCAGTCGCAACAACAACCCCAAGCGCCAGCAAAGTCGCAGGAACCGATGATGCCAAATCAAGGCATGCCACAAGCTTCTATGTTCCAAGGCGGTAGCATGAGTGACCAACCGCAACCTATGATGTCACAAGAGGTCAAACAACCATCCTCAACCCCCATGCAAATGCAGCAGTTCCCTCAAGGGGTACCAAACATGGGAGGTGGTCCAAGGATGCCACAACAACGAAGACCCCCTATGCAACCACAAGGGTATCCCAACCCTAATGCAATGGGACCTGGTGCTATGTCAGGAGGAATGTCGGTTGCTCCTGGGAATAACCCATCAGTTCCATACTCATATGCAGGAGGGTTCCAAAGCCAGCAAATGGGTATGATGTCGCAAGGTATGCAACCCCCTGCTTACGGCAATCCTAATAACCCTATGATGCAACAAGGCATGAATATGATGCAACAAGGGGGTCCACCAATGAACATGCCCCCTGGACAGTATCAGCAAGGACAATTTGGACCTTCATTCCCACACATGTAGAGAAGCTCTAATAGAACTTATATAGATATTTATGACCGTTTAAAGGCTGTTAGATCTACTAATTGCCATGGGTCGTTGTTTATGGTAACTTAGAATCTCTAGTGATAGCTACACTTTCCTTTTTGTAGAACATGTTGTGTTTGCTTCTGGAACCTCACGCCTGTTATTTTACGTCGGTATCACGCTCGCCTGTGCTCAACCCCTCGTATCATCTTCCATTCTCCGAAAGGGACAAGTGGAACGCTTGAATTACGTCGACGAGTTAGGCTTAAGGCCACACCCAAAGCTAAAACTAGTTATCATTTTTGCTAGCTGCCCCCATTTGCAAGCCCCAAATTGTTCATTGTCAAACCGTTTTCAAAGTCTGCTGGCAAAAATGTGCCGTTTTCGTATGAACGGGAGGCCGTCACATTTGTTACCATTTTCATAATGTACCGGCATTTTATGAACGCAGTCTTAGTTACCGTTGTTTGTATCAGTTGTATCAGTGCTATTTGCAGAGTTTGGCAACATTCTTTTTCGTGCAAGAAACTCGTTTGTGTAACAAGGCAATGCCAGGATGATTGCGGAAAACTTAAGAAACTCTGAAGCCTGGTTGGAAAAGCACCAGCAACTTCTGAAAGCTGCGTGGAAAGGATGTTGAAACCCTGCCATTTTCCAAGGTTTGTTGTTTTACATCTCAAGAAAAGTTGCTAGGTTGTAGAAATTTATGGCTCATATTTGAAATTTGAAAGCAAAGGTTAGATTTAAAATATCCAACAATGTTAATGTAAAAGTAGCTAATGATGTTACATACTGTAGGAACTTTAGAACTTCTTCACCATGAGTTCATTTCGAGGCGAAAGATTAACGTCCCCAATCGAATTCAATTTTATTTCGCCCGTAGGAAGGGGGCTCTAGCCGCCCCAATAATTTTGAAAGCAACGGTTTTACGTCACAGGTATTCATTAGATGTATTGTTCTCTATTGTTTTAAGAACAATTGCCGCTTCCCGACCAGCGGCTGCTTCCTGCGGCCGCGCCCACGGCCTTGGCTTTATTCAAGCAACTTCTGTCTCGTTCTTTCTCCCTGTGTACAGGGAGAAAGAACGAGACAGAAGTTGCTTTTGGAGATTAGAATACATTTCCCACTGTATGGCATGCGTTCAGCTTTTCCTTGTTTTAAAGGGATAGCTTTTGTTCGATTTGGCTTCCAGCGAAATTTCATCAGCCATTTCCTCAGGGTCTGGTCACCGGTCGGCACTAGATCATAGTACGCTAACGTACATGACGTAATATATTACATCACCGAAATTTTTGAAATTGAGATTGATTAGAGATCAAATAGAGGCTTCGAGCCTTCGAATAGCTGTCCATACTTGAGATCAGTCAAAAACTTTTTTTTTTTTTATATCCATCTTAAAACCTAACTCAACAATTGGAATACAACTAATGTACCATCCATAGCCAAAAAAGACACATGGTCACCGAGTTCTGGCTATGAATGGTACTTACAATTTTCAACTTGTTACAATTCTAAGGATAAAAAATAGGATAAAATAAATAAATGAAGAAGTAAACTGAACAAAAGAGTCAACAAGTGTATCTCAAGATAAATGCCAGGAGTTTCTACGGAACTAAGGATAACTTTGATGTTGAAAACTTTGATGTTGACAAAACGTTTAATTTGCTAGTAACAATTGTAACAACAGAAAGCTTCTATTTCCTTCACAAGATTTGATATTACTGCCATTCAGACGATTCTTGTTTTCTCTTTTGTCTGAATAAACTGGGATGTTGCCGCTTTGTTTTCCATGGTTTTTCTTATCCACGCACTGTGGATGTTTCACCTCTTTGTTGTGCGAAAAAATGGTAGAATAATCATATTCTATTATGGGAATATGATATTCATGCATCATATTTGATGGACTTGCCCAAGTCGTCATATAAAAAAGAAAGAGACGACTTGTCGCGAACAGCTCCTCATTAATTATTTATAAGATGACCTGACTTAACCCGATGTTTGTAATAGGATCTAACCGCAAGAAATTTGAAAACCAGGGGGTCAATTGTATCTGTCTACACATGAGTGCTGTTAGGGAAATGGTTCGTTTTGACATACAGCCATTTTTGTTTCAATGTTGGTTTGCCCCCGTCACTTTCCTTGATGGAACAGCAGTATCCTGTCTGCTATTGGTCAAACATTATGATCAAAGGTGCCGTCTGCCGTACCAAAAACCGTCCGGCCATCCAGCTGTGTTATTCAGCTGTTCACTGTTCGCGACAAGTCGTCTCTTTCTTTCCTCCAGGACGACTTGGGCAAGTCCACATATTTGATAAAAGAACAAAGGGCAAGACATTGTCTACCTGTTTACATGACAAAAGCTTCCTATCAGTCTCTTCACTTCTGCCCCTGACTGGAAGGAATATAAAACCGTGTGGGAATTTTGGAGTGCCAGTACATTCTTTTCATAAACTGAAAGACAGTTGTTCATCCTTGAAACTGCATCAAATCCTCATCATTAACACATGTGAAACTTGCTGCGGGATACTGTGGGATACTGCGCAGCACAATTCCAAACAAAGGTGTGTGTGCCATGCGCAGAGTCATAAAGCTGGACTTTAAAATTTTCCTGAGATTTCTCAGGCCTGTCTTTTGACACCATAGAAATTGATAGAAATGAAAACAATTGGCAAGATTCATTTCAGACGATTGCTGTTCATGCAAACGATTCATAGAAACAAAAGTGTTTTTTCTTCTCTGGTATGCATCACAAACGAAAGTAAAGGAACATTTTGAAATATTGAGCAATTGCAGTGTTTTGATTGTTCAGATTCAGTTAGGTGGAACAAACAATATTGATGTGAATGTTACCTCAATTGAAAGCTCTTGCTGCCAGAGAAATTTTCCAAAGTTGTAAAGTCTCTCCCATGCTTGTTTACATGAACCATTTCTGCTCACTTTATTTTGAAATCCTTTAAATCATTTTTTTACGAATGTGTAGAATTTGCAAAATCTAGACATCCTTTCATTCCAGTCTCTCTTTCAAAAATTATGTGACGTCATGTACGTTAGCATACTATGATCTAGTGCCCACCCTGGTCACCTGGTCACATGGCTGCTCCTTCGCAAAACGAGGCTATTCTAAAAGGGCGCACAAAAGTAGGCCTTTTCCTTTTACAAACCGAACTGAGAGGAGGTGAGGAAATAGACGGGTCTTAGTCTTGAGGAGGTTGATGTCTATTGCCTGCAAGTCAGTTCGTCCAGTGTGTGTTTTATTTGGGGATTACTTGAGTGCAAATACTTTGAAGATTTCTGCTTCAAAATTGGTTTCTGCAAGGCCGAAAGTCGTAGGGATCTCATCATTTGGATTCGCTGCTCGACTGCCCTTTCTTCGCATCAGAAATTGTAACGCCCAACAAAGGCAAGCACGCTCTGTAGCATTTTACCATACTACTTGCACAAAGATGTCTGGAGCAGAAGAAAAGACGCCAGTTGTCGATGAAAAGGGGTAAGAGCTGTACTACTCTAATCATTCAACAATATCTTCTCGTGCTGCTGGAGACCGAGCCGAAATGACTTTGTGTTTACCCGCGCTTCCTCTGCATTGGGTTTCAGGAATTTATTGTGGATGATAAATAAGCATATCGATCTATCACCCGCGGCCCTATGCTGGAAAAATTTGACTACATTGCTTGCAGAATACACACCAGCATATGCTGAAGATTGCCACCCAACCCAAAAATAATCATACCCTTGCATGAGATTAGACCTCGTTGTGTAATCGTGTTGGAATACTTGCACACTCTGCAGTAGTTTGTGTTACGTTGGTACAGTTTTATGTGTGCAGAAGTTACGAGCATTTATTAGTATGCTGTTCCCAAGATTTTTTTGAGTGACAGCCAAGTGCAATTTAGATTTTGACAGGTATTGAGAAGAAATTTAACTCCCAAAAATTCAAACAAAAGTTTTAACAAAATATAATCATTTCAATCCAATTTCTTATGGAATAGAAAAAGAGGACTTGAAGCCCGCCCTTCATATACATCCCAGAGCTTGTGTCTTGTTATTTATCATGTATATTCAGCTTATGAAAATGGAACTAATAATGTGATTTCTTCCATAGAGAATCGCTTTCAAAGAATGCCCTTAAGAAGCTAGAAAAGGAAAAGAAGAAAGCTGAAGCAAAGGCAGAGAGACAAGCAAAACAGGTACACAGTATATGCATTATGGTCAAAGTAGCATTGTTGACAATCACACAAAGCCCTTGAAAAAAATTACATAAACATGTATGGTGGCCCCCAAAAGGGCCTACAAATCATGAATTCACGGCATAAGTCCTTAAAATACCCACTTTCATGTAGAGTTTTTTGGAAATCATGTTCAGGCTGACCTGATTTGTGTTCAGAATTTACAAATGGAAGGGGACATTGGCAAATGTTCTTTCTGGTGGTTTGGTGATGGATGAAGTGAATCCACCTATCCATCTTGAAATAGAAAATGTCCTTGGCAAATGTAGTGCCTCAGCATTAACTTCAAGTTGCTGATCTTTTTCATGAACTTGAATTGATGAATTTTCATAGGATGCTTTTTAAGAAATAAGAATGATAGCCAGAGTATCAAATGAGTTTAATGAGAAAAGTTGCGCATACTGGTGTAGACAGGGTCCTGTATTGTGGGTGCAAAAGCCAAGTGAAACATGAAAAGATAGGGATCAGGGCGCTTGCTCCCAAGAAAATCTTCTTGGTGCCATGCCCTTTAGGATGCCAACGACGTCTTTCCTTTGAACGGACCTTCCAAACTAAAATAACATAACGGCCAACCAGCCAAGTTCCTTGAACTTGCTGGTAACAATTTACTGTAGCTAGCTGCATTTCAAACTCTTAGCAGACACCAAAGAGTGACCACCCTCAAGGTAGATAGACCATGACTTATCAAAATAAGATGATGATGAAACAGGTCTCATTCAAACTTTGGCGTCTGTTATAACAATCAGGCAATGATTTCTAGTTCTACTTCTTTGTTCTGTTACCTTTACAGAATGACAGGTTTCATGCAGTCCTTTACAAATTCAAACATTGATTTGTTTTAGACAGCAAATACTTTATTCATTCAATTGAAGGGCAGAGTTTACTGAATGCATGAAATATGAAGAGAATGCAGGCTAAGTGATCAGAAAAGTTTTGAGAAATGAACATTGGATTTTGCTACGGTTAAATGTGGGGGACACTATCAATAATAGTTAAGACATGTTTAAATGTGTGGTATAAGGAGGTGTTGTGGGCTTTCACAAATTCCCAAATGGTAATCATCAATTCGCAGATTTACACACATGAAAAGTGAGCTTTCACAATCCTGGGCAAACCTTAATTCACAAAATCATGCTTTGAAATAGACTGTTACATGTTTTCACGGTTTAGTGGCCCAATCCAGCTTCATGAAAAAGCTACTGGGGGGCCAATATGTATTTATACCTCAAACTCACTCGCCCACATCAAGATTCAAGCTTTCATATGGCATCAAAACACTCCCTGTCATCAAACTGCAAAAATATTTTGCAATCTGAACACTGTAAAGGACTAGTATGGCGGATTTCTGCACAAGCATTTACGCGCTTTCAAAAGATTGTGCAATGTGAATGGTGCCTTAGATACCAATGAACTAATGATCGTGAAACTTTCTCCAATTCTAGGCTGCAGAGCAAGCCCAGTCTGCTGTTGAGGTAAATGAGGATTTATTTTCTTTAATTTACTCCTATTTTTTCATTGGATCTAAACCTCAGCAAGGAGTCTGCAACATGACAGAGCTGAGTATATTTCAAATAATTTGTATAATTGTCATTTATTGCATTAAAGTAAAGCATAGAGGAGTATCGCCCTTTTGGAACACTTTGTTGAGCTAAGTAGATTTTAGTAATTTTAGTTACAATTGCAAGATAATGCTTACCGTTATTTTAATCCTTTGCTATTCACATCATCTTTCTAAAAGCAACGTGTCTGATTGTCGCTCCATCTTTCCATAATATTAATTTTAGTGCCGAGAGGTCTGAGCGACCTAATGTCCAGCATTCGCCCATTTGGAACGCAGGCAAAATTGTTACGAGCGCCTTGCGTGAAGCATGAAAAGCCAATATTAATTTAATTGATGTGCAACGTGAAAAGGCTGTTATTTCTTCGTGATCTTACCCCTCCCCCTTACCACCCTCAAGTGCTTGGAAACATGCTTTCCGATATTCCGACATCTCCCGTTGCCTCCTCCAAGTTTCCTACACGGAAATGACGTTTGAGCATGTGACACAGCAGGAAGTCACCTGGAAGGCTTGAGCGGTCACAGATGCACCACAAGGGCGACTTAGGCCAGTCAGCGTGGCTGTAAAATCAACACATCCGGTGCGAGAACTGTTCAAGCAACTGTGCAGGATCCCACTGAGTTTTCATTTCGAAGGCACAATGTCAACAACAGGCCATGCAGGTTCAGTTATTGCCGAAAAATTTCAACGAAAGGAGTAAAATGAAAACAGACTTGTAGAAAGGCAGCTTGAAAAAATGAAGACACTTACGCATTCATTTCAGGTCGGTAATTTTATCTTCAATTTGCAAAGCAACGAAAGGAAATATAACAACAAATACAAATGACAACAAAGAAGATGGCGTCACCAAACCGTTTTCGCGCGCTTTTTGCGAGAAACTAGACCAAGGCCCCGGCCATAGCGAAGTTTTGCTGTGTAGTCAAATGTGTCAATATTCAAGAGTGTTCCAAAAGGGCGATACTCCTCTACATTTCTGAAAAATTCGCTCAACTGATGGGCTCATTTGTGATATCATAGATTAAGTTCTTCATATTTAATGAATTTATCATGAATTTATTTGCATTTGATGCCAGAGAATATTGTGTACATTAATGTCTTTCTTCTCATTTATATAATTGAAATTTATCACAAATCTTTTCGCAGGATTTTGCCAAGGACAGATATGGCATTGCTCCTCTAATCCAGTCCAAGGAAAAGACAGGTAGAGGGCAAGAATATGTCTGCTGCTGATTGTACAATTTGAAATTTTAAAGAGCCTTATTTTTAGAATTAACATTGTAGAAAATTAAGTATGGTCTAGCACAATTTAGTTTTCAAATTCATTTCTTTATTGTGGTCATTTGTTGCAAGAGGTTTGATTTATTCTTGAGTCTTGATAGTAACTGCCTTTTTGCCAAACACATATTTTAAAACTCAAGACACTAACCAAAGCTGTTGATGCAGAAAAATAGGTCACTTCAATTTACAGTTCAACAAACCTGCAGTTAAGTTAACATGATCATTCTGTCTGTATGTAGATCGTGTTTGGACAAGAGTGAATGACATCACCATAGACAAAGTTGACAGCAGAGTCCTTGTAAGAGGAAGACTGCATACAAGCAGAGGGGCAGGTAATTTGTGATTTCAACCCAGTTATTTTAAGTTTCATTTCCTACGGATCATGGAAGTGTGACTTACTATTTCTAATTGCAGGCCAATTATTCTAAGGTATAATTTCTAATTATGGTGCAGGTATAACTTGATGTTGCCTAAATGGTAAATTTCCTCAGCATGATTATCTAAAGATGTTTAGCAATTCAACCAATCAAGAATAATTTTCATTAAGTAGACTCAAAGGATATAAGAATATGAGTTTAGATCAGATCAGATGAGACCAGATCACGTCATTGGTCCTATATATATGTATACTGTTTCTTAGCAATACTGTGGTTCATTTGAAGTATAAAGTTTGTGAAGCCATAATTGCTGCTTTAACAAAGTAGTTAAATTTTGGTTGAAACTGAGATTGATTTGATGAAGAAACCTGTTTTGATTTTAGAAATCATGTTTATCTATGTTACGCTACTACAGTAAGTTTGGTACTAATGTACCTAAAGACAGAATGGATTTGGTATTAATGTATCTAAAGACGACATAAAGGCAGAATGAATATGGATCATATTAAAATGAGAAAACATGAATTCAAAGGAATTCTTGAATTTGAGTCATTTTACTACATAAAGCCTTTCTTTCAAAGCAATTCAAACCTTATCTATTGTTTCCTAGGAAAGCAGTGTTTCATTGTGTTGAGGCAGCAGCATTACAGTGTGCAAGTGATTGCAGCTGCAAATGAGATTGTTAGCAAACAGATGGTTAAATTTGCAACCAAGTAAGTGACCATGTTTTATTATACCTTTAGAGGATATTAGAGGATTCTGGGGCTGGGTTGTTGTAATTAAGTTCATGAAACAAGCTTACTGCTGAAGTAAAATTCCTGTGTTGATTTCCCTTTTCACACTGTTAACTGATGTTACCATTCAAGTGATTTTGTCAAGTTTGACTCAAGGAGACAATTTTGAAAAGATGGTGTCAGGAAACTGAACAAGATGCAATCCATTCCATGTTCCCGCTGCTCCATTAGAAATGCAATTCATTTTGGTCAAACGCCCCCTGACACTTCCGTAATTGTCTATTTTCAGCGCCATTTTCTATAGCTATAAAACAAAGAGGTGATCCACTGTTAGCTGTAGAACAGTTATATGTTTTAGTTTAGTTGATTGCTTATTTGTTACAATTTCATTTTCAGCATCTCAAAAGAATCAATTGTTGATGTGGAGGGAATTATCAAATCTGTTGAACCAAAGATCCACAGCTGTTCACAAGATGATGTCGAAATTCATGCTGAAAAGGTTGTACTCCTTTTTTTCCTTGGCTTATTTTGAAATGGTCACATAGTACTGTAGATACAACAGAAGTAGGCTATTTTTTCAAAATATTATTGCATCCTTAATATCACCCTATTGGCTGCTTTAAGTTTTGGAATATTTAATTAAAATGAGCATACTGTTGGAGGAAAGCTAACTGAAGAAATAGCAAGCTCAATTCTATATCAATTGTCTGCTCATATATTCCGTCCAATATCAAAATATTGTAATCAATTGAAAGAATAAAACTCGAAAAATACAACTACTGTGCCGATCACGGCGGGAATAGACACTAGGTCATCGGAGTTCCCATGAAAGGCACTTACAACTCAATAATTACAATAGGAAAAACAACGAAAAAGATAAGTTGAATGTCTGTCTCTCATCTGATGTCAAGCATTAATATCACCAAGAATATATTGAAAAATTTGGAATAACACAGGAGCAAGGTAGTAAAGAGATTGCCCCCACGCACTGACGGACAGCCAAAAGTGTTGTAGGAAAATCTGGTAGTAACCAGGGTAAAACGCTTTAAAACAGGGTAATGGTACATGATTCCTGTTCATCTATTTTTTACCTTCCAAGGGGATGGATAAATAATCAGCGAAGAGATCTTTGATTTGGCTGTGTTTGATAAACTGTTCTATTGGGACAATTTTACGTCGATTCAAAATAGTTGTCTCATCTTGGAGATGCTTTATACTCCGTCCTGACACAGATAAAGTATACATATGTTTTGGGTTTGATGTATTATAAACGGATTCCAACGAGCATTCTAGGCGATGTTTCGTCGAAAGATCAACATGTATCACGATAAGCTGATTACAGATAACTTTTTCTCTTTTTCAAAATGCGATATTTGATGCACATATTTATAATCCAGCCCCTTCAATTCCAAACCATTTCGATGTGTTGTAGAACAAAATTGCTAGAACCAAGAACACTCATCTGGAGTCTGCTTTTAATTTCGTTGCTGCTTTTAGTTTTGTTATTAACTGCTTTTAGTGTTTTCGATTCTCAAAAATGAACGATTGACAATCAGAAATATTCACAGTAATAATGATCAACCTTCCTTTCATCATAGATTTTTGTAGTAAGTGCTGCACATCCACAGCTGCCATTATTGATTGAGGATGCATCGAGACCTGAATCAGATACGGTATAATTCAAATTGCCACCTTTTACCAACTTAATTCCAATTGTTTATTGTAAAATGAAGCCTTCTTTACGGTGGGCATTACTGCGCAAGCACGGTAGAGTCATAGTGCTTGTTGCATAAAGAAGCAAAGTAATTTATCACATTTAAAGGAACTTAAGTGGTGTGATTTGGATATCTATCATAACTTTCTCACCGAAAGTCGCTATATGTACATTACCAAAGTATGATGTCTTAGATTGTCTAGAAGAAGCATCAGTAATAGTATTTTTCCCATTCTTTAAGTTTCTAGAGTTGAATTTTTATAATCAGACACGTGGATGCTGTTTCAGAGATTTTATGATTTTAAAATGTGTATGTCATTTTTCAGTCTTTGGCCCATGTGAATCAAGACACAAGGCTGGATAATCGGATTATCGATCTTCGGGTATGTGTTACGCCTCTCTATTGTCAGTTTTGATGTTAACATGGGAAAATGAATCTTGTACGGCTTGAAACGTCTCTGGACTTTTGAAAAAACATGATTTGGGTCTTTGATAGCTCGCCTTTGGCCCTAATTACAATGGAATGTTGCATTTTTTTATCATAAACGTGATCGCCTTTTTCCTGACGTTTCGTCACAAAGTTGCGCTTTCAACCGCACATGGGCGACCTCTTTAGAAGTGATGCATATGCTACACAGGTTTACAAACATCAGTTATTTGTTTTGTCAATGTTCCTGAAATCATCAGCGATTAAAGAAATTTAAGTGAACGAAGATAGTCCCTGATTTGCCTGTAATGTTAAAAATCCTTGAATTTGTGATTATGTTACATGATGCCGGCACATTTTCAGAACAGTAAAAAATGTAGCGGTAGCAAAATTTGAGCTAGAGTTCACACGATGCCCTAACAATGTGTTTCCAAGTTATGGTATCATGATCTTTCAACAGAAAGAGTTCCTCTTTCGAGACTCAGGGCAATTACTTGCCTTTTTGCAGATGAATAATTAAATATTCTTGTATGGAAAACAAAGGCTAGAAATTTGCAATGAAACAAAACCTTTAAAAAATTTTGAGCTTTATTTTTTTCGAGGGGTTTTGATTGGGATTGTGCATCGGCTGTTACTTTGATATTTTTTTGTTTATTGCAGACGACAACTAACCAAGCACTTTACAGACTACAAGGTGCTATTTGCAAGTTGTTTCGAGAGTATTTGGGTAGCCAAGACTTTGTTGAGATTCACACTCCCAAGATTATCTCAGGTTTGTTTCCTAATAAAGCTGCATTTGTTCGTATCAATCTTTTTTATCATCTGTTAACTAAACCACCATCAAAAATAAACAGAAAAGAGGATATAAAAACACAACTGTTTAAAAAGACGTTTCGATATTAAAATCTTCTTCAGTTTATCATCTTTTTTTTTATCATCTTTAGTGATTCTTTTCTACAAAATTGTTCTTGATAACGATACAGCTTTTATGTAATGACAGAAACGCTAAAGCAGTGTTGTATAGCAGAATTGAATTATGGAAGGTTACAAGAATGCAGCGCAAAAGGTCTTTCATAGACTGATTGCATATTCGTAGTTATCGCTATTGATTGACTGATGGACGCTCAAACAAGATTGAGCAAAAAAGGAAATGTTGTTGTTGTTGTTATTGTTGTTGTTGTCGTTGTTGCTATTTTGCGATATCTGGGACTATGTCGTGAGGCTAGGTCTTTCATGGAGAATCAAAACAATAAATGACTACGCTTAAGATGGTGGCGAGGATCTTTTACCAAGATGCATTGCGTTCTATAATCAAATTTCTCACGAATAGTTAAAGATTTTGGTCGGAACGCATGGCATCTTGGTAAGAAGTCCCTCGCCGCCATCTTTAGCGTAATGATCTATTGCAAGTTCTGTTCCATCTTTCCATGCAAAATTACTCTGGGATGCAAGATACAGCTTATTCTGTCAGTTAAGAGTTTACTTCTGTAAGTATCTTTAACACGTGATTCATTCTTGATTCATTCCGATCGTAGCTGCAAGTGAAGGTGGTGCCAATGTGTTCACAGTTTCGTACTTCAAGAGTAAGTGCTCATTTCTTTTTTACTCAATAAACATTTGCAAATTTTTAAACTATGTCACTAAATATATCCTATTTTATTTGTCAACATCAGATTTAATGTCACATTTATAGCCATAACAATGTTGCCAAATTAACTTCAATTTGTATCTGTTCTAGCTGTTGATTTTCACTTTCAGTGTTTTCGTTAGAATTAACTGTTCAAGTGTATTGTTATTTTTACATTAGTTGAGCCTATATGACTGCAGACGACATTTAACCACTTTCACATAAATTTCACTTTTAGATAATGCATATTTGGCACAGTCTCCACAGCTATACAAGCAAATGGCAATATCTGCTGATTTTGAAAGAGTTTTCACTATTGGGGCAGGTAATTAACGAGGCTTTTCATCATTCCCCAAAAATAGCCACCGCACCATAGACTTAACCCCAACAGCATATCGAAGTCTGCCTGCAGATTAAAGCCTCCTAACTGAAAATGAAATGTTTTATGGAACATCCTGTCTGCCAAAAGTTGAATTTACTATTTTATGCTATATACCAAAAATGCAGTTTATTATCATTTTAAATTAAGCAGCCATAAGTAGAAACCAGAGTGTATCATTGCAGAATTCCCTATTATTGTTGCTCTTCTTTTTGGCTTTCTTGTTAAATTTTTTTCAAATAAGTGCCAAATCTTATTTCATTTATGTCCTTATTTGAGATTTCTGAAGATCAATTTTACTGTGACCGATTTTTTTTACCAAATGGATAACAATTCCTACTTAACTTCGACCCTAATTTTACCCATCGTTCCTGCTACAGTGTTTATCAAACACCTTCACATGAACTTTGGAGATGTGATATATCTCATTGTATGTTTACTTTACCTTCACGTATTTCATGTCTTTTAGTATTTAGAGCAGAAGACAGTAACACACATCGACATCTTTGTGAATTTGTTGGTCTCGATATCGAGATGTCCTTTTATGAACACTACCATGAGGTAAACTTATTCATTCCAGATTTTTTATACCTAAAACTTATCCTGCTACTAGCTTAAATTTTACAACTCGGGGTATCCTGCCATTATCGTGTTAATTTACCTCGACGTAACGTTAAAAACATTTGCTTTATTGCAAATTTTTCGATTATGTCATAATTTGTGCATGGCTGCCTCAATTTTGCGATTTATATGTAGCAGATGAAGTTTACTCACAGTATTTTTAGTTCTATGCGATTTTATGGAATGCGTTCTTTGTTAGAAGCACCAAAGCTTCTAAATTTCGGTCTCAAGTTTGAAGGTTGCTTTGAAAGAATGAAACCATCTTGAAACATGCTGCAAACGTTTAAGTCTCCCAGTCTCGCAAGAGTATGAACTGTGAATTTTTTTTCTTCTTGTTTACTCTCTTGTTGATAAAACAAGTGTGAAGATGCAAAATTTTCTCTCCTAAGAAGGAAATTTTCTAAAATTCTATCACATTTGGAAAGATTGAAATATTACGTATCTTTTACGGGAAAGTCTGGGTTAATATAAAATTATATTGTTGACTTTATTCCGCCGGATGAGCCTGAAAATGTCCCCACGTTTAAAAATTCATAGCACCAGAGTTCTTCACATATTTTGATAATTCAACTTCTTGTTAGAGACCGAGAGACTGAAGTATTTTTGTATTTATTCTCGCTGCCTAATCAGTACTAGAAGTATCGGTAAATCCAACTTTATATAAATTTCATGGTTGCAAAATGACTTGAAAAAGGGCCTAAAGCATTGATCAAATTGTATGGACTCTCGTGTTTTAGCTTTAATTTAAACAAGAAATTGAATCATTAGAATATGTGAAGTACTCTTGATGCGATCAATTTCCAAAGTGGGAAGTTTTTTCTGTCTCGCCCGGTACTTGTTCAGAATTTGGAAATGCATGACTCTCTCATTATTTGGATATCCGTTTGGCGAATTTTTTGGCTCATAAGATTTTTCCTTCAAATCATAAACAAATATCTTCTACATATTTTTCAGGTTCTTAAAGTGATCGGGAACACTTTTATCCATATCTTCAAAGGTCTACAGGACAGGTACGTTTGTTAGTGAAATTCCTATGATTCATGATTTCATGCCAATTTTGGTATCAATTAAAGTTATTTCATAGTTTCTTGAATTATGAAACTATTTTGTAAGTCTTGATGCAGCTTTCTTGACCTTGTTCGCAAAAACGTCATGGCTCATTTTATTTTCAGATATGCGGATGAGATAAATAAAGTTGGCCAACAATTTCCAGTCGAACCATTCCAATTTTTGGAGCCAAGGTAGGAATGGAACGTATTTCTATTTGAAACAAATATTTGAATTTTAATTTGAACTCATGGAGAGATCGAGTTCATTAATCTTTTTTCCCAAAAGATTTTAAAACTCTTCATAGGTGAACATGTTTTGATGGACTGCAAGGAAAACTCAATGAAACAAAAGAGTCTCCCGTGCGGGGAATCGAACCCCGGCCACGGCGGTGAAAACGCCGGATCCTAACCACTAGACCACACGGGACATAATGTGAAGAGGTACATTTTGTTAGATATTGTCTGCAATAGACTCATGACTTCGTTTGCTGTTGTTGTTCTTGTTATTATTGTTATTGTTAAGTCTCCTTGGAATGAGTCATGAATGCTACGAAATTATCATTAGAAACTACAAGGGTGAAATGACTGAACATGATTTACAGTTTGCTTCTGCATGGCCAAAATGTGAATAATATGTTTGAAAAGTTGATGCACCGACTTTCTCGACCTACTACGATCGATCGTAGCAGACGATTACGGCTAAAGATGGTGTCGATGAGCTTTTCTGCTAAGATGCATTGCGTCAAAATTACGAATGCTTTACAATTCTATAGGAATTCGATCAAAGAACGCAGTGCATCCTGGTAAATACTTCCGCGTCGCTTCGTCGCCATCTTTAGCATAATTGTCTGCTGTGAACTGTTTGTTATTCGAGCTTTCGACGTTGTTGACTCTTGATTTGGTGAAATTTGATTTAACTCCACCTCTTTTCTGTATTAAAAACCACCCATTTCGCCCCAAGCTAACCCATTCAAAGCCATTTGATGGATGTCCTCAAAAACAGTGTATTTCCTTTCTGATCCCTTTCTGATGAAAAACACCGTATTCATGTGCACTTATTGATATTACTGTTTTTTTTTATCTTAGTCTTATTTTGCAATACAAAGATGCAGTAAAGATGCTTAATGAAAATGGCATCGAAATGGGAGATGAAGAAGATCTGAGGTATGTGTTCTTGCATACGTGCCTTTTGTACAAAAGTATTCTTGTGAAACATTCGTGACACCATCTTGAGTTTCCATAGTTTTGACGAACTTTCGTATCTTTTGTACCCTATAAAGTATGCGAAAGTGGTACCAAAGTGATCAGAAAAGATAGAATTTTTCAAAATCAGTGCTACCTTATTTTTGATGATTTGGTTGCATAAGCACTTTAAGAAAAATGCCTAAATTTGACTTGCTTGGAAAAAAACGGTCTTTTAGAACATTCTAGAAGTATTCAGTTTGATTTTAGGGACGATTCCGCAAAGATACCAGGTATGGTCTTCAAAATCTACTTGAGTAGAGAAACAACTTGCGTTTTCTTGTGAAACACAGTGTTTCTTGGTAAAAGACCCGCTGCCAACTATATTTTGTGGAATGGTCCATTCGACCAATCGGTTTTGTAATAAAATCCAAAAAGCTCAGCCATCGCTGTCCTTTTTATGTACCAGAATGGCAATATGACCCAGTGATGGAATGGTCCAAATTCTCTGATATGTGTTGATAATTGAATGTAATTTTTAAATTCAACTGTTTTGATAAGTCGAAAACGAAACATTTTCTACTTTCCTATATTTTCGATATTCTTTGCTTGAGTTTCAATGGTGATATAAAGAGGCTTATTTACGTTAGTTATTGAATGTTTGCCCAGTGTGTAATGTTTCATTCGAGAAAATTTACCAAAGAAAGTAACTTTTATTTAAAACTTTATTTCAGCACGCCAAATGAGAAATTTCTTGGCAAGTTGGTAAAGGCAAAATATGGTACAGATTTCTACATCCTTGACAAGTATCCATTGGCAGTGAGGCCGTTTTATACCATGCCTGATCCACATGATAAGGTAAGGGGCAATACTCCTCTTGAATTTGATTTGGTTTGATAGCTTTGTAACCAAAACTCGAAAGATTGTAAACTTTTATTGGATTACATTAGATTGGATCAGATAAGACCACTATGTAGGGCGATAATGCGCAGAAGTTGCCAAGAGGTGACTTAGGCCCAAACATTCTAAACGACACGTGTGGTGGAGCTCTGCAGTTCAAGCCAAGAAAATATGGCTGAGAAAGGCTGCCAATTTTGAGGAAGAGGATTTTATGCCATTTCAAGGTAGGCAATGAATCTTATCATATCTAATCCAATCTAGTTGTGTCCTACCACACTTGCTTGTATTACAATGAAATTAGCTCTTGTGATTTAGAAACTTATGAACCTATTTTGAGCAATAACATGGCACAGTGTCGTGTATGTTTTAAAGATTTAAACTTTGAAAATTGACACAAAGGAAACTTTAGATAGCAACGTAGCCAAATTTTGGTGATTTTACGACAGCTTTAATAGTCATCCGACAGTACTGTCGAAGACTATACTTTTTACTTTGGAGACACTTAAGATTCTTTCAAGTCAGATTTCAAGTGCATAATCTTTGGACTTAGCAATCATGACCTGGCCTACAATACAAAACAGTTGTAAAGTTTTCACACTACTCCTTCTTGATCTTCGCTGTGATGCATTTTCATGTCGTGTAATAACACAACTCATTCTTTCGTTCAGAAATACAGCAACTCCTACGACATGTTTATGCGTGGTGAAGAAATCTTATCTGGAGCACAGCGAATCCACGACCCTGATTTACTGACAGAGAGAGCCAAGCACCATGGAATTGGTAAGGGAAGCAATACCGGGTGACCATGAAAAAATATGCTACTTTGGTTGGGCCTAGTGATGGGAACTTAGCTTTAATCAAGGGCTGATCAACTTTTAGATGTTCCTCGATACTTACTTGAACGTAGATACCTTGTTTGTTTATATTGGTGCTTTTGGAGAAAAATATTAACATTGAAAGCTGAAATTTGCCACTTACTAAGCCAGAGCTTTTGCCCTCTGACTGCAAATTCTTGAAGCATTTCGAAATTTAAAACGAAAGTTATGGAAAAATCAAAACATCATAGCGGTTAAGTTTATGGCAAAGAGAATAGGTATAATGAGAACAGTTTTGTTCAAATTTTACCAGGGGAATTATTGATTGATTTGCTGTGCTTCAAGAGTTTGCTTTGATCAGTACGCCAAAGCTTTGGTTTAGAGGTGACATTAGATTTGAACTTTTAGCAGTAATATTTCCACACTCATAAGTCTCATAACGATGCAAGTATTTTCAAGCTAACTGTACAGGGACTTTTTTTATTTGATTAGCCATTGAACGAAGCGAAATTCTCAAAACTTGACCCAACCAAATCTGTCTCCTTTTTTTCTGCGACATCCGTTACATT
Source organism: Aurelia sp. 3 sensu Dawson et al. (2005) (assembly GCA_964020215.1). NCBI lineage: Eukaryota > Metazoa > Cnidaria > Scyphozoa > Semaeostomeae > Ulmaridae > Aurelia > Aurelia sp. 3 sensu Dawson et al. (2005). The sequence goes on along the minus strand of OZ026572.1, from coordinate 31,408,937 downwards.
TTCGCATATTTTTCAATCACAAACTCGACTCTCAGAAGGCTAAAAGTTACTCTGCTGGAATAAAATTTTGCAGTACATCTTAATTCAAGAAAATCCATAGGTCATTTCGGAGCCTGTATGAAACTAGGATTATCCAACCGGGATGAAACGGAGTGACTGCTTGGAAAGATTTAAAAGTTCCATTCCTAAATTTAGACTAATATTTGCTTGTTTCCTGGAGCTTGGAGCCAAAGACGACAGCCATAGTCGTTGAAGTCGTTTGAGAGGAGAGAAAAGTAGTTATCTGGAGAATTAACAGGATTCGACAAGATGTACCAAAAGGAAAGATCGTTTAGTCAATTGAGCTATAAATAAAGTCATGTCCGTCTTTACACGCTTAAGTAAGAAGTTAAACTTATCTGGAACAGGTCATTTTAAATTGAGTTCTGATATGAGATACAGGGCAAATCATTTCCTGATAGCAAAATATTTTCGCGAAAATAGCAGCCAATTTTATTTAATTAGATGACCCGATAGATCCTCAATCTCATAAATGAAGTGACTCGATGCTTCCCTATAACGTTTACCAAGAACATTTAACATTGAAGTTGACATCAGAAATTTTTACTTATCACATAAGTTCATTATGAAATTAGGTTTGGTTTGTTGCAAAATTGATTTGACATTTCTCTCTATCATTTCTGTAGCAAGGTCATTGATAACTTCACAGGTGGATGAGAACCGTTCATTAAAACTTGCACGATTCAGTATTGCTTGCAAATGTACTAAATTTAATCATACCTGCCAGTTAACTGTGCTAAATTTCTCTTGAATCCTCCATCAGTGGCACAGACTTCTATCTGTATCCGTTAGGCCATAGGCCATACATTGTGTTGTGTTGTGTTGTTGCAGTTGTCTATTGAATATGCACACTGTACCCTCCATCAATATGCATTGTATGATTGTTAGAAACGAGGATTAAGTCAATTTTGATTGGAAGGGACTTCACTGTTTGCATTTTATTCCTTATTTTTGCTTTTCTAGATAACAACACTTTAACCAAAGAATCACTAATGCTCTTAAAGTTTTGCAAACGACTGTTTGCCTCGAGAACCTCAAATTAAGTCTTCAGAATTTATTTTCCTTTCAGATCTTGACAAGATAAAATCATACATCGATTCATTCAGATATGGCTGCTCACCACACGGTGGAGGTGGAATCGGTAAGTTTTTTTTACGTGATGCACAATTATAAAGTGCCTACATTGAAAACCTGCATAAAATAAACTGCAGATTAAGAAAGTACAGGCTGAGTTTGTGCCAGTTAAGCACCTTTTACATAAGAACCACGTCAGTCTGGTGAATGAAGCAGGAAAGATTAATGAAGGTTGAAACACTGATGCAAAGCAATGTATAGATGTTAGATCTTTACAACATGTGCACAGTGCACAGTGGTAGACTACAAAAAGGGAATCACCCTGGGGGGGGGGGTAACTTCAATAGGCGGGTGACGGGGGTGTACCATTTAACATCTGAAATCGCATCCTAAAATTTATGAATTTTCGCGAAAACGATACCCCAAAATTTACAGGCCATTAAAAATGTATACCCTAAAATTGTGACAGCCATCCAAAATTTTAATCAAGTGAATGAAATTTGATCAAAATCAATACCCTAAAGAGTTATTTTTCTAAAATGACAGCCCAAAATTTATGACTACTTGTGATTTTACCAAATATGATACCCCAAAATTTATTTTCTGCTCGAAAAAAGGCACCCCAAAAAACGGCACACCCCATACCTGCATATATGGTAGTTACCCCCTCCCCCCGGGGGAATCACTTTATCACTTTAAACCAATTTCAACAATGTCAAAATCCCATCCAGTTCATGCAAGTCCATACAACAACTATGAACTAAGAGCTGATTTAACCTGTTACAATGTTCATCTCACCTATAAATGTACAATATACCGGGTGTTTCAAAATGATGCATCGCGTTTGCAAAGCTGCATGATCATGAATTATGCACCAGCCTGTCCACCGAAGATCGAATAATCGCTATTCGGTTATCTGATCACTATTCGAATAGCAGTGAAGCGAAACGATTATTCGCTGCCAACCGAATAATGCGATTATTCGGACAGTATGACAAGTCGAATAGATCAATTATTCGGAGGCTATCTCTAAAAAGGGGAATGGAACGGGGAATTGAACGGGGAATGGAACGGGGAATGGAATGGGGAATGGAATGGGTTCGGTGAATGGAAAAGTTATACAGTATATAAAATAGTAAAGTATATCACTGTAGAGTACTTCTATAGATATATCTTTTCACCAAGTTGCAAGTCAATAACACTCATACTTTTGCTACAAATCAAAAAATAAACTTTGCTTTTTAAAACAAAGGGGAATGGAATGGTTTTCGGGGAATGGAATGGTTTTCGGGGAATGGAATGGTTTTTCGGGGAATATAAAAACTACTGGGTAGAAAGTTGATTTCAAGGTATCATTCGATGCCCCTTCTTCTCAGCAATCCAAATTTGCCAATTTCGCATCGATACACTGAACTGTTACACCATAAACTTACTGTAAAATTCAGCTAATAATTTCTTAAGATTTGAATTGACAATATCAGGCAGATAAGCGAAGGAATTCTGTTAAACAAAGACAAGATAGCAGCTGTCTCGCTGATTCAAAAGAAATGAAATGACAAATTAGAATGACGTAGATACATGTTCCTGGGAATTTTTTTGGCCTTTGTTTTCGCAATCAGGGGTGATTCAGCCAGGATATTCAGATCAAATTGAATGCGAATTGGCATTGCAGCCGTAGTCATCGCTACTATATGTATAATAGAATGTACCCCCCCTCCCCTCCTCCCAGAATTTGCAGGACATTGTGTGTTCTCCATGAAAAAACGTTTCGTCAATGCGTGCAGTGCATCTTCACACACACACTGGCCTTTAGTTGTAATTTTCCCAAGTCACTTGAAACTGTTTTGAAATTGTACATTAATAGGACGTTATATTTGGACGTTAGTTTCAGTGCGACTTGCGTTGAGCTCTTACCAAGTTATTTGAAAGCCCTCTTGACAAAATAAGAAACACGTAAGAAACTTTGGTTTTTAAAATGAACCGAAAATTTAAGAAACTGCTTGCTAGCCCGGGGCCTTAGTTTTCTATAAAAGAGATACGTGTAAACGAGCAAGAATGTTGAATTGATAGGTTTCGTGGTGATAGCTACTTTATTAGAAAAATACAACAATTTAACAGAAAAAACATCGAATTCTCCATTTATTCCTCAAGGTTCTAAAACATTCAAGTACAAGCATCAGTTATACCAGGGGTTTTTACTTGTCAACAAGCATTGACGAAACGTTTTTTCATGGAGAACACACAATGTCCTGCAAATTCTGGGAGGAGGGGGGGGGGGTACATTCTATTATACATATAGTAGCGATGACTACGGCTGCAATGCCAATTCGCATTCAATTTGATCTGAATATCCTGGCTGAATCACCCCTGATTGCGAAAACAAAGGCCAAAAAAATTCCCAGGAACATGTATCTACGTCATTCTAATTTGTCATTTCATTTCTTTTGAATCAGCGAGACAGCTGCTATCTTGTCTTTGTTTAAAAGAATTCCTTCGCTAATCTGCCTGATATTGTCAATTCAAATCTTAAGAAATTATTAGCTGAATTTTACAGTAGTTTATGGTGTAACAGTTCAGTGTATCGATGCGAAATTGGCAAATTTGGATTGCTGAGAAGAAGGGGCATCGAATGATACCTTGAAATCAACTTTCTACCCAGTAGTTTTTATATTCCCCGAAAAACCATTCCATTCCCCGAAAACCATTCCATTCCCCGAAAACCATTCCATTCCCCTTTGTTTTAAAAAGCAAAGTTTATTTTTTTGATTTATTTTTTGATTTGTAGCAAAAGTATAAGTGTTATTGACTTGCAACTTGGTGAAAAGATATATCTATAGAAGTACTCTGCAATGATATACTTAACTATTTTATATACTGTATAACTTTTCCATTCCCCGAACCCATTCCATTCCCCGTTCCATTCCCCGTTCCATTCCCCTTTTTAGAGATAGCCATTATTCGGATGGTACGACCAGTCGACAGGTTGGAATGCAAATGATCAGTCAAAGAAACCAATAGATTGATATAGCGAATATTGCGAATAGTGTGACTGATCGAATAGATGAAATTTTCTTGTCCAGACAGTGGGTAGAAAGTGAGACAAAGGGCAGCGGCCAGGCACATTATTTTGTAAAACAATGAGGTATTGATAGCCTGTTGTATTTCTCTGCCTTACATGATTGTATTGCTATTTTTAAGGGTGAAACTGCGTTGAGGATTTCGTAAGTGACGTCTGCTGTTTGATGAAGCAAGCTTCAGTCGTAGTACCTTGGCAGGCCACAGGACTGCAGCTGGATGTCCCTTTCCTGAGAATTTTGCTGTGCACATATTGATCTTTGCTATCATACCAAGATTTTAAATCGTTCAGGCAGGACCACACCCTAGCCACACCCTTATTCGCCGAATAACCGAATATTCGGTAAAATTAGCACCGAATATTCGAATAGTTGTAATCTTTCATTTGGACAGCCCTATGCACCAGTTTAAATGAGTCACCTCTTATTTCATTTTGAAGCTCAAAAGCTAACTTAGATGTAGAAATTTATGTCAGTAAAATAAGTTTTCTGGTTCTAGAATCCTGGGCAATTTCACTCTTTCTGCAACAAAATGATTAGTTTTTCACGTAAATCGGTCTGTGATCATATGATGAAATGATTGCGAAGCGAAATGATTGTTCTATGATGAAATGATTGCGAAGCTATGACGTAATGCACTTTTCGTTCGCGCGCCTCGCTTTCGATCTCTCGCTTAAAGCATTACGTCATAGCTTCGCAATCACACAGGAGGCTACAGAGGAAGGCAAGGCCTCTTTATCATTGGGGGTGGAGTTGAGTTATACAACTTACTGGGGTCCCTGTGAAAAGGTCCTTCTATGATTTTGGTCTCTTTTTAGGCTTGGAAAGAGTTCTCATGCTGTTCCTTGGCTTGAACAACATCCGCAAGACATCCATGTTTCCAAGAGATCCAAAAAGACTGACCCCATGAGCTAGGTGACATTTTTATTTACTCAATATTTTATTGATCATTTCAATGAATTTTTCTGATAAATCTGCTCAGAAAGACAAAGTCTTCAGAAAGATGATATTTTTGTTTCCAATTTCTTTGATTCTGGTACGTAGTGTCCAAACTTTGCTTGAAACTGTCTTCTTGAAGACTAAGAGGTTGTTTGCATTGTGAAGACGGTTTCTGTGAACCCTATCATTGTGCTGCAGATTGAACAGATTTCCAATCAAGTTCAACAGTGCTGCTTCTTCATTGAAGGAACCTGAGCTGAGCTATTGTGCAATGGGACTCCTTGTGGTGGCTTACAGAATATTGGCTATTGCATGGATGGGAAACAGGGAGCTGGGGATGGAACTTGCATATAATGGTTTTAGAAATGCTACAAACCACATACTGAAATGTTATCGTCATATGCCCCAGTTCCCCGATTCCGCGTTACCGGTTTTGGTAGTGACCTACCGAGTATTCCAGATCAAGAAGGGAAGCTAGCTAGATTTAAGGGCCCAGTGTATCACGCAATGCAAGTATAGAGTGCCTGTGTTTAGTTGTTTTTTGCCATGCCGCATTCAAAGGGGATCTTCGATCCTCGAAATTTCTCTGTAACGGATTCACATTGCTGTACGTTTACTAGAGCTCATGCTTTTGTGCATGTTTTGAGGGACCCGTACAGTCTGATTCATTGTCATTTTAGACTTTGAAAACAAATCTCCCAGTCGTTTAAATTCAAACAAAGTGATTAGCAAAAGGATGGCGTTGTTTGAACGTTGAGATAAACAAACTAACTGGAAGATTAACACTTAGCTAACGTGTGGTCTATGTAGACGTAGCTACTATTGGAGTCTCTCCTTTCCCTGCGTTCTTTGACTTAATTATGTCACTTCGTGCAACAAAAGGTATGTCACATTGATGCGAGGGACTTAGTTAGGTTAATCAGTCCAGGGCCCATGTGTAACCCTGTGTACACTTTTTGAGCTGAGAAGTCCTAGTTTTGGTTTATTCTAAGAGCTTCAATGTATTGACGTTCAGAAGTTTTGATTCTACAGTTATGAATTTCGGAAATCCCCACGTCAGAATCCTCCTCCCCCCCCCCTCCACGATGACTTTTTACGACACGTAGCAGCCCCTTCAGTAAATGTTTCGGGTGTGTCTCGTGCCTTCAAGCTTCAAAAGCTTAAAGGCGTGGCTTTGGGCATGTATCTTTGTCAGATTGTAGGCTTATAACATGTAATTCCTTTAAAGAATCTGATCTTCCAAATTTAGCAGCCTGAGCATGGACAAGGATCTCTGAAAATGTCGTTCACAGTTACATGAAACAAGCCCGATCCATGTTGTGAGAAAACTTCTCTGTTTAAACGGTCTGTGCAAGGTTAGAAGCTTGCATTTGCAAAGGACAACAGAATCTACAAGTATCCCATTCAAAACAAAGTTGCATACGCTGTCAACGATAGATCGCCAATGAAACAATGCTGTGTCTGATTTTTCTTTTTTCCTCGTACTGAATGCATCAAAAACTTCTAACTTTTACAAATCAAAGTTTATTGTTTATGTGCTTAGCGATTTAAGGGTGGGTATTAATAAGTACGTTGAAGCCATAACTCTCCTTTTAATTTCTAATCATTGCGGATTTTTTTTATTTTTGCGTTTAGCCGACGATTTACTTTAGCATAACCTTGTAAATCGTTTTGTTTGACTTCATACGATTGAGAGATTTAATTCTCTTGTTACCAAATTTGTTCTTATTGGCGAAAACAGTCTGCGGTGTAAATGTCACTGCAATGTGGGCACTTTCCAAATGATTATACTAATTAAGTGTAATAGATATTTGCATATGTCTGAAATAAAGCTAGATAGGAAACCAAATGACCTCTGCACATTTTGAAGGAATTTGCACTTCATAAACAGTTCAATTTTACATTTTTTGACTTAAAGAGTGAAGTGAAAGTACTATGCCATTTTGGCCAAGTACCATAAAGATTTTGCGCCAGATTCTGGGCAGATATCAGTCGTCCCAAAAAAAGTTCCCATGCTTGACAAATTGCCAATGGTTTATTGCAATGCCCATCTTTTTAGCAAATAGACTATGGACGAAATTTAATTGCCAAAAGTTTATTGCAATGTCGATCTTTTTAGCAAATAGATTGAGAACGAAATTTTTTTCCTAGGCATTGTTAATCTTCTGGTAGGTATAAGAATTAGAAAATTTAGCTCTTTTTAGAGCTCCCTGGTTTTGAAGCATAATGCAGAAGAGAAACTCATGGTTACCAGCTCAATTTGGAAGCTTGTATCAAGCTCCATGTGTGGTAGTAAATGTCAGATAAGAATTGGCACTTATCATTGGAAACTTAGAGGATAATGGAAAATCTCATGATGTTTGACTCTTGGCCTAGATTTATAATAACGCTTCAGCAGCATGGCTTAGAATATGATTTTTCATTTGCCAAGACCCCCGCCACGGTTCGTAGACTGATGCCTTTTCGTCCCTTGTTTCCCTGCGTTCCTTGGTCAAGAGGGACTAATAACATTACTCTTAAATAGTGGGCCCACTTTAGGCCCGCGTAGGGTGGTTCCGTATTCACCAATCAAATCGCTAGAATTCAGTTTTTAACCAATCAGGGGCCGCTATTCAAAATGTTGTTGTTGTTGTTTCTCTTAAAGAACGGTTGAAGCAGCCTAGATCTTTCGCTGCTTCGATGGATCTATTTTGCTTCTACAGAGGAAGATTACTGCCTGAAACGTATGGATATTGCGCTTTGTAGGTCAACACAACATCATTCTTTGTACTAAAACTTCGCTTTTTAATGTTCGAGCCCTTTAAACCAGATTTTGAAGCGATTTTGTTGAGTGTACGAGAACTCCCGCCTCTTTAGGCCATTTTGAAAAAGTGGGCCCATTATATAAGCGTAATATTATGAGTCCCTATTGACCAAGTGATATCAGCAAATCAAAGAACGCAGGGAAACAAGGGACGAAAAGGTATAAGTCTACACGGTTCGTTGTTGGTAGAAATATGATAAGTAGGATGGACCTGAAGAACTCTTCATAGATTGAAAAGACAATAAATCAGGACTCTTAATTCATTGATTTTAACAACAACAGAAAAATCAAGATCTACTTGAATATTAAGTTATATGCAATACATGTTCTGCAACGATGTAGAGGCTATTTTAGGTGATACTCGCCTACGAAGTCAAGTTTGGAAGATGGAATCTCCTTTGGTAATTTTGTCACGTTAGTGAGGATGCTTTTTTAATCCTCGCAAGAGGTTACCCCGTCCTAATACATGTTTAAGTCATTTGCTGAAAGGTAGAAAGAAATATCAGGGAAATATGTTCGTCATTTTAGGGAATTTTTCGAAGGGTTTGAAAACTTCTCGAGGAAGGAGCTTCTCGAGCAAAACTGGAACGGAGTGACCTATTTCACCCAAGAAAATTTTCAAATTAACTGAACGCACACGCATTGAGTATTCAATAAAATGTGTGTTGCTGCTTTCATGTTTAGGGGACAGTAAATTTTAAGGCGGCGTTCTTTTCTCTGATTCACCAGATATCCAAATCAATTTTTACAGCAAACCTACTAGACTTTTAATCATCAAAATGGCCGGTGTAAACCCATCGATGATAGATTCATTCAGTCAATAACTGTTATTTTACAATTTCTTCGTCATCTATATTTCGATTGACATTGAATGATGGAAGTTCCACATCTGCTTCTAATACGAACTGAGGCGAACTTAGAACGAGTTGACGATAAAATTACTTAGGGCCTGATTAAATGAGCAAGGCTGCCCCTGCTGTCCAAGTTGGACGATGTCAGGCGAATTCCATTTTTGTTAGCATGACTTATTTAAGATATCTGAAGCACGACTATGTGGTAAGTGGGCTTGGCCTAGCTTCTTGGATCCCACTTCTGCATAACTGGGGTAGCCGTGTCCGAAGGAATGAAATAATGACGTTTTCTTCTGTAATTTCTTGAAAGGGCTAGAAACTGGATTGGCTCCCAGTGTTTATAACTGTACATTCACCAAGCCGCCATATTGTCAATATTTGATTTTCCCGCCAAAATTACTCCGTAGCTGTGGGGTGCATTACTCCATGTAATCGCACGCAACTTGTCATCCCTGTTAACCAAGGCAGCCCTATTAGCAACCCAGCAGGCCCTTAGTTACATACAATAATCATATAATTTCTTCGACATTATCAAAAACAGCAGCATCAGAATCGTCTTCTTTGTTCATTTGTAGCATCCTCCAATATTCAGCCTTAGTCCCTTCCTTTTCAGTACCAAATAATTTCTGTATGAACGATGTTTTCAGTAATTTCGATGTTTCTAATTTCCTTGCATCTCCTTGGCCGAACTGATCAATGAATTTGACCTTCTCGAAATTAGCAGGCTGCTCACTTTTGTCAGTGAAACACGGACCAAGCTGTGATGAATTTTCTTCAAGTTGTGAATTATTATCAGATTTGAGCTGTGGCTTAAATTTCGCCTTCGAACATGGCGAATTTGAATCGTCCTCTGCTTTCTTTGTATTTTCAGTTGATAACTCATCTTTGAAAGGAGTCACACACATAGGCCCATTGGAAGAATCAATAGTTACCTTGCCATCAAGACCAGCCTTTTGAACATGTCCAAATATGGCGTTGTCTGTCGCATTTAAATTGTCATCAAGGTTGTCATATATACTCATTTGCTTGATAAACAGCCCATTTTTCGAAGACAGATCCTCTTTGATTTCCACGTTTCGCACTCCAAATTGATCCACATCTCTGAATCCGTCTTTACGCAATATTCCCCCGGGAAATTGTTTTTTGTTGTTTCGAGCGTCGAGTGGAAAGACATCGGCAAGCAGTTCACTAGTTTTTGAATCTGTGCTGCGTGGTGCTGTGTGTGCTGCATGTGCTGCGTGTGCTGCGTGTGCTGCGTTACTTGAAAATGATTGTTTTTCATCATCATCTCTTTCTGGATCAAGATTAATCGAAACTTTCTTTGTCTTAATTGCACTCTTCTCGATGAACGATGTTTCTTCTTTTCTGTTGTCTGTTGTAGTGCTTTCACAATGATTTGGAGGAAGATGTCCGTTCTGGTACTTTATGATCGGATTATTATCACTATTTGTCGGTCCGGTGCTCGCCCGACTTCTTTTCCCATCTGACAACTCTGATTTAAGAAAAGAAGGCCTATGGGGAAAGGAGGTAGTTCCTCCTGAAAAGCTGCTTTGCCTCGGGTTGTACTTCTTGCATTTTATGAACGATATGAAGCGGTTTCTATCGTCATGAAAGGCTCTACGAAATTCATATTCATGCAGCGTGTACAACAGAGGGTTGACTATCGAAGAAAGAAAGCGTATAAGCATTAATATATTGGGAACACTTGGTGGAAAACTCAGGTATACCGCTGGAAACTTATCGAAAATTGGTCGAAGAATAATCCAGGGAGCCCAGCATATCAAAAACACAATGAACATCAAGCTGAATATGATGACTGCCTTGCGTTCCCGTTTCCGAAATCGATGTTCTTGTTGCGAATCTAGCGATCTTTTACGTTCATTTTGGCCTAATTTGTGGATGGCGTAAAACATACGCGTAAACGCAATCGTTAGGCCTATTGTCGGGATTACGAAAATGAAAGCACTCGTAATGGAGTAGTTAACATCGTGGTTATCAACCATTTCATATGCTGAAGTTTGTGAGTTCTTGACGAGGACGTTATGAATCCATGTAAATGGAATCATTGAGTATAACAACGCTGAAATCCAAATCACGATGAATATTGTGATCACTTGAGTGCGTTGAATTGTCATATGTTTGATGGGATGGCATAATCGTAAATAACGATCTGCTGTTATTGCACATAAACTCAAAATAATCAAAGAAGCTGAAAACACTGTCATCAGATCTCCAAATATATACACCAACTTTGCTTCTTCGAAACCTAAGCTCCGTAATGGTCTCGATGATATTAACAAAGGCATCGTAATTACGCCTGTGAAAAAATCGGCCAATGTCAGGCTAAGCAAGAGCAGACTCGAATTTCGACGTAACTTTCTTTTGCGCGCGAATAACGAAACAACGTACGCATTTAGTATTATGATAAACACAGCAATAACGATCAATATATACTCAGATTTTGTGAATGTAGTCATGATTCTCTGGTTTGGTTTGTCAGTGACACTCGGCGATGACAAGCCTGTAGATACAGTGGTCCAATTTAAAATCGAATTGTTCACTGCCATTTTGAAATATCTCCGGTATCTACATGCACGTTAAAGTTTGCGAAGTGAATTAACTGCATCTGTCAACACTTGCAGCCATTTTTGCGACCTGAAATCGAAATATAATCAAGATTAGATGTTACATTTCATTTCATTTCATTTCATTCATTAGCAAAGTTACAATACTCGTTTTGTTTTTCTAAACCTGTAACAGCTACTTGATTTAGATTCTTGAAAATTCTCAAATTTCTTGGCTATCCCCTTTGAGATCAATCCTACCTTTCATTGATACCACATTGATAGAATCTTTAGATTCGGTGGTTCATATCACTTCTATTGCTACTTGGCGACAATGATAATCTCAAATATAGCTCAGCCCATCATGGGGCTCCAACGGTCCAATATTTGCCCTTCCTTGTCCTCAGCAAGCTCTTTTATCAGGACTGCAATGTGCGGCCAGAAATGCTAAGCGTTCTTTTTCAATGTGCTAATTCTCTTAAAGCCTGTATTTGAACAAGGATATGTTCGGAAACTTTTGTGTTCCAGGAGATTGACTGGATGACTTGGGTACTCAAATTTTGAGCCATATTGTTGTGTTACCGCGTTGATTTGCAAATAATCTTAGTATTTCTGTTCAACAGCCATTCTTAGACTCAGAATCTCTCTGAAGCTCCTTGTTTCTTTTAATCATGTAATTTTTCATACTTACACGTATTTTTCATCTATTTTAGATCATTGCTAGAAAAGCTAAGTCATGTTTTGCAGATACATCAAGGAGCTATCACTTTTAGTTTGGAAATATAACCTGCTGAACTAAGCCTGATCATTAGGTGTGATCTCTTATGAGAAAATATTTCTTTTGAATGTTCAGTAAGTTTCCAGCCAGATCTTTGACCCCAGCAAATGTAGTAATGACAGCTGTTAGGAAAGGCCATAGTCACAGGATGGAAAGGCCGTATTGTTACTTTTCATCTTTGTGTGAAAATATTTCTCTTCACTTTTCAAAACAGCTTTCGCCCAATCTTCAAATCATGTGAAAATAGGAGCTGCTACGAAATGTCTTATCGTTATGTTTCATTTGTGTATAAAAGCATTCCTTATCTATTTTAAGACAGTGTCATCCAACCATCTCAACAATTCAGTCCAAAACTTTCAGCCAATTTATACCCAGCTATACAGTGGAATCTCCATTAACGGACACCTCTATACAACGGACACCTCCGAACAACGGACAAATATTTTCGTCCCAAAATACACTATGGCAAAAGGTGACACCTCCATACAGCGGACACCTCTCTACAACGGACGATAAAATTGGTCCTATAGGTGTCCGTTATATGGAGGTTCCACTGTACTTACATTTGACTTGCTCCAAATCTCGCTCTTGATCTTCTTCTTCCCTCCCGTTTGTTTATATTGATCAAGAGCGAGACGTGGAGCAAGTCCATACTTACATTGACATATTACCTTTGATATTTATGCTCTCGAATCTCCAATACCAGCAAAGGAGGTATCTATTTATATGTTCAAGTTAACTGTTCATCTGTTCAATCTGTTCAATTTCAAGTTAACTATCGAGGAACATTATAAAGTCGATAACGTAATGTGCTCATTAAAGGAAATAGACATAGCTATATCTCGTAACTGCCATAAATAGGCCAGAGAAACGCCCACAAATCCATTGTTTCTTTAGCCACACAATGAAGCCGGATGCACCTTAGTTGCTGAGTACAATAGATTTTATTTTTGACCTTGCCCGGGCCAGCTTTTACCTATGTCGATTCCCTTTAACGTACAGCTGTTTATACGCTCTGTCAAAATATGCTGACAAAATGCTGATGAAGAGCCTCAAACAGCGCACTGTGATTGGAAGAATTTTCCTGATCATATGCAAACATAAAGGTTGAATTTCATAACGAGGCTGCTTGCTGTGGCTCAGCCCTCTAAAAGCGCAACCGCAAGTAAGTCATCAGTCTGCTTGTATTAAGCCAAGGTGTAAGTAATCATATGAAATTTCACGTGAAATTGGCGTGCCCCATCCCCCCCCATGCGAAACTGCTGTACTTACATCGACACATCACCTTTAATTCACATGGCTTGACCCTACCCAGATATGTATACTTTTTAGGACACCCGGTACAGGATCTGTTTAAAAATTTTGAAGCCTAATTAAGCTAAATTAAATCTGCTGGTACAACGAAAACTCAATGGTGAAATCCATTTACTCATTGAAAATTCATAACTTGAAAAGTTATATCCTCAAATTATAAGGAAATTTAAACAGTAGCCATTTGTTTAACGGTGGTCAAACCAAAGACCACGCAAATGTGATTCAATCAAGAAGAATGAAATCCATAGTAAATTCTTATTGGGTTAGTTATCTAAGAATTCATGAACTGGGGTCTACACTAGATTTAGATAAAATCGTTAACTATCTTTCCAATAGGACTGCCCATGGGGCATAACCCTAGATTGTGGCCATCTCCGTCCTGCTGGTTCAGGAACTGTTGCAATTTTATTTTCTGTTCGCTCTATTTTACCTTAAATTGAAAGATGCCATGCTGTAAAAGTACAAAGACACTTCTTAATTTACACATATCATTATTTCCTCACCGACTTTTCATCTTGATCATGCACTGCTAAACATATTTTTGAATGTTACCTTTAGCTCAGCACAAATATTGTTATGCCTTTTAGCTATTCCTTATGTAATTTTACTTTTGAATTGACCTGCTCATTTTTTATTTGGCAAGTCAGTTGATCAGGACGCTAAAAGACAGCCGTATTTTAGGCCGCTCTGAAGTTTAGTTTTGTTCAGAAGAAGTTTGGATTTTAGATTAGTTAGCCGAAGAAGACGAATTGCTGAAACCTGTATTCCATAATCAGGCCACACGTCCAATTTTTTGGCTCTTCAGTACATTTGGCTAATAAAGAAATAATCTTTCAATAAAATGCGTCCTTACGTACTTTGAATCACCTGGCACTGAGTCTCATTTGGTTTCATAGATCACTAAACACTCTTGCCGGGTGGAGCAATTTGCCTGTGCCTTATTCGATTTTATAAACACAAAACTACAAATGATTTGAATGTTTTCAAGAAAATTTTATTATCTGCTGGATTGATTTCGAAGGCATACATTGCATCTGCAGATGGCCCCATCCCAGCTTTTGACATGGATAAGGGAGCTGTCATAAAGTATAAGTATAAGTAAAGTAAAGTATAAGGGAGCTATATGGGGGTGGGTGGATGATATTTGGATGGGCCATGAAAAATTCTGCCATGACTTTTTTGGGGCTATGAAAAAGAATCAGATGTATTTTATGGGGCCATAAAAGTTTTATCATAAAATGTTATTTGCAAAGTTTGGCAACGGCTGCAAATTGCTGCAAAAAATGTTTTCTGTTACTTTTTCCCACTTGAAACTTGCTTTTCTTTTCTTTTCTTCTCCTTCTCTTGTTTAGTTCAGTGGCTAACCAGTGCTTCATTATTAAGCTATATTTCTGAAATTGCACCACTGGGTAAACTCATCGAGCCTACATTCTAAAAACTAAATTATTTTATGGGGTCATGAAAAATTTCTTAGTTCTTGCTTTTGGGCCATAAATAAGTGAACAGGAATCTAGGATGGGCCATTAATTTTTTTGCTAGATTTTTGGAAAATCATCCACCCCCATATAGCAGATACTTTATGACTGCTCCCTTATGTGGAAACGATTTGGGTGTTGATCGTGTCTGTCCACAATACCTGGCCTAAATGTTCCTAAGTGAATAAATGTATTTCGTTCGTTACCTTGCTTGTCTTCATTTCATTGTTTATCTTCTCTTCCTTGATTGGGAGCCGACGGCTTCCTCTCGACAATTTGAAATGCGCCTAAAGTCCGCGCTCTGAAAATTACGACCTGAGAACTAGTTCGTGACAAACAAATACTTTTATCAGAATCTACTCGTCAAGATCTTTCTCACCGTTATATCCAATTTCTTGGAAAAATCGCTTCAATTTTATCACATTTCAAGGATTCATTTAAAGCTTGATCAATGTGTTTTAACCAATCTTCCCTAAAGACATCTATTGACAGATTCAATCAGATTTTGGGGCCGCATCGATCTTGGAACTAGTTCGATGAAGATACTAAAAAAGAAACTTTGTAATTTGCAGTTCTAATTCTCCCAGGTGGCTCGCAAATATTTTAACACTGTACAGTCATAGCAACTGTTGAACATTATTCTGAGTGCAAACCTATATTGTATACTTGCTTTGAGATCTTGCTAAGAAATTTGGGAGCCGTAAACTAAATGAACTCAAGACTTTCGGCATTAAGAAGATGAGAAACAACTAAGAAACTAGCGGTCGCACAATGGCCCAAGAATTTAAGAAACTACCCACCAGTGCTCGGGATCGTCAGTTCTTTCCGCTGTTTTGAAGAACGTCAGCTTTTTTTGTTTACATTATTGATGCTTTTCGTTGTTCGCGATCCTTTTAGCTTCGCAGCTTTCAGCTTTGTCAGACAATAGGCAAGAAAGTCGTTGTACTGCCCCTTTTATGCATATGCTAAAGCCACACTTTGAGGACAAACGTCGCCAACTTTTCGCCGATAATGGCTCGATTTTCAGAACTTCACATTACTAATGCTTAAGAAAGACCGATGTAAGACTGCAGACTAATAAAACAAGCGCAGACGTCAAATCTTCAAAAAGGCTACACGTATTTTTTATATAAGAAACTGCTCAAAGGAACGCAACTCTCAGATCCCCAAGAAATTGAGAAACACTAGTACTGGGAACATATGACCAAAGAAACAATTTGTTTCGACTAAGGAAATCCTCAACATAACTTAACTTTGTTTTCACTTGTTTCCCGTTTCATATTACTTGGAATTTTCTTGAGCAGCTATGTCTAAACCTAGGAAAGGCTTCAAAAAAATTGTTTTAAAATGTTCGCGAGGGCACAGGTAATGAACATTAAGATTATTATGGAACCTTTTAAGAAACTCGTATGAAACTTTGAGTATTGATAACTTTTAGTAGTATGACCCAAATTCTCAGTTTCTTCAAGGGTGTTAGGACACGGATGTTTTGATTGATTATTTGTTTACCTTGTTTTGATCCCTGTGTCTTGTTTTGTTGTCTTGTTTGGACGCTAAGTTGAAAACGAAACAACAGAAAACAAGACAACGAAACAAGACACAAGGATCAAAACAAGGTAAACAAATAATCAATCAAAACATCCGTGTCCTAACACCCTTGGTTTCTTATTGAAAAATACGTGTACTTTAAATGTCTATTGTATATTTCCTTTTGATTGATTGATTGATTGATTGATTGATTGGGTTTGATTTGATTGATTGATTGATTGATTGGGTTTGATTTGATTGAATGGCTTTTAAGAAACTTTACTGTGAAGTTTTTTGCTTTAGAATTATCTTTAAATTGCGGTGTGTTTTCCAAAATCAAGCGAAATTTTGAAAGCATTAGAATCATCGTAGATTTAAATTTCATGGAGGAAATCGTTGGAAGTTTCAAGAAAGCCTTTGACTAAGATTTATGATGTATTTTGGCGTAAGCGATAGGACACCCAAAGTGTAGCAGCTTGAAATTTATATCAGTAGCGAGCCACCTTTTAACTTATTGTTTTTTTTTTTGTGTATTTGTTCTTATTTTTATTTGGTACACAGCTCGTAAAATTTTCTGTAGTGAGTTACCTTAATGGCAGATCCTACGATTAAGGTGGCTCACTAAGTTTCTAGCCTATCAAATGTCAGTATTTCCGCTTGAGGCAGGTCAGTGAGGTTACTGCCCACCCTTGCGCTGGCCAATGCAGTTTTTCTCTCTTTGTAACACCATACAGCGAAATAATAACAGCAAACCAGCAAATCCATATATCAATCGATGCACAATTTTATGATGAGCATCTTTATGCATAAATCCAGTTGATGGAAATTCCAAAAAATATATTATCAGAGAAAACTTAGTTTCGGAGTGCACCTCCTTCGGGTGTTATTTAGGAACCGCTGGAAGAACACAGAAACACGAAAATAGCCTTATGTGAGAGGTCTTTGAAAGAGTCTAGTGCACCGGGTAATCTAGAAATTTAGTACCTGCTACTACGGGATTTTTTAGTTCCGAGAAAGCTGACTTTTACTAAAGGCACTGTAAATCGTGACTGGTAACGCCGATAATACCACAACACAAGCAGGGGTCAAACAGTTAGAAACATAATAATAATAGTAATGATATAATTTATTTTAAGTTGGCGACTGTAGTAGCAGCAGTGCTAATTAAAGCCAACAAATGCAGCATGGTTATATGTACACAGTCCATACAAATCTCCCTCATTTCACTTTGGAGGTCATATGGCTCCGGTGAACTCTCAGAAGAAATTCTCTTGCAAGATATCCATGGAAGTCGTCTCAAATTGTAAAACTGGCTATCGACTATAGAACCTATAGAACTGGCGCAAAAAAAGCTTAAATCGAGTCTTTGGTCAAATTAAGCAGGGCAGTAACTAAGCTGGTTTACTGTTGTTTGAAGTTCTGGACTTTTGTTTTTGTTAACAGTTAGCAGTGTAACATCCTGACCTCCATGTTTTCAGATAAACAGAAAATCGAAACCATACCTTACTAAGCAGATAATCAGACCTTTAGCCAGAATCTGCACCATTTTAAGACGCCATGAAAATGAGCGAGGGAACAAGAAATTTAGAGCTGAGCAAAACAAACAAACAAACAAACAAACAAGGGCTCGGATTATCTTTTTGATGATTGACAGGCTCGGTAATGACAGCCACTACTTTTGTGAGCAGCAATTCCGTTTCAACAGTATCGTATCGACGATTTGTCTCAATCACTGTTCTTGATGATAAGCATATCCTGCTAATTTGATGCTTATTTCATCGTAACATAGGACAGTATCACAGGGGTCTCGTTTTGAATTTTCACTTAACTGTACCCTTGCTTTCTTTGTTAAGAACTGATTCAGCCGGATCCAACCCCGGAAGTTTCTTTTAATTTCACCCATTTTGTTTCATAAAATACTTGCAGATATTCGTTAAATAAATCGATGTATGAACCTCCAATATCTTTCAGTTGTGTCAATATTTCTGTTTGGTAGCAATGAATACATTGATAAAAAATCGGCTAAATTTTATCAATTAGTTCTGTTTGCAACATGTTTATTTAACCCATTTAACCTGTGCACAATCAAATCCAGATATGCCAACGGAAATTTTTCTTTCCGAAAATGAAAAGGAAAGGGCATACGATCAAGGAGTTGTAAAAACTGAGTGCAGTTCCTTTGCGCCATAGTTTTGGGTTTAGGGTACCAATAGAGAGCGCCATTGGTAGGAAACGCCACATCTTTAAAATCAAACTTCCCTTCGCACTAGCAACAACACAATGAAAACTGATCGAATTAGGGCAACGATATCGTTGAAACCAGTAAAATCGATGCTCCTATGTAGTAAAGGTTCAAGAACAGTTTTTAAATTCATTTAAGCAAGTTTTTAACACCTGCATATTAGAACCTAGATAATTAAGAACCTGCAGGCTAAATTTTAAAGTTAAACCCATTTATAAAATCAGTCCATTGGATTATTCATTGTAGCTACAACTGCCCGGGTAAAGTTCCGAAATTGTAGGCTCTTTTTACTCAACGCGGGTTTCTACTGTAATTCTATATTTATTGGATATTTCTACGATAGTTTCATTCATCCTGTAGCAAAATGCTGCTAGGAAAACATACCCAAAAACTTCACTTCATTCTCCAAAATCTTCAATGTTGTTTTATCCACACGTAGACTTAAGCAAGTCATTAACGTTTCTTCTTTGATCACTTTATAATCACGACCGACAGGGGAGATTCTTCTTAATACATCATTTGATCATCTGTCACTCGCTACCACTTTCAATCTCCGTTAACAAGACAACCATCCTTCCAAGCAAGGCAAATCGCTTGAATGACTCAATCAAAGCAAAGCCAAACTACTTTTCTCTAGCAAGCCAGGAGTTCCTTTAAATCTGTTCGTATTATCCGATTTCTAAAATATTTTTTCAGGAGTGATGTGGGCACCCCCTGGTTGTCAAGTGTTGTTGCTGTAATCCATAGAGATCCGTGTTTCTTATCTTCTATGATTTGAAATGATTTTACACGCCTTCTTGGCGTAACCATCAAACGAATCATTGATGGTTCATTGAGATAGCCTCAATCAAAAACTATAGTGTATATGCCGACAACACTGCGGATGCTCCGCCAAATCTCGAGCTTCCAAAAAATTTGCTCATCAGTTATCATTGAGTATCAAGGTTCCGAAGGAAAGGAGGCTGGGATTGGATGGGGTGAGGTGGGGTTGTATGTCATTCTTTCAGAAAAACTATCCATGTTTGGTAACCTTAGTCTCTTTTTCGATTTACTGCGCAAGAAAAGTCAAGTAATTGGCAAAAATGTTTTTGATTGAGGAGCAAAAAGTGTGGAATGTCCTCCCTGCTGAGACTAAAGTACGACCAAAAACTATGTAGAGTTCAAACGGTTTTCGATGCCATTTCGGCTCTATTTGCTTAATAGTAAAAGTTAAGGTCTCTTTCGAAAGAGGAAGAGAAGCGTAATATCCTTAAGCAGAATTTTCGAAATTTAAATTTACAAAAGGGGGTTGAAATAAAGCCTCAAAAAAGCAACTCTTAGCCCACGCATCCGACGAGGTCGAAAAATATATGGCAGAAAAGCTCTATCTTAGCTGTATCCAAATCTATGCTCCGTTTATTTGTCAACCCAATAGGTTTCTGTCTACAAACGAAAAAATTGCCAAGGATTAGCAGATTTTGGAAAATCTGGTTTTCTCAATAACGGGGGAAGCACCAAGTCCCTACAACAACAAATAACAGGGGCTTTATCACAAAAGACTCTACCGAGCATGGAAGATTGACTCAAGAGAGTTTAGTCGAAATTCACTTTTTCTTCCTAATTTCTTTCAAACAATATTTTGTTTAGATTCTAAACAATTAAATTTGGTACGCTTACTGTTTTTGAAAGAACCTTTGAAGTAGCACAGTGTTTCTCATTTGCGAATCTAGCCGCTTGGGAGATTACAATCGATGCATCTCATGTACTTTGCAAGAAATAGTTGTTGTCTAAGATGCTTGACCGAACAACTCAAATTCAAATGGAATATTTTTTCATAGAAAGCATCAATGATCACGAGAAAGTGACTTTCGGTTAAACTCCCTTAAGATAACCTTCCATGCTCGATACAGTCTTACTGTGATAAAGTTCGTGTTATTCGTTGCAGTAGCGACTTGTTGCTTCCCCCGATTTTGGGGAAACCAACTTTTCCAAAATCTGCCAACCCTTGGCCATTTCTTCGCATATCAACGAAAATGTACTTAGTTAACAAGTAAATGGAGCACAGAATTGGATACAGCTAAGATAGAGCTTTTCAGCCATATGTTTTCAACCTCGACGGATGCGTGGGCTAAGAGTTGCTTTTTTTGAGGCTTGATTTCAACCCCCTTCTGCAGGTTTAAATTTCGAAAATGCTCCTTAAGAATATTACGCTTCTCTTCTTCTTTCGAAAGAGACCTTAACTTTTACTATTAAGCAAATAGAGCCGAAATGGCATCGAAAAACGTTTTAACTCTACATAGTTTTTGGTCGTACTTTAGAGAGGCATCTTCCTAGTGGAGGGCCCCTTGAAAAAAGCTCGGGCTGAAGGACCAATCCTCCTGGACAGAATCAAATATTAAACAAATGTAAAAACTATAGCTTGTAGTCCGTTGGACGTAGTTCTATACAGTATCGCAGTTTATTTACTCAGGGGGAACATAAAAGACGTTTGTACATCTCACAGGATAAGTAAATTTATTTCCTCATTTATTCTTCGCTTAGAGTATGGTTTCTTGTTTCTTCGCTGTCTCGAAAAACCCCATTACAACTTTACAACACAGGCGCCAACTTATGGCTGTTAACTTGTAAATAGTCGCCTATCTCATGGCTAATGTGCGTTGTATCGATTTCAGCTTTCTCATTCCAGGACCTTCCAGATGTTATAGATGATTTATGATCTGTGATAACAAGATATCATGAAGAACTTTCCACAATATCTTGGTGACAGTTATTAAAAGAAAACACTTCCATTTAAATTCCATTTTAAATTCTTTAAACACGGTGGCCCCATCACGCCAAGAGTGGCTGCTTTTCAGGGAGCCGTGGCAAAACCTACTTACGATACTACTAAAACAAATAAATGGAAAATTTGGAAAATTTACAATGTTAGATAGAATAAATTAAAAATTAAAAGCTGTTTGCATTTGAGTTTACATTTGATAGCAGACAGAAAGCCTTTGGTCCACGGAGCGAAAACACTTTTTGGCCATTGCTTATTTTCATTCGTGGAGCAAGCAAGTCAGTCTCACAGTTTCTCAAATTTACACTCTCCCGTGTCGAGTTTCTCGTGAATAGAAAAGTATGGAGTGATTGGACTTGAACATACCTGGTTTTCCTCCTACCTGAAAAACAGGCGGCAGCTTTGTAGAGTGAATGGGATAGCCTCAAATATCGAAGAAATATAATGTGGAGTTCCTCAAGGCTCTTGCCTTGGGCCCCTTTTATTCCACATACATAAATGAACTGCCGTTTTCTCTTAAAAACTGTGAAGTAACGATGTATACCGATGATACCAGTATATCATATCTTTCTAAGGATACCGAAGAACATAATGAAACCCTTAACACACAGTGGGCCCAGAATGCTGATTTTTGGAAATTTCAAGATATTTTGCAGAAGGAAATAAAACTTATTTTGGACATACATGGCTTGAAGGATCTTGTAAGATGGATGTAGAGACCCTAAAAAGTTAATTCTGAATGACAATTATAGGCCTGGAACCAAATTAGGGCAAACCTACCATATTTGGGCATTTTGCACAAAAATCTAAATATCGAATATAGTTTAAGAACGACAAAAAATCTGAATCTGGTTTATAGCTCATTTGAAGTGTATTTTTAAGGTGAATTCAGAAACGTAAAGAATTTGCAGTTTGGTAAATTTTAAAGGGGTCTGGGGCCAACAGACTTGAATAATGATTTCTAGCGGTGAAATTCAAATGAACTTCATTTAAAAAATATGAACGGACTAATAATAAACCAGCTAGCACCTTGCCACAGGTGATCTATATTTTCAGAAAAGTATATGGTTTACAACTATTCCGTTCATGGTTTTTGATATATCTTAAGTTAAAGGCGAAAAAATGACTACAAAAATGCTTAAAAATCGGCCATTTTGCGACTATTTTCATGATTTTGGAGGAAAATCTTCATGATTATGAACAGCAGTTCACATTTTGTGATATTGTAGTTGATATTCTCCAGACTTTAATACATTTCAAGCAAATTTTAGTTTGGATTAGAGTATTTTCAGCATGTTTGAGAAATTTCACATATTTTCCAATATTTGCCTTTCATGACAAATTTGTTCATTTTCAAACTAATGTAGATTTTTGTTGAAAATACAGGTACATGTACCCCAAAAACTAAGGTACCCCAAAAACCACAAGGTCAGTTGAAAGGCAATATCTATAGAAGATCAACATACAACATAAAACTCTTACTGATCAATGATGCTTAGGTAACTGGGCTACCTAAAAATGTAGGTTTGCCATGAATAAATTGGATTTAAAAAAAATTATAGGGTGTAAACGCAAAAATTTGAACTTGAAATTTTACAGATTATTTCTATGAACGAGTAGCAAGTCGCAAATTCTTACTATAAGTTTGCAAACCAGTGTTTTTCAGTATCTTTCATGTGTCCTCTTGCCAGAAAAGCACAATGGTTACCTTGCAATATAGTGAACCTATTGAATGGGCATCCTGACTTTGGTGATTTTTTGTGTGGTTTTGGGGTACATTTCACTGAAACATGGAAAACACAAGTACAGGGTGTGGTGTGCCACAGAGAAACCAAATGAAATTATGTATTTTCAGCAAAATCACATCTATATTTATATATTATTAACACTCTCTGAAAGCAATTAACATAAGGTATTTGTCCACATAACAAAATATCTTCTGAAAGTCAAGGTTAGAATGGTCAAGTTTTTAACAAAATTAACAAAATAACAAATATTTCCTGAAAGTCTGTAAACAAACAGCAAGTAAATTTTCCATTTTTCAGCAAAATAACGAACACATCTTCAAGACAATCAACATACAGTTGGTAAAATGGTATATGTCTCAACAAAATAATAAACATTTTATGCAATTCAATTGACAGACAGTTAATTAAAATTGCCCATATTTTAACACAGTAACAAAAATATCTTTCTAAAAGTCAATCAACATAGGTATTTGCTGTCCAGATATTATTAACTAACCAATCACTTTAGAAGACTTCTGTTAATTTTGGATACCACTGGAAAGTTACTCTCATTTGAGGTTACTCTCATTTGAGGTTACTTTGAGGTTAAACCATTTGAGGTTGCTCTCAAACATTTTGGGGGTGATAAATGAAACCTCTGAGGTGGTTATAAGTCTGGTAGACTCTAAAATGAATGCAGTTGTGAAATTAAAAGCAAGGAAAATATATCCATGGAATAGAAACATCAAAACTTTTCATTATTTATGAAAAAATTACCAGGAACATTGATATTCTCAAATATTTTGATACTTTATACTTGGAAAAAGCATGCACTTTGTAATTGCTGGTAAATGAATAACACAGTTCCTCTCTGTTAGGTCGGATTGTCAGCAGATTTCAAAATATATGCAGAATCAAGAAAAATAATGCTTTTGAAGATTGATATGCTGCAAACGGCTTGATAAGTGAAAAACTAATGTGGTTTTTGGGGTACACCCCATGCGGGTTTTGTGGCACATTAGATACTTCCACTGAAAATAAGTTTGCAGCTATACTTTCTATCCATTACTGATTTATAATGATGACTTCTTCCCAAATATCACAGTGATAGGTGCATCAGCTGTAATCTTTTCCGTGTTTTTGCTTTTGTGGTTTTTGGGGTACATATAGTGAAAAACAAGAAACTTTGTCACATCAGTACTCGGTCAATCTTAGGCAAAAAATAATAATACCCAACGGGAAGACCTCGTTTTCTGCAGCCCTTCATTGACACAAAACCATTTTTGAAATCAACTAGTAGGAAAAAAATTATAACCACACGCTTTTTTTGTGGCTTTTGGGGTACATGTACCTGTAGATAAACAAAAAATTTAAAAAGCTTTGAATAGCCCAGAATCTCAGCTTTCTTTTCATGTCTAATATATGATGTTTGAAAAAATTTCATTTTCGCCAAATTTCCACCTGTGGGCCCACTGTGTAACAGTGACTTAGACTCCTTGAAACAGTGGCTTGAAGGTAATAAGCTATCTCTGAATACATCATTGGTTGACTTTCAAACTATTGATTACTGTTTAAACGGATAAGTTGGTTTACAAATGATTTTTGGTACAAAATTTTTAAATAGCCTTAAATAGCGGACTCATCGTTATAAGCCCCATGGACATACATTTCATTTTTCATCTCATTTTCACTTTTATTTCGTACAATAAATTCGTAACTTGTAGGTGTAAGTTGGTTGATAACCCTGAGACTTATCGCCCTTTCGCTACCCTGGGTAGCCGACTCTCTCCAGTCTGGTACCCGATACCATACACGTCCGTTTTTATAAGAAACTAAGACTGCGTTCACACGATGCCAGCACATTTTGAAAACGGTGAAAAATGTGACGGATAGGCCATCCATTCACGCAAAAAAGGCGCAGTTTTTGCCGGCACATTTTGAAACCGGTAGATTTTGAAAATTGAAATCTAACCGGCACATTTTGGAAACGGCAACTGGGAGGCACTGCCGGCACTATAAGTGCCGTACCCCCGAAAGTTTTAAGGTGATTCCTACAACCCAGAATCAAGCAGCACAGCAATATAACGGGCAAAACTCAGACATTAGTATTGAGTCTTTGGCTATCTAGTTCTGTATTTGATATTTTTCTGGTTCACATTTTTATTTCAAAAGTCTGAGCCAACTTATCAACCACAGATCTAAGCTTCAACCTCAAAAGTTAGTCTGGTGATTAATTAATTTTTGCTTGTCACTCGGCAGAGACTTTAATAAAAATCAGGAAATGAAGGCTGAAGAAAAGTCCTGCAAACGGCGTGGTCTGTTCTCACGGCCATATGAAAAGGAGCAGATGCTGCGTTTGAAATATGTTTCATTGCGAGCGACGAAGGAGCGAGATTACTATAGTGATCCAGCCAACCTTCTGTGATGTCCACGCATATGTTTATTGTATTGCTTTGTTACTTCTGATTATCTATTACCGCTGGTTAGTTTAAATTGAAAGATTCGCTGGCCACATTTCCTTTGTCACTACAGTTTGATTGTGTACGTGTTTGTCTTCGTGAACAATGATCAATAGTCATGATATTCTTTTGTCTGCCAAGGCCTGCCAAGATACTGTGATGGCGATCGGGCCTATCCCAGAGAAGGGGCGACTAAACTGAACTTCCCTTACGTTTCATGAGACACAGGCAATAAGTTTGTGCACCTTCACACTACTTTCAGATCTTCCATCGACACATTTCGCTACTTCGTTTGGCCATAAAAAGACTAAGATACCAAACACGGCGTAAATAACTGTAAGACGGACAAGATTCAACTTCACCCAACGAAACGAAGCTTGGCTTGCTATGAGCCCTGACCCTGAGCGGCGTGTGGTATCGATACGAAACATTCACAAATGCTGCACAACAATGATATCGACGTCATTCAGTGTTTACATGCAATCACATTTTCAACAGGATTAAGTCAACACAATAAGCAATAATCTGTTGAACCTGCGTTCCATACCCTCCTTTACCTTCATAAAGCATGGAATACGGAATAATGGAACGAACAATTCCACATCAAGGGGACAGCAGAACATTCATTTACGAATTTAGTGTGGCTTTATCTGAGTTCACAAATATGAAAGAGTGCGAGCAGTTGATAACTTATAGTTACTTCTAGTTTATTTATCAATGAAAAATCAAAGATATCTCTCCAGGAAAGAACAGATTTCCGTCCTCCTTCATTACTGAACATATGGTTTGCGTAACTGGCATGAAATTGAAATGAAAGCTGAGTGAGAGGAACGCCATCTTGGCCTAAATCCTTGTTTGTAAATTGAAGGACAAGTGTTAGTCATAATGCTTTCCTGTCAGCAAGTTTTCAAACGAAACGCTTTCTCCTGCTGTACAGCTTGCTGCCCTACACAGCTTCTCCCCCTTCTTCAATTACTGAAAATGGTTTGCGTAACTGGCATGAAATCGTAATGAAATGTAATTGAGAAGGAAGTCGAAGGAATCCATCTTGGCCTAAAATCCTGATTTGTAAATGCAAAATAACATCATTAGCTATAATGTCTTCCTGCCAAAGCAAATTTTTTAACAAAGTTCTTTGTCCTATATGACCTTGGCTTACACAGCTTGCTTCTTTACACAGCCTTGTTCTCCTTCTACGGTACAATTACCTTGAGAGGACGCCATCTTGACCTAAACCCTTGTTTGAAAATGAAATATAACAGCATTAGTAATAATGCCTTCCTGTCGTAAGCAAGTTTTTAAACGAAATGCTTTCTTCTGCTGTAGTTTGCCTTACACAGCTCGCTGACAGCACGCATTTCTATTATAATCGTGCAGCAGACAGCTTAAACAAAATCTTGCAGTTTTAAGATCGGAAACTTTACGAAGCATATCGGATCAGTCTCGATTTAGTGGCGTAAAGCAGAGCTCAAAAGCCGTTCTTTTCAAAGCTGAAGACATGAAAACTGCGCAGACAAATACGCTATCTTTTGCATTTTAAGGCTTGGGGCATCATATTGTCATTAATCAGCAACTTAATTTAGCAGTGCCAAGGTAAGAGAAGCTTCAATAGGATACCTTGTTAAGATGATCCTTTGAGTCGCTGCCGATTCGTATGCCAAGTACGGAAAACCTTGCGGCATTTGCTGGTAGGCACAATTTAAAACCATCTTTTACGAATAATTGATCGTTCCATTTATCTATCAACTTATGTATGCAGACTTTCGTAAGACCCATAGCTAAACCATGTTCCTTTGCGACCTCGAAGTCGACTTTCGTATGACATTTCGGGCCTAAGCATGCGTTTGTTTTCCTTTTGATTCATCGCACAAACGATTATAATTAGCAATGGAACTTTAAAGTGCCAATATCACCCAGAGTCCTTTGCAGGCATGTTGCAATTTTAGACTGTCTGAGAGCCCCATTTGGCCTCATTTGACCTTCACGGAATATTGGATTCACAATGAAAACTTAGTGAGAAGAACGCCATCTTGGCCTAAATCCTTGTTTGCATTTTGAAAGGTAAGTGTTGGTCACAGTGCTTTCCTGTCA
This sequence comes from Aurelia sp. 3 sensu Dawson et al. (2005), assembly GCA_964020215.1. Classification (NCBI taxonomy): domain Eukaryota; kingdom Metazoa; phylum Cnidaria; class Scyphozoa; order Semaeostomeae; family Ulmaridae; genus Aurelia; species Aurelia sp. 3 sensu Dawson et al. (2005). The sequence goes on along the minus strand of OZ026572.1, from coordinate 31,381,201 downwards.
GCAAGTTTTCAAACGAAACGCTTTCTCCTGCTGTACACAGCTTGCTGCCCTTCACAGTTTTTCCCCTTCTTCAATTACTGAAAATGGTTTGCGTAACTGGCATGAAATCATAATGAAATATAATTGCTGAGTCGTTTCATTGCTGAACGCTGAGACAAATCCTAAGTCTTTTAATTTAGAGGCTCTGGTACCCAGGGTAGAATTCACACTGCAGAAAGGTCAATAGAAAAATTCAGAATAGAACGTTGAGAATTTCGTTTGTCAAATCAAATAGTAGTTTCTTAAGTTATATTTTCCCAGTACTGGAGTTTCTAACTTTTTTAGCGATCTGAGAGTTACTCGAGTTTCGTATAAGCAGTTCCTTATAAGGAAATACGTGTAATCCAAAAAATGATTAAGATATAAACGGTTGAGAATGAACACTTATTACGAAGTACCTATGTTCCTTTCAAGCCATTAGATAAAAAGAAAGATGCATCAACCAATAGTCTGCAATGTTTTATAAGATTTTATTGCTATGCTGGAAAACTGCAGATAATCTGCAAGGAAGATAAGATGACGTATGTCCAAGATTGAAAATTGTTCTCTGACGGTCAATTAAGAGAAGGTCAATCAAAAATTCCCTGATAGCCTATAACAACGGATTGAAATTCCAGTGCGCACCCGCTATTCTCGAATTAATCAAATTAACAGAGTATTGCTAAGAAGATCATGGAACTTTCCTTTGATGCTTGCCTTGTAGGAAGCAATATGAAAGAATATAAGACATAATGCACTGCAGCATGAGAGGATGAACACGCTTAAGAGTCCTGGCATGCATTACATGACTTTTGAATAGTAACATTAGGTTGCTAGATCGCCTTAAAAACATCTGAAGTTTAATTTAGCTTACCCAGTTGGTTTTGGTTGATGTGAAAGAACGACCTAAAGAGTGCAAATCGTAAACAACGTGGGTCACCAAGGTTAATGCCTTAACGGGGGTAAGCTAAAGTCAGTTTCGAGAGTCCAGACATTTGACCTTTTAACATTCCTCAACATCATGAATTAGGCATCAACTGAAATATTTTGAAAAGCGGATTTTGAATTTGAGGAGGAATTTGAAATTTGAGCTCATTTACGGTGGCCATCGGGCAGTTTTGCTACATTATTATCAATGTGTAGAAACATCACTCCTGTGACACCTGACAGATCATTTCCGCTTGATTTCAACTCTATAATCCTATTCTTCATAAAATTGTAATTTGGCAACATATACCAAAAAATTGCACCCTATTGCCTAAGAAACGGAGAAACAGGCTCTCAGATGGCATAGAAGTGATGTCTTTACAACTAAAAGAAGGAAAGTTGCTAGAGCTCCCAAGGAGCAAATCCCTATTACTGAGCTCAACGCTTAACTTTGTCTGAAACGTCAAAAATCCACCTTCAAGATCTTTCGACAGATGTCAACTGTTTTATATGTTCGCTTCATAATAGCGAGCGATGGCTTTTAGCTGTCTCTTGACCCTTTTGAACCTTGCTACGCCAAGGGTCAAAAGTGAAAGGCTTGTAATTCATCAAAAGAAATAAGTAACTGGGAAATAAGAAACACGCAAGAATTACATGACTTGTTGAATGTTGATTGAATTGCCATGAGAGGTGAGAAATAAATAAATTTCCCTTGCTAATAAGCTATAATGCCACTTCATTCTTTCTGAGCACTTTCACTACTACTTAGTCCTCTAATAGTTAAATCATAGACAACCTCTTCAACTTTTTTCAAGTCATACTTCAGTCCATCAAATTTCTTTCGCAGTGAATCGTTCTTCAGATTTAGAAGTCTGAAGGCGACGTCCAGCTCTGACAGGAAGGTCGCAATGCATGTTGGTCTTTTGTAGTTGCCAGCTGTCACACTGTTTATTGCCAGTCGAGACTGGAAGATAAAAACATGCTTTGTTAAAATTTTTAACTCGAGCAAAAATTTTTATCGTTCGAAATGATTAGCTCTGTTGAATAATGGAAACTTCTCTTAAAAGTATTTGATATCAAGTTTTGGATATCTTGTTTCATTCTGGAGGCCTCTGGAGTGATGCAGCATTTTTGATGATTTGCTAATGACGTCATTTTGTTTGCAAAAAAAGTAAAGAAAGTGTACAAGGTTGATTATGTTTCCAAAGAGAAATCTAATCAAAAAACTTTTCTGAATTAAAATGCCTTTTTAAACATCATAGTAATTCATGAAACAATCGATATTACATTTATTTAACCAAATTGAAATACTTCTTGCAACTGTAACCTTTCAAAAATCAGAAACAGTTATATTTCCATACAATACCTTTGTAATTTGCAAAAAATGACATCATCAGGTCAGATTGTACTTTCCAACTGCATGCACAACTTGCATTTATATATATATATGTAATTATAGATACTCAAAGAAAAACACTTCTGGTAAACGTTTCGGCGTAAGCCTTCATCAGCAATAACTTCTCCAAATTCAACAGAGTATACATATAGATTACGAAATTTAAAAACAATAGCCTAAGCGGGATCTTACCTATTACAATACGTATTGAAAAAGTGTTAAAGTAGCGGTAATGACAAAGGTTGCAGGAGAAAGATTACAAGAAAGCGCAGCGTTAAGAGCTGCCGAAGTCGGTGTCTGTGTCTGTATCGCAGGAGCTGGAAAAAATGTCCATTAAAACAAAACAAACGATAGAAAGATCCCAGAGCGGATGGGCAGAAAGAAATCCCTAATAAAACAGCGTGTGTCCCTAACGAAAAGCTGAGCGCAAAAAATCAAAACAACACAACAACCAAAAAGTAAACAAAAATGAAATCTATGTATCTACCTGCTTAGTGTTAAACCCTTAGGGGCAAAGCAATCTAGCCGATATTGCCAGAAGCTTTCCCGCATTCTATTATATGTTATATTTAATTATATATATTTAAATAATAATTACGTAAATAATTAAATAATTAGATAATAATTATATATATATTTGTATAAAGTACTTACCAATTCATTAGCAAGAAGTAGCAGTCCTATTAGATAATCATCTAGATCTAGAAAGAATCCATCCTTCCAATCAAGTTGTACTGAAAGAAAATGAAACAAGTTAGAGGTAAGTAACCACAAAAATTAAAATACTTTTTTAGTGTAACCTATTACCTCTAACTTGTTGCCAACATGACCTTGCACAAAACATTCTGTGAACCAAAATAAATTGCAGCAAAGTGTTTACCGGCCATTACAAGAAAGTATTGTCATGGTTGTCAATTTATTTGCTCATCAAAATGTCCAAGGATAAAATAGAAATGCTGTTTATTTTACTGCTAATTGAGTGAAATTTGACCCAACAGCAAGTGAAATTTTTGGGAAAAAACCCCCAAAATTGATTCATGCTTCATTGATTTGCATGTAAGTCCAAACACATTTGATAGATTATCATACTTTAACTTAGCCTACGCGTAGACCCTTTATTCCAAAAGAAGAAAGGGTCTACGAAACAAAAAGCAAAGGCTTGCTGATGACCAGCCAATTAATTATTCTAATCCTCTTTTCAAATTATTTGTGAGACCCGTCTAAACAAAGGCTGCATAAATTAAGTCTAGAAACCCAGAAACCTCATAGCAAGCTTTGCTCTTTGTTTCGTAGACCCTTTCTTCTTTTGGAATAATGGGTCTACAAGTAGGCTAACTTTAACTGTTCTTTGGAAACTAAAAATCATAGGCAACCAATTATTATTCATCATCATCATCATCCTCATCATCATCGTCATCATCATCATCATCATCATCATCATCATCATCATCATCATCATCATCATCATCATCATCATCATCATCATCATCATCATCATCATCATCATCATCATCATCATCATCATCATCATCATCATCATCATCATCATCATCATCATCATCATCATCATCATCATCATCATCATCATCATCATCATCATCATCATCATCATCATCATCATCATCATCATCATCATCATCATCATCATCATCATCATCATCATCATCACAACTATCAGCATCACCATTTTCATTCATTTATTTACAGTATTCAAAAGAAACAAATACAGCTGAGCTGCAGCTAAATCTCCTCTGTCATCAGTTATATCATTCTGGAATCACATGAGAAGCAAAGTGCAGCAAGCCATTTTTGTGAGTTGGTATTCAAGGCAACCAGATGCAAAAGAGAACACTCCATTGTTTTCAGACAAAAGACAACTTTGGTGAGTTTAGAACTTTAACAAACTTGTTCAAATTTCATTGTGTTTAATTGTGCGTATTAATAATAATAATAATAATCATCATTGTAAACACCGATGTTACAGGGAACCATGGGCTAAATGTTTACAAGATATGTAACAATGCAACCAACATTTAAAAAGGAACTAAGCATCAAACTAACAATCTGCAACTGTGAGAGGAATTATGCGGGCACTGATATGTCCTTTGAATTAGGATATGGAATTTCACCCAGGAAGGTCTTTGCATATACACAATATTCTCTGTAAAAACGTAATAGTTTCAGTGTTTGTTGTAATGCTCATGCTACCAAGCATTTTAGTTAATATTTCATTATCACCTCTATCCCATTCCCCACCAAAACTATCACTCATATTTCCAAAATACTTATCCCTGGCTTCTACAAGACTCGGTTCAGAGCATCTGAGTATGAAATGGGCCTCATCACCTAATGGGGTATCTGCACAAAATGTACATGTGCGTTGCGACCTTGGTTTTTGCTGCATCCTGCCTAGTTCGATGGGCAGAAAATGTGCGGATATTCTAAACTTGGCAACTATAGACCTATGTTCATGCTTCAATTCACTATTTACATATAATTCTTCCCCATACCCCCTTTTAATGAATTGGTAAATTTGTGACAGCCTTCCGGATCCTTGTATATGCTCTTTGAACCTATTTACATACAGCATCTTAAGGGATCTAGAAACTGACATGAGGATTCCCTTCCTTGATGCGGACCTTGCTTGTGATACTGAATCTAAATTATGACCAGAGATTCTTAGTAAATGTTGTACTACAGTCAGCAAGGAGGATAGCCCTTTAACATGCAGGCTTGAACACTCAAGTAAAGCACTGTCAATGATTGGGTTTGAAGTACGCAGATCTAGTAGGTGAAAATAAAATTTTAAGATTCGTTCATATATAGTCACATTTAACGGGTAGAGCCCCATCTCTCCTCTCACAGCAAAATTTGAAGATTTGGAGTGTACACCCAACAAAATTTTACATAACCTATTTTGGAGGTTTTCATGATGTAGTTTATCATCAAAAAGGTTCTCAGTAAATCGATTAAAAGATGCATTGCGACTGTAACTCAGTAAGAAAGCCCCCCAGACTTCGCTATTATACAATAGAATTGGCTCAACTAGTGACTTGAAAAGTTTTTGGATAACACACGGTTTTATTCCACTATGCAGGCTAAAATCACTTAAAAAGGAGAAAAAGGCCCTGGAAGCTTTTTTGTGAAGAGCAATCCTTGCTAGTTTGAAGGACCCACTAGATACAAAAATTGTTCCCAAATACTTATAATTTTCACATGATGTGATATGATTGTTTCCAAACCTGACGCTTAACTTAATATTCCTGCCGGCTTTGTTAAAAACCAAGATCTTTGTCTTTTTTACATTTACGTTTAACTTCCATCTCTGAGAATAATCTTCGAGTTTAGACAAGCTACGCCTCAGCCCTTCTTCAGTTTCAGAAAGAATCAGAATATCATCTGCATACATTAAACAATTGATATTCTGATTGCCCATTTTAGGGGGGAGACACTGCTCGTCAAAAAGCCCTACAATATCATTAATGAATAAATTGAAGAGAGTAGGGCTCAGATTGCAACCCTGCCTAACACCAGTTTTAGAAACGAATGGCTGAGTAATACCGTCAGTTAGCTTCACAGAAGCCTTCAAGTTAGCGTACATTGATCTAAGCAATGTAATGAATTTACAACTGATGTTCATACCAAGAAGCTTATAATAAAGTCCATCGCGCCACACTGAGTCATAAGCTTTGGAAAAATCAACGAAACAAGCATAAACTTTGGCCTTCCGGGAGAAATAAGAGCCCAACAGCGTGTTCAATACAAAAACATGATCCGAGGTTCGATAACCTTCACTAAACCCTATTTGATTAGGATATTTAAGGGAGTTGATTTCAGTGAAGCGCACTAGGCGCCGATTTAATATGGCATTGAATAATTTTGAGAAGCAGCTTGTTACTGTTATACCTCTATAGTCATTGGGGTCATGGGTATCTCCCGACTTAAAAAGTGGTGTAATTAGGCCATGTTTCCAGGCATCTGGATACCTACTACTTTGTAAAATAGCATTGAAGATGTAGTGAATAACCCTAACGAACTGAGAGTCAACACAACATTTGATCATTTCATTGGAAATCATATCGTCGCCAACAGATTTGCCATTTTTAAGTTTTAAAGTCGCTTTACTGATTTCATCTATCGAGATTTCGCTGTCTAATATTTCATCATAAGCAGTTGTGAATTTTTCGATATTCTCCAAGATTGGAAGAGTGAAGTTATCTTCCAAGGGGACAGAACTTTCATTTAGTTTTTTAAACCATTCATACCAAACACTAGGCTCGATATTATCAGATGGGTTAGCCCGTTTCTTAGCTTTGATATCATTTACGAAGTTCCAAAAGACCTTTGGGTTTTTGTCTTCAGTTTCCTGAATGGACTTCAAAAGGTTCTCCTTAAAAGAGCGTTTCTTTGATTTGATAACTTGCTTATAGATTTTCTTATTCCTGTAAAACTTGCTTCTAACATCAGGGTCTTTTGGCCACCTATTAAGATTTTTAAGAGAACGCTGTACTGCCCGTCTTGCCTCTTCACATGTTTTGTCAAACCATTTTTTCTTGGAATTAAGTGATGGCGTCTTGCCACGGTTCGGTAGCCCTTTAGCCTTTTTGCTGGCTTTAGATAACGGAATACTTTTATCAGCAGCTTCCCGGATGATAGAGTACATATCCACCATCATTTTATTTACATCGAGCCCACAGTCTTGGTTTACTTTCCCCCACTCCGCCAAAATGAAGTCAATCTTATCCAAAAAATCACTACTGCTCAATGCAGACTTGAAACAAACCTTAGCTTGTGGAGACCATTTATATGATCTTGGTTTATCACAAAGTGGATGATTCCCATTAGAAACTGTGAAGTTTTCAGTTGTTAACATAAAGGAAATTGGACTGTGATTTGATAATAGAGTAAGAGGTAATACCTCAAAGAACTTAATACTATCAAAAAGGTTCTGGGACACAATTGCGTAGTCTACCACACTAACCCCATTATGTGTGAAACAAGTGTAATTCCCTAAGCGATCACCCAACGTTCGGCCATTTAGAAAACATAAGTTGTTAGAAACACAGAGTTCTATCAAAGACCGTCCAAAAGCGTTGACATGAGTATCCCTTGAGTTCATCGCTGGGAGCAATACATCTACATTATAATGACTGGGCGGCAACTCATCATCATGAAAATTTGGGAGTTCAATGTCCTCCAAGTTATCACTTAGGTTTCCCTTTCTTGCATTAAAGTCCCCAAGCAAAATTAGACTCCCTTTTGATGCATAATGTAAAATATCACGTTGCAGCTCCTGAAAGGGGTCTAATAGGTCTCCTTCCTTGCAAAATTTTGAATTGTGAGGTGGGATGTAAACTGAACAAGCATACAGATCCTCTCTCAGATTGAAAAAATTCCTATCAAGTTTACACCATATGCAAAATGAATTAGTGATGGGTAGAACTTTTACACCTTTTCTCAGTTCATTGCGAATTAAGACTGATATACCCCCGGAACCCCTCCTTGCCCTGTGGTGTTTTTTCCGGAACTGTGAGAAATTATAAAAGCCACCAAATGAAGGTTTTTTGCAATCTGTAGCCCACGTCTCAACAAGGGTGATAATATCAAACCTTGAAAACAAGTGTGCTAATGTTAGGTCATTGCATTTGTCACCCAAACCTTCAATGTTGAAAGAACAAAACCTGATGTTCTCTTTACTGACCTGCATTACTTGCCAGATCAAAGTTACTAATATTTTATATCTGTCACAAAGATCACACTGCACACAAACTTGCAAAGTGGGTTTGTGGGGAAAAAACTAAAACGAGTAGCACAACCTGTTTTCAGGGGACTAAAATAAATTGACAACAGCTTCGAACCATTACCTTGTAGCTAAAAGTCACCATTGTCATAGTTAAGATCTCTGAAATGGCAGAAAGGACTGTAGGTTTCTGTTCATTTCCCTGATTTCACGAATCATTTGCATCATCATGTCGGGCTCACCAAAAGTTCTGCTATTTCCACTGGTGCTTTTTTCAGGATACTGATAACCAAAGGATCTGCTATTTCCACTGGTGCTTCTTTCAGGATACTGATAACCAAAAGATCTGCTATTCCCATTGATACTTTTTCCCTGATACTGATTTACAGAGAGTCTGCTATTTCCACTGAAACTTTTTCCACACACTGATTGACTAAAGTTTCTTGCGAGTAACGGGACCCCTACTCTTTTATTTAAGTGCTTTTTGTCAAACAAGCACGATTCATTATGGAGATTATCATGAACAATAATGTTAACAGACTCTATCATTGCTCTGGTGATGAACTTATTGGTTTCCATGACTTTCCTGGCAAGCTCATCAGCTCTGGGCGTTATTAATGAGACTGAAATCTTTGACTGAGGGAATCTTCTTGTTGCATTGACAGCTAGGCCTATAACATTATTGGCAATGTCCTCTGGGGGCAACGCAGACTCGACATCATTGACACCAACATGGATGAGTAAATGCCTTGGCGGTTTGAATCTAGGATTTTCCACAATGTATGCACAGACCCTGGTTACTAATGTATGCACAGACCCTGGTTATTAATAGCCTTCGCGCAGACCCTGGTTACTGGGAAGGAGAAAAAATCATTTCTTTCCTCTCCTTCCCAGTAATCAAAAGTCTGTATGCGGGCAAATGTATCAAATGCATTGTGATTAAGTTTTATGATATTTCCACTTTGTAGCAATGGAGTCTGCCACAGCAATAATGCACAACAGTGTGACAGTGATGTAGAGTCTAACACCAATTCTAGTGCTGATTCTAAAGACTGCTGATTGTAAAGAAGAATTATAATCAAATTTCAACTTACTCGGTAAGTCTTTACATTATATATATATATTACATTTCCATCAATAAATAGTAATAATGATTGTTAGATAAAACATCAATGTCCGTTCTGTCAGGAACACTGATTGGAGGACTGCTGAAATGCATGTTGCAATCTTGTAAATAAAACAAACCTCCAAGAAGTTCTGCAATCTCTTGCCGGGTTGCCAGCCTTTCATGCTCAAGGTAGAGTTCAAATGAACCAAGAAATGACAGTCTCTGCATTGTCATTCTCCAATGGTCATTAAATCTGAAGACAGAATGAATCAGGCCTTTAAAACAAGGGTTATTACCATAGAGCAACAGTTCATCAATGGCACTTTGTTTCCGCTTGCCAAATATTGTGCAAGAATAAGAAAGAGACATTGCCTCAGGAAATGCTATTAAAAACATTCTAACGGCTCTTTCCTTACAAATCTAATCACCATGGAAAAAGTAGTTCATTTTTACCATGATGGAATCCTATTAATTACCTTGGTTGTCAAAATGACATCACAACGGGCCTTATCAAAGTAAGATGGATTTCATGTCCATCATTACTCTTATTTCCAATCAATACCTGCAACAAAGCATAATTTGTTTGGTGTGAAATCTGTATCAGACTGAACCAAGCACTTTTTGCTTATTCAATGAAAGTGATTTTTGGTGAATTGCAAACTTTTGAGACAACTACTGTAAAACATACAAAACTACACTATGAGAAAAATATGGAAGAGTATGCTGAATGAAGCCCTATTGAAACAAAAAAGAATGTAAAAGATTTAAAAACTAATGGTGTATTTTAATTTCCAGTTTGATCATTTCAAACAGAGGATACATTTTTTGACACATCTAAAATATTCAACTGATGGGAATTAAGACATGATTCTCAAATATATAAATTCATCAAATAAAATTTATACTCTAGCAATAACATTAGTTAGTGAGTGCCACATTTTGGGAAGTAAAAAGAAACTGCACCAACATGGAATGGAATGAACATAGATGGTAGACATTTCATTTCTTGTTATTTTGACATTTCAAGGTGCTTTCCTTTCCCCCCTCCCCCTACCAGTCTCCTGACTGCTCATTCTTGTTGTCTGTTCCGTCCTGATTCACCTGATGGGAATTAAGACATGATTCTCAAATATATAAATTCATCAAATAAAATTTATACTCTAGCAATAACATTAGTTAGTGAGTGCCACATTTTGGGAAGTAAAAAGAAACTGCACCAACATGGAATGGAATGAACATAGATGGTAGGCATTTTATTTCTTGTTATTTTGACATTTCAAGGTGCTTTCCTTTCCCCCCTCCCCCTACCAGTCTCGCGACCGCTCATTCTTGCTGTCTGTTCCGTTCTAATTCACCTGATGGGAATTAAGACATGATTCTCAAATATATAAATTCATCAAATAAAATTTATACTCTAGCAATAACATTAGTTAGTGAGTGCCGCATTTTGGGAAGTAAAGAGAAACTGCACCAACGTGGAATGGAATGAAAATAGATGGTAGGCATTTTATTTCTTGTTATTTTGACATTTCAAGGTGCTTTCCCCCCTCCCCCTACCAGTCTCCCGACCGCTCATTCTTGTTGTCTGTTCCGTCCTGTTGGCATTAAATCATTTAATCAATGGCACCTCTCCACCCACATCTCAAGAAAATAACGAAATCAGACCATAGTCTTTGAAAGACAAAATACCTATTCAATTATATTCCATAGATTAAGAGACAGCTTGAGAAGGTTTTGTTGACGCTGCATCTGACGTGTTCATGATTGCACAATGAGATGCGGCAATAAGCCACATTCCGACATCTCCACATACATTTGCTAAGAAGGACAGATATCGCAAGGCTTTAATCCTTTCAGAATATATTCCACTACGTGGCAACAAGTTGGCATTGAAAAAGAAGGAATAGTGCTTGGGCTTTAGAGAGGAATATGGTAAATGCAACATAAAGAGCTTTTTACAAAAGAGAGAGAGGTTACCTGTAGTACTGTCCAATGGGAATCTTTGCTGCAATTACTTCAATTTGTTTTTTACAAGTTTTAAATTTCTCTAATATTTTGTGGCAAATATCTTTTATTCCTGAAATGAAATGAATTATCCAACTGAAATCTTCTAAATTCTGTTCAAGAGAAGATGACTTCATCCAGTTAATACAACAAAAGTCAGTTCTTTCGGAGGAGTATGGGCTGATAAAGTGTACTTATCATGAAATCAAACAAACTAAATGATCTTAACAAAGATCTTGTATTGGAGACAAAAAAGGTCATGTCTCCAATGGCTTGACAGGTTATGCCAGACCCGTGGGTTATGCCCAGACCCCATCAAAGTGTTGGCTCCATCTCTGAATACCACAATGTGCAAGTTAGGAAATGTGTGATAAATGTATAGAGAGCAAAACACTAAGAAAGTAAACACAAACCAGTTTCAGTGGATGTCTGATGTGCCCTTTGTCCAATTGCCAATATTTCTCTTGCAGTCTGTTCTAAGTCTTTGACAGCATCTCTGATTTCCTAAAACGAATAATATCAAGTTTTGTTCAATTATATAACCATAGGTTCATAGATTCAGATTACATTTAGAATGAGCTCACACCCATACAATAAGTGTACTGGAAGATAAAATTCATTTGGGCTGCCTGATAACAACGCATTGCTTACCAACAGTTTTCCTGACTAAGGTTGGATTTTTGCCCAACAATCTTTTCAGCATTGGGGGTACTGCCCCCAAAACCTCCTGGCTTTTGCACTCATGTTAACACCCAAAAAAGACAAATGACAAAATGCATCTTGCAAGTGGTTGTATTTTCAAAATAGACCTTTGAGCTACATTAAATGAGGCATGGGCTTTCATTTTTGAGACTCTTCTGAATGATTTTTTGATGGTGGAATTGGAACATAAGACAAAACAAAAACAGAGACTGAGACAAAACAAAACTGTTTTTCTGATCTCAGGCCAGAGCAAAACTTCACTTCTATGCCTCTTTTCTTCCGCTTTTCTTCCATGTTTACTTTTCACTTCCTTGTTTCTTATTTGTCCTCTCAACAAAACATTAATTTCATAAATGCAAACATTAAATGTAATATATGCAGCTGAAAGGAAACTAATTTTTTAATGAACTGCTATCTGAACTTCCTGTGACTAAAAAGGGCTTAGATCAAAAGTATTTCTAAGCGTTGATATTGCAAAATCAGGTACCTTAGCCTGACAGCATTTGTGCAGTGTGTTGGGGACATGGGGGCCCTGGAGGAGGATCAGCTGTGTAGCTGGATATCCTTTAACTGGATATCAAATGCACAAAAATGGAAAATATACAGGCTGACCCATTAAACCCAATATCAACCCGTAGGGAAGATTTGACGAATCTTACAAGTCCACAAAAGATAGCCTTGCTGAAAAGCTTCATATTTTCCGGGTTGGAAAACATGCATGATTTGGCCTACGCGTAGTAGCGAGTGAAATAAATTTGTAAGTGTGAGCTGCGAATAGACTTTACAAAGATGCGAGGGAGGCAAAGATTAACAATAGATCTTTTGTTATCTTGTGCGAGAACCCTTAATTTTAGCCGCGAGTAGCGATTTTGAAACAATTTCATAGCTTTGAGTGAATGCAAGTTTTCCAACCTGGCATATTTTTAGAAAATATTGCCTTCAACAAAACACAGGCAAAGAATATCATAAAGTGCCAGCAAAACATTTTCATTGGATATTTGAAAAATATCAAATCCAGGAGCCCTGTATTTTAAGTTGAAGGAAGAGCGTGTGATTCTGACGAAAAACGGTATTAACTAGTAATTCAGGGCGAAAGTACTCCTATCTCTAGTTAGATATTATGAAAAAGGCATGATAAGGCCTAATTAATGCATCGAACTAATGTTCATTTATTATCGGGTAAAGCCTGCTTTCTCCACAATTTGGGACAAATGCAGTTTAGCGGCCGGCGCTTAATGTCATATTCCTTCTGCAAATATTGAACAGAACCCCTGCCCTTGCCCTAACCCCAAACCCAAATACACCCATAACCAAACTTTCGCTAACTAACACTTACCATATTATAACTTACCCTAAAACCCTCTTCTGAAACTAACCCTAACCCTTACCATATGACATACAACAACATAACATTCAAATGCCGCCCGCTAAACTGCACTCTAGCCCACAATTTCTACAAACTTTTACCTCTCTTTTTTGCTGCTCAGAGTTTAAATTTTCTTGAAATGAATTAAACATTGAGGCAATGTGATCAATACGTTCTTCTTTTGCCGCCATTTTCTTGAGCCTGACTACCTCGTTATCAAAAGGAGATATTTAAAATGGAAAGAAATGGAATGGAATGGAATCAAGTGGAATGGAATAACAAGGGCAGATTTTGTAATACAAAGGCATCAGTTGCTTTGGTTCACACCTCAATTCAAAGCGATTAGTGAATGCAGACAAAAGAAATTCTCTCAAGCAGAAATTCAAAACAAACGAAGACGCAAAGTTGCCCTGAAAATTTAGAATTTTAGAAAATTGTTCAATGCTTGGGGTTGGCTCTCCCAGCCCCCTGGCCCCAGGCTCATCTTGAATCCCAATTCACCAGCACCCACCCATTCCTATGAACTCTATTGAATAGTCATCATATCACGCAACCCAGAACTGCATAGCGTTTGCCCCTGAAGCGCATTGCGTTTCATTCTGAAGCGCAGTAGTGACACGGAAGCGCATAGCGTTTCAAGTGGAAGCGCATAAGCGTTTCAGATAGGACACTTTTGCATAGCGGACCGTTACGCATATTACACCGGCAGTCACAGTGACAGTTTTGTAAAAATCCTGTGCCTATTTATTTCAGAAAAGTCTTAGAAATCGAATCCCACAGGCTTTGAGAAGGCAACAACTTATCAGCAACAAACTGCAGAAAACTTTGTTGCATTTTCGTCGTGACTACTTCACGCCATTTAGCTCGCTTACAATTTTTGAATTTCTTTTCTTTGAAGATCTAGAATTAATTTGTTTTTAATTCTCTTGCAGGATTAAACATCTGGTTACAGATTTATTATGAATGTTGCTCTTTAACAATAATTAACAGTTTTCTCTCTGCAGATTACGTGTTTTCATTGCGTTTATGGTTTACTATGATGACTCCGTTATTCAAGACCTTTCAAATTTCATGTCACAAATAATTTGTTCGATATTCTTCCCGAGACTCATAAAATATTTACAATCGATAACGAAGTAGAAGCTTGATTTGTTTGTTCATATCATTACTTTATTCAAATCTTTCTTATTAAAAACAGGTAGGCAATACAATCAATTTTTTGCCGAGTCAGGGTGCTATCGGACACTTCTTTCATCCGTTCTCAACTTTTTAAACGCTATAGGAATTATTGTATCAAGACTACAATGGATTACAGTTAGTTTCAACAGAAGAAATCATTACTTTGAGCTCACTATAAGAAAGGAAATTTCTGGAAGAATCAAAGACAAGCCTGCAATAATCAAGCACAAACGATTTTCTTCAAGTCGTGAAGAAGAGCCCCCGGAACCTAACTTTATATTTTGAATCCCGAAGAGAAGAAATTATCACTTTTGATTAAGATCCAAGCTTGTTATCAATTTAGCGCAGGTTGATTAAAAAAAAGGTCAAGTGGAGTTCAGAATTAACTTGAAATAACTTTTAGTGTTCCTGTTGTTGATTGGATCTTTCACAATATGAAGAGAAAATTGGAATGGTTGTGCTTTCGTTTGAGTTGCAATTGTTTGTATTTGTTTGTTTGTTTGTCGAAGCTGGACCATCTCATTCGAGGGATGTACAAATAAAGATAAAAGATGTATACCTTTGAAGAGCAATATTTCACATTCAAGCAGTTAAAGGTCATTAAATCAGAAAGCAGACGCTTCTCATATCTGGCAGTGACTTTCTGGCTGTAACTTGCAGAGAAGATAAGACAGAATCGTTTCAATTGTCTCTGTTTCAATCAATTTCATATATTTTTAAATCGTAGTCAACGGGTGTGCATGCTGTTGCAAAGAACTTGAGTACCTTTGAAAGTTATATTTTTGCGCTCAGCAAGTTTACAATTGTGAAAGAAGTTTCCTTCATCTTCACGTGGTTTTCCACATCTAATATCTGAGATCGACTCGTTTCAATTATGTTCATCGGACTTTTTTATGCTGTTGTAACTTCAAGAAGTTGAAAACCTTTGAAAGCCAGATTTTTGCGCTCAACTGGTTCACAGTTATGAAAACAAAGAGCAGAATTTCCACCAACTTGAAGTGGTTTTGCGAGTCAAATATCTGAGAAAGACTCGTTTCAGTTATATTCAACCGGTTTTATGTTGTTTTAAGGTCAAGAAGTTGAATGCCTTTGAAAGCGAGATTTTTGCGCTGAACAAGTTTACGGTTATTAAATCGACGAGAAGAGTTTCTTCCATCTTGCAGTTGTTTCCCAAGTCAAATACCGCCAATAAACTTGTTTCAGTGATGTTCATTAGATTTCACTGCCTGTTGCAAATTTAAGACTTTAAAAGTGGGAAATCGTGCATAGTTATGGAATTAAAATTCAAATGCACGCAGAAGTTTCCTTCATCTTGCAGTGGTTTCCCGTTCTAATACCTGAGAGAAATAGTTTTAATTGCATTCAACAGATTTTTATTGGTAGACTGACTGACTTCAAGGGAGAGAAATCCTGCATTCACATATAGTTCAACAGTATGGAATCAACTGGTAGAAGTTCCTTACATGTTTCAGCGTTTATTCTATTTCTGGTATCTGGCTGCGTGGCCTCACGATACAAGTTTACAACAATATATGTAAATGCAAGTGCCGGCAAATTGGTCTCCCAAAACTCTTCTATTCATGTTTTCACAAGTGGAAGCGATTCGCTTACAATACAGCATACGTTTCTGGGTACAAGTTATGGACTTTTTGATATCATTAGCAAATTTGAATCAAACGAGATCAATTTGAATGATAAAGAAAGGATTTTTACTTCATATTTAGGAGAAAAGGTGGAAAACATAATTGGAGAAACGTTAGCATGGAAACAGCGGGAATACCATACCTTGCAAATTAGTGAATGTTCACGAGTAAGTTTTTTTCTGTTTCTACCTATATCATTATTTATTTATTATTCATTTATTAATATATTAGGCGAAGCAAAGCAATGGCTAAAATCTCAGTTATAGGCTACTTTTTTTTATATTCATCTAAAATTATACAATACATGCTACACCTACATCCTACTATACTTCCTAATTACTATACAAACTATACAATCACTACAGGGACAGGACCACAAGGAGCAAAGGACAATGACTGCCCTGTGGCCATTAACATAAAGACATGTAAATATTAACTAAATGAAACCTACAAAACACTAAACATACGATTAATTACTCGAATCCGTTTCACATTGGATGTCAGGCCAGCTTAAGTAAATTTGCTGAACCGTCATTGGTTTAGCATGGATAAGTTCCCATATTTCTTCCACAAAACAGGTCGGCTTGGATAACTTCAAACTTTCCTTTTACGCCACACAACCACTAGGTACACTTTTCCCCGTTTCTCTTGTAAGTCTGTTTCACATTCGGTGTTATAGGCTACGAGGCTATGCGTACCGCGGAATAGCGAAAAAGAACTTCAACCCCTAAAAACTAGTTATGTGAGGAATACTTAAGTAATTGCAATAAAGACAACGTTGAATAACCAAGTACTTGTTTCGTCGCACACTCTTCAGTTCGGTTCATGCGAAGAACAAATCAACAATACAAACAAGCCACTTTAACGTCAGACGAAAAAAGAAGATCCACAACCACGTGGTAGTAACACCCAAGCCAGCAATTAGCTGAAATCAAACTCAAACAACAGCCACCAAATTCTAAATGTATGAGAAGAGATCTGATTCCCTTGATGACTGAAACACATTTTATTCCTCTCAAGAATAATGAATGATGAATCTATGACGTCTAATTTGAGGTAGACTTTAAGTTCTTTTTTGTCTTTTCTTTATATGTAAATTTTTTTTTCTATGTCAAGGCTGCGGAGTTGCCATAGATATTTGCTCTCCGTGGTATTCGTTCTTGTAGTATAGTAAAGTAGTTTGTAAGTAGCGTTAGATAAGTAACTTGTATTGTAAAATTTGATTGAATATAAAAAAAAAAAAGAATAATGAATCAAACTATTTTAGTGTATATGATCTTATGACCCGATACTTTTGCAATGCAACAATCAATTTTTAAGCTTCGAAGAAAATGTAAAGTATACTTTTATAACAATCAGTTTTAAGCCTGGTTCACTCTCGGCCTTTTGAGTCTTTAGCGTCGTGCAGAAAGACCCGAAAGCAAAGCACTCTGAGACTCTGAGTTTTTGTCAGCCTCGAGTAAAATAGAAAGTATACTTTTGTAAGAATCACTTTTAAGCCTGGTTCACTCTAGGTCTTTTGAGTCTTTAGAGTCGTGCAGAAAGACCCGAAAGCAAAGCACTCTGAGACTCTGAGTTTTTGTCAGCCTCGAGTAAAATAAAAAGTATACTTTTGTAACAATCACTTTTAAGCCTGGTTCACTCTAGGTCTTTTGAGTCGTTAGAGCCGTGCAGAAAGACCCGAAAATAAAGTACTCTCAGACTCTGAGTTTTTGTCTTTTAAGACTTGAGCCTCGAGTAAAATAGAGAGTATACTTTTGTAAGAATCACTTTTAAGCCTGGTTCACTCTTGGACTTTTGAGTCGTTAGAGTCGTGCAGAAAGACCAGAAAATAAAGTACTCTCAGACTCTGAGTTTTTGCCTTTTAAGACTTGAGCCTCGAGTAAAATAGAGAGCATACTTTTATAAGAATCACTTTTAAGCCTGGTTCACTCTAGGACTTTTGAGTCGTTAGAGTCGTGCAGAAAGACCAGAAAATAAAGTACTCTCAGACTCTGAGTTTTTGTCTTTTAAGACTTGAGCCTCGAGTAAAATAGAGAGTATACTTTTGTAAGAATCACTTTTAAGCCTGGTTCACTCTAGGACTTTTGAGTCTTTAGAGTCGTGCAGAAAGACCCGAAAGCAAAGCACTCTGAGACTCTGAGTTTTTGTCAGCCTCGAGTAAAATAGAAAGTATACTTTTGTAACAATCACTTTTAAGCCTGGTTCACTCTAGGTCTTTTGAGTCGTTAGAGCCGTGCAGAAAGACCCGAAAATAAAGTACTCTCAGACTCTGAGTTTTTGTCTTTTAAGACTTGAGCCTCGAGTAAAATAGAGAGTATACTTTTATAAGAATCACTTTTAAGCCTGGTTCACTCTAGGACTTTTGAGTCGTTAGAGTCGTGCAGAAAGACCAGAAAATAAAGTACTCTCAGACTCTGAGTTTTTGTCTTTTAAGACTTGAGCCTCGAGTAAAATAGAGAGTATACTTTTGTAAGAATCACTTTTAAGCCTGGTTCACTCTAGGACTTTGAGTCGTTAGAGTCGTGCAGAAAGACCAGAAAATAAAGTACTCTCAGACTCTGAGTTTTTGTCTTTTAAGACTTGAGCCTCGAGGGAAATGGAGAGTATTTGCACTTATCCTTTTCATGCAATTCGAAGAAAATCCAACTTTTCTATAATTTACGATGCTCTGAAAAACGGATGAAAAATCGCAAAAAAGCTTCCGACAGTCATGTATTATTCAAACTTTGGTCCATTCCAAAACATTAAGTATTCTCCGCATCAAAAAATTGTCGTACAGTTTAAGTTTATTTTTGGTCCACCTAACACTTTTTTCAGCACATTTTTAGAAACAACACGCATTTTCATGATAAATTCATTCATTTATTCCCTCATTAATTATTCCATTTGGTCATTCCTTCATTTATGCAATTTCAGGTTTATAAGAATTCGCAAATACTGGAAAAAGACTGTGGTCGATACAAATCAATCTACGCTCAAACAATCACAGCATTTGCAAAAACTGTTTTGCCTTGGCCAATTGCAATTTTCGTCGATGATAGCAAATGTGCACAGCAGTTTTTCAAAATTATCAACCAACGACTGCAAGAAATGCTCAACCAACATTCCAAGTCAAATTACGGCCAGGATGTCGTCGTTTATAAACAAGAAGAAAGTTCCGACTTACTAACTTCTTTGTCGAAAACTGTATTTTTCCTGACAACAAAATTTGTATCAACCGTGATTCTCCTTTGCAACGAGGAATATGCTGAAGTGCTATTCAAATATGCAAAACATTACGGATTTCCACTCTCTGACAAGACCTGGATTATGTTAGAATCAGTTGGTGGAATGAATGACAGAACAACACCTCAACAGCTTCTAAATTTCAAACAGCTTAGGCCAACCTATGAAAGACCATTTCTTATCGATCCAAAAGGAATAAATCTGCTGAACATTAAAATCATTACATCAAATCTGACAAGCAGAGGCATCTATACTGACAGGTATAGTCTCATTCAGGGCCGTTTTCAAAATATGTGGGCAATTTGCCCCCAGCCCCATTTTGATATCCGCTAACTAACCAGTTATATGTTGCGCAGGAATGTATAAGGCCTGGAGTCCTAACAGTACAGACTGAACTTTTAACGGGTGAGCCAGAAAAAAGGTCCCTTGTTTGAAAATTCAAAGCATCAAGAGTACTTCGCAGATTTGAATGAATGCAGGTTTAGTCAAAAGGTAACAGATCAAAGTATATTTTTTATATTTCTCGTTGCCTCACGAGCACTACAAATATTGGTAAATTTAACCTTCGAGAAATTTCATGGTTGCAAAATGACTGAAAAAGGGCCTAAAATATCAATCAAATCATAAAAGACAACTCGCACAGACCAATAAAGAAAAGACTATTATTAATGGGTGAGAGATATCCAGTCCACGTTTTGTTGCCATGAGACTGACAATTTTTAGTATTTGTTTAAAATCTATGTCTTATAACTCTTGGTAGCGGTAAAACGCCCATTGCGTATTGTTCTGTGTAAGGACAGTCCTTACAATTTGATCAATGTTTTAGGCCCTTTTTCAGTCATTTTGCAACCACGACATTTTTATAAAGTTAAATGTATCGACTTTTCTAGCGCAGGTAAGACAGTGAGAAACATCACAAAAATACTTCAATCTTTCGGCTTCTAACTAGAAGCTGAATCATTCAAATCTGTGAAGTATCCTTAGTGCTATGAATTTTCAAAAGTGGAAACTATTTTCTGGCTCACTCGATACAACGTCAAAACCGGTATGAGTTCTATTGGCTTCTAGTTTTCACCCATATCATCTAGCCAAACACATTTTGTTGTTGTTAACTGCAATTCTCACAGGCCTAAAGCAGTTGCCATGGCGACAAAACCGCGTTTCGAAATTACATATTTAGATAAGCGACTTGTGAGTAGTTATGTTCACGTCTCCTGAGATCTGGGCGAAGTCTTTGTGCATGATGACGTCACCATACTTGAATAAGTCTTTAGCTGAGAACAGACGAAAAATAGTGGCTGAAAGATTGGCCGGGTTACTCGAAGATCAAAAAACAAATTAAACCAACCTTTTAGAAAAAGTAACAAGGGGCAAAACGGTCTCTCCTACCTAGGACCTAAAATTTGGAACAATCTACACTCTGACCTAAAGTCAGCTGAGAGCGTTAACAGTTTCAAACATAAAATTAAGAACAAATTCTTTAAGGACCTCCAAAATCAAGAAGACAACCCTTATGAATATTACTGAATTTCCAAAATTGCAAAAAAAACAAGACTCCACCATTACTTTCTACTTTGATACAAAATATACATTTTTTTTTTTACACTTTCCTTTCAAGAAAACTTTTCTTTTAATGGCACCTCTGGGGGGACCATTATGGAAACAAGGTCACACTGACCTTTTAATGCTATCCCTGCCATTTTAAACTGGGGGTGTTTTTATACTTAGGTTTTTATATCAGATCTTAGTTTTTTGTTTTTCTTTTTATCATTATTGTTTTTTCTACGCATGTAATTAGCTTTATGTTTATTTTGCAGTAAATTTTATAATTAAGTTTTTAATTTTAATGGCATAATATTACATACATACATACATAGATACACCGTTCATAACTTTCATTTTACCAACACCGGACTTGTCCTTTTTAAAAATGTTCCAAGATGCACTCTTTCTTGTTGTAGTTTTACTTCTCGTATTGATCTGCAACATGCATCAAATAGTTCCTATTGCAAAAGAAAAGAAAAAAGTATACAGTCTACATTGGTAACGATACGAAAATCAAAATTTCATTGGCTTCCATTATATGAATGGACATCAGAAAACAAAATTGTTTTGCGATCTAATGACAAATCTTTAACTTGGCTCTCAAGATCGACACTACATAGCAAAACAATCAAAGTGACAACATTGAGTGAACCACCTTTTATTATGACAACGGAAAAGCTGTATGACAAGGCAGAGAAGTCATGCATAAAAGGATTGAAATGCAGAGTTGCCAAGAAAATGTCAAACCAAACGATTTGGGTTTTCACCTGTTGCATTGGGTATTTGATGGATTTGCTGGAAAAACTGAAAAAGGATTTTACGGTGAACATAGATTTGTACCATGTTGAGGATGGTTTGTATGGAACGATATTAAATGGAAGCTGGAATGGCTTAATCGCTGAACTTATTAATGGGAAAGCAGACATGATTTTTGCACCACTTACTGCCACAACATTACGATCAAGAGTTATTGATTTTGGAGAAACCTTTATGGGGATTGATCTGGCATTTCTTTTGCGAAAAAGAAACCACAAAAAGTCTAACTTCGTTAACTTCGATTTTATGGCAATGGTGCACGGAGATCTTCTGTGGGCAATTCTCGGAATATTTATTGCCGGGCTTGCATTGCTCTATGTTCTTGAGAATCGACTGAAATGCATGGCAGGGAAGGAAGGGCGGCCTGATTATCCCATGAAAGAGAGCTTCACATATTTCTCTGGCTTAACATTTCAAAGAGACCTAGGGGGACGAAACCCAAAACATATTGCCGCAAGGATCACAGCAATCTCCTTTGCATTTGGAATGGTCATTATCATGTCCACGTATACTGCAATGTTGACTGCTAATAAAGTCAGCATGGAAGAAACTTTAGTGTTTCTTGGAATGAAAGATCCCAAGGTAAGTGGCTAAACACGTCAAATGTCTACCGTGTGGGCCAAAAAGTATCTACTTATTGACTGACTGATTCATTGATTGATTCATTTATTCATTCATTCATTACTTTTTTTGAGTAGGCTCGAAAGATTCTCAACTACTTCTAGCAAATTTGAATGAGACAGACCCAGGGTGAATATACTACCCCTGGTTCGTGTAAACGGGGCCTTAGGCCGCAAGAGTTGCAGCGACTAACCAGTGAAATGTATAAAACAAAGATTAACCAAAATCCAGATTTTTTGAAGTACATTTTCAAATTTCATCAATCTTTTTATGACCTCAGAAATGAAGCATATTCTTCTAAAAAGCCGAACACTGTTATTTATGGAACTGAAACAGGTACTTACAGATGTAGTCAGATCTGGAATAACATACCCACTGCAGTAAGAAATGCAAACAATCTATAAATCTTTAGAAGACAAATAAAAAAAAAACAATACCATGTTCCTGCAAATTATGCACCCAGTATATACCAAACCTGGTATACATCACATTTCTTAGCTGTTGTTTTTGTGTTACTTGGTATCAATTAGCTGATTGTATTTATTTATGATTAAGCTAGATTATGTATCCAACGTTAAATCAAGTATCAAAAAAGAAAAAAAGAGAGGGGACTTGACTAGGGGAGTGACGGAGGTGTGCGAAAAACGCCTCCACACCCTGTACCCTGTCGCATAAAAATGCCCCAAAAGTGTACCCTGTCCATAAAAGTTTTGTTTAACGTATACATCATCAATTGTTCCAAGAAATCCCTAAAAAAAATCTTTATCTTTATACCGGGTGTCTCAAAAAAGTACCCCCTTTTGGCTGGAAATAGGAACAAAACGATAAGATATTATTACTCTCCGAGTCGACAGGTAAGTTTATCAGTCTTCAACTTAGATTCACATATACAAACAATCTTCTTTTATGCGTGTTGCACAATGTTAAATTTTTGCTTTGCTTTCCTGTCTCTTTACGTCACATCTATTCCCTTATATTCGATTTTAATCTTCCGAATCTACTCTTCTATTATCCTACCCCATAGTGCCCATGGGGGGACACTCAGAACATGCACATACGGGGAGGTAATTCCGATATTTTTGGGTCAGAATATTGCCAAAAGTGATATTTTGCGTCCATAGAAAAGTGAAACCATGTTCATGATATTTTTTTATACCAAGCATCGTTTGCCTGATATTTCTGGGTTCGCTAAAGGCAATCCTGACTTTTATTTGCAATGTTTCGGGATATTTCATTTTCATGTACAGGTTTCTAAATATAAAATAAGCGGTGAAGCTGAAGTGATATTTTTGGGTTGCTTTAAACTGACCCCCGTATGCGCATGTGCTGAGTGCCCCCTGGGATATATCACGCCCGAAATGTTCAAAATTCAGCATTTCCTGCAGCCCGTGAATATGTCAGGCCCCGTCCACACGTATCCGGATATTTTTGAAAACGCATCTTTTTTTATCCGTGTAAAAAAAGATCTGCGTCCACACGAGGAGCGTTTTCGAAATTATCCCCGTCCACACGAAAACGCTCTGACATTCGAACTCCAAAAACAGATAAACAAAATGCCCTCGAGTGATCCCCAAAGATCCGAGCGCATGCTCTGATGGGTTATAAATCGATGCTGTGACGTCAGCGTTTTCGAAAAGCTTCGTTTTCACCCGTCCACACGACAACAGGAAAACGGCGTTTTCAAAAAGATCCACTCTGGAGAGCGTTCTCGAAAAGATTCGTTTTGGTGACTGAAAACGCCGTCTCCGTGTGGACGCTAACCCAAAACGGATAAAAAAAGATGCGTTTTCCAAAATATCCGGATACGTGTGGACGGGGCCTCAGTATCGTCAGTAGTGATAAAGAATCTCAATTATAATATGGCTAGATTTATTCAGAATAAGGTTTTAATGTCACTTTATATCCTTTAGATAATATAAAAACGAACATTTTATCATCTATGCAAGTATGCTTGGATCATGGATAAAAGAGAACAAAGAGAAGATTTTTTTGTTTGGTTCATAATGGAATCTTTGGTGATTTTCGGAACAGGTTACGGGAGTACATCCATGGGATAACCGATAAGTTTCTAAATTTTTTCATGAGTTGAGTTTTAGTGGACAGACCATCCATTGTTTTGAAGCTGAAAATGTGACAAAGTTGGAAGGAATTAGAACCTCCATTAACGGACTCCTCTTTAAAATGGGCACCTCCAAACAATGGACAAATATTTTTGACCTAGGGTGGCGCCAAAAACCTTCCGACAAAGGGGCTGCAGCTTTCAACAAGGAGGCTGAAATAGATAAAAAATGCAGTTTTCGTACAGTTATGTTTTTCTCAACATGGCCTAGCCAAACGAAACATAAAAAACAACATGTCTGCTTCTCAAAACACTCAGCTCGGAACCATAAGAAAGTTCTCGTAAACAACTTATCAACGCATGAGCTGCGAGTTCCCTCGGGACTAGTTTAATTAGTCTATTCAAAACTATCAACAATAACACAACACAATAACACCTCAACAGTGCATCATTTTGCCAAATTTCCTCCGTCCGGGACCAAAATTTCCTCCGACAAGGGGGCTAGATGCTTCCGACAGGGGGCTGTAGTTCCTCTAGCCCTCCCCTGGCGCCAGCACTGTTTTTTCCCAAAATATGATAAGTCAAAGATGACACCTTTCTACATACAGCGGACACCTTTCTACGACGGACGATAAAATTGGTCCTACAGGTGTCTGTTCCGTTTTCTTGGGGTTCCACAGCAGAATAGATAGATCTTATTGCATTTGCTAGCGCACTGACAAATAAAAATTTTTTCTTAGATCACAAATCCAACAAATGACTTCAAATTTGCTTCCCTTGAGAGTTCCTCTACGGAACAGTCTTTCAAAGATTCGCACAATGTGGTGTTTCAAAACATGTATCTGTTTATGAAGGATTACAATACAGCAACAACGGAGATTGGAGTCGAGCGCGTAATAAATGGGTTTGTATACGGAAATTAGATTTCTTTCATTGCTGATACTTCAGCTGCATCTTAGGCAATGTTTATATGAGGAAAGACACCTCACCTGCCAGACCCTGGACTGACAGGCGATGTTAAGTTTCAGTCACTGTTTATATGAGATTTTACACCGCATCTGTCAGCCCATGGGTAATGTGGACACGATTTGGGTATTGATAGTGTCCACAATACCTGGCCTAAATGTTCCAAAATGAATAAACGCATTTCGTCACCTCACCTTTCTGGTCTTCAATTCATTGTTTATCTTTTCTTCCTTGATTTGGAGGTGATGGCTTGCTCTCGACAATTTGAAATGGACCTAACGTTCAAACTTGTACCACGCTCTGAAAATCACAACCTGAAAACTAGTTCCCAGATCGACGCAGCCTCCCAACGACTCGTCCTGATCTGGGAACTGATCTGATGATAACTTTAGCTTTTCACACTAAAGTTATCATCAGAGTTTGATGTTATCACCATAGTTCATATTTTGAAATGTTTATTCACAACTTATGCATTTCAAGAGATTTTAATAGCAATTTTAAAAGGGACATCAGCTAGAACGAGTGAAAAGTGTACCCAATTGGATGATGATGATGATGATGATGATGATGATGATGATGATGATGATGATGATGATGATGATGATGATGATGATGATGATGATGATGATGATGATGATGATGATGATGATGATGATGATGATGATGATGATGATGATGATGATGATGATGATGATGATGATGATGATGATGATGATGATGATGATGATGATGATGATGATGATGATGATGATGATGATGATGATGATGATGATGATGATGATGATGATGATGATGATGATGATGATGATGATGATGATGATGATGATGATGATGATGATGATGATGATGATGATGATGATGATGATGATGATGATGATTCATGAAATAACATATTAGTTAAAACTAACTATACATGATTTCATACACCCCAGAGGAAGCAGAGCTAATCGAGTCTGGGGCGCTTACAAACAAAAAAGAACTGTTGATTATACAATATGTAGCCTGTGTTCCAGACCACTTGGGGTCTGGAACACAGGCTAACAATATGAGGCTATACAATATGAAGTTAAAAAA
Organism: Aurelia sp. 3 sensu Dawson et al. (2005); assembly: GCA_964020215.1. Classification (NCBI taxonomy): domain Eukaryota; kingdom Metazoa; phylum Cnidaria; class Scyphozoa; order Semaeostomeae; family Ulmaridae; genus Aurelia; species Aurelia sp. 3 sensu Dawson et al. (2005). The sequence continues at coordinate 31,354,809 of OZ026572.1, read as the reverse complement.
ACATTGCAATATAAAAATTTCTACACACATAGCTGATACACTACCCCCGGGGGGGGGGGGTACTCCCATACTCGACTTGACGGGATGTGCCGCTCAACAGGGTGTCCTTTTACGGTAAAAATTATGCAGCAGGGTATTTCAATTGATAAGAAAATTATGCGACAGAGTATAGGGTGTTGAGTGGTTTGCCACACACCCCCGTCACTTCCCTAGTCAAGTACCCCCCCCCCCCGGGTACACTACTAACAAATGGAATAATCTGATGATAAGTACGATGGAAAAATTGGTAGAGCGATAACACTTTTAATATTAGTTGAATGAATGTATTTTATGCATAGGAACCAAGTTTGTATTCTTTTAGAGCCGTGAAGAGAAGCTGTCTTGTTAAGCTGAGAGAGTTGAAAGTTCCATAACCTGGGTCCTTTAACAGTTATAGTTCGATCACCAAAACGATTTTTAGTTTTTGGTACTTCGAAATTATAACTATAGCGGGTGGGATAGCTATGACCTATGAAAGTAAATTTGATCTCACAACGAAGACCATCAGGGTTTTTATGGTTGAAAAAGTCATCTTTTTGCTGAAATCATTGAATTGTCAGTAAAAGGCAACCCTCCCCCTTTTACAAATATGTCCTTGACTCTGCGAATATGCATTGTGTCTGTATGCATGTAGAGATGCTCGCGCTGAGCATGCTGGATTGTAGTCGGTTTTTATTGATTATTTTTTTCATTCATGTTTAGGGAGCTTCAGGCTTTCTTGACAGAATATCCAATTGGGCAATACTATGCATCTTCACAAAAGGATTGTCAACTGCACATTGTTCGAGCATCCAGTAAAAAAAGTAGCTGGAATGTGGCTTTCCCTAAAGGATCCCCATGGCAGCATCTGATATCGAAGAAGATTCTAGAATACAAAGAAACTGGATTTCTTGCCAGTGCAAACAAAAGGTGGTTGCAGACTTCTTGCAGGGTGGAAGCGGGGAGTACGCAGGTGCTGGAGAGTATTAGAATCAAACATTTCCTCGGCATCTTTATCATTTTATCCGCTTCCGTGGGATTTGCAATTTTGCTTCTGTTGCCTGAATGTATTGCTGAAAGATTTTCAAAGAGACACAGAAATGATTATTCATTTGATTGAAAACCAAACGTGACAACATTTCGACTTTGTTTACATGTCGTAGTTTCACTTTTTTGGCTTTGCTAAACTGATATCAGCACAGTTTGATATCACCACGATTTAGTCATATTTTGGTTTAGATCTTATCAAACAAACTGAACTTTCTTCGACAACATAGGGAAAGAGACCTCATCACCTAGGGATTATCATGTGGAGTTCCGCAAGGCTCCATTCTTGGCCCACTCATTTCCTCCGGTATGTCAACCATATGCCTCAAGCAGTTGACTGTGACTTACTTCCATATGCAGACAACTCCCGTCTTGTATTCAGAGACCATATAATGTCAATGAAATAGAAAAGCAACTGGATAAAATTATTTTTTGGTTTGTTTATAACAAACTAAGCATTCACTTTGGAGAGGACAAAAAAAATTTATACTTTTTGGCAGAAAAAATAAACGAAAGGGCAGTATGAAACTGGACATCAGAAGAGGTGACATCGACATTAAACAATATACTTCCGTAATGTATCTAGGTTGTATTCTTGATGAAAACCTGTCTGGTGAATCAATGGCTACCAGGACCCTCGGTAAAATCAATGGCAGGCTAAGGTTCCTCTATAGAAAACAAAACTTTCTTGGTTTTCTCTTCGTAGGCTACTAGCAAATGCATGATCGAGCCCCACTTTGACTATGCATGCAGTGCTTTTGGTTTAAAAGATCAGCCAAAAGAAGTGAGTGGCCAAGTGGCCCATACAGTCTTCGTCAGGTGACTGAAGTTAAGCTCGGTCGAGTGAGGTCAAACTCCGGATGGGTGACGTCGGAGGCCTGACCTCACAACTCACCTCGCCGTCCTTCGGAAGGGACGTTAAACTAGGGGTCCCATGCCTGGATGTGGCATGCACAGTGGGCCAAAATTAGCTTTCAGTAGCTAGAAATCCTGGCAAGTCCACTCAAACAAATTGAAAAACAAAAGAATTCAGACGGCTCAAAATAAATGTAGCAGATTCTGTGATCGTGATTCTGTGATCAAATGCCTTACCGTACAATTTTTTTGCTTGGCCTAGGGAAACATATTTAGCTAACATCGGAACAGATTTTCAGCTCTGGATTATTTTTTATGCATTTGTTTGTTTGTTTGTCGTCTTATTTTCATTCAATCTCACTCTAGCTTCTAATATTAATCTACTAGAAATTAATCTAAATCGAATATTTAACATGTAATATGCGTATTTCGGTGCTGTCTACAGATATTACAGCCGCAAGTTGGTCCATCCCCATTGTTTTGTCATTCTCTTAAAAAGGTGGAATATTTTCGGCTAATTTGATCTTTTTGGACAAAGCATTCCAAATTTGTGGTCCTAATGATAGGAGACTTTTTGACCCGGAAGTGACTTGGTTTGGTCTGTGATGAATTAATTCATTTAGGTTTCTTGCTGACCTTGTTGTTTGTTCTAGTTTGAAAATATCCTGCATGAAAGGTGGATTTAGTTTTGATACAGTTTTATAAATTTCAATACAAAGAGTTCTGAGACGGCTGATTTTCATCGTGCATTTCTCAGCTTTAGAAAGTAAATTGTCGTACGAGCTGGTAGAGTCATTGTAAAGAAATCTAAGAGCTTGCTCGTGGATCTTCTCAAGTTTCTTCATTGAGTTTTCAGAGGAAAAATGCCATTATACCAAAGGGCAGCAATTAATGCATATGAATTCCAGTTAGACTGTTTGCATATAAATCCCTTTCAGACACCATCGTCACTGCTTGCAACAGCTTAGAGCGGCCATTGAAGGATGAGCAACGATAGGTTCACTGTGACCAAAACAAACATGGACATTCATGCCCAAGCTAGACTTGCCCCAAGTCTATTTCGTCATCTGTAATAAGTCTGCTTAAACCTAATTTTCCCTTTCGCAATTTCTTCATTGACGAAATAGACTTGGGGCAAGTCTATGCCCAAGCAGATTCTTTCTCGCCTTTTTCGTATCCAAACATCCTAGAAACATCGCTGCAAACATCGATTTCCTAATCATGTTGCCGTATTATTCTCAGAGAAATAAGCCACTCTTATTGGCCAAAAGCGCATGAAGTCGATGCGGTTGAGCCAGTGCATTTTAATGTTTGCATTGCGCAAATCAATTAACCGTGCCTGAAAACTGCAGCATGATACTTGAACTCAGACCAATATTGCTTTTATTTGCAATATATTTTGTAGTAGCTTATCTGTCTTTGCAATGTACAAACAGTTGTCATATCTTTCAAACTGTCATTTTACGTGGTAAAAACCCCTTAAATTGCTTTAAACAGTGTCCTCGAGCTGCACTGAATTAACAGCGTTAACAGCTAGTTGCATTTTAATGAAATGAATGTACCGGGCGTAGCCTGTGGATAGGCTGAAAAAGAATTAAAAAAAGGAAAAGACGAAAAGAAAGGAAAAGATTTTCGTCCTCCCCATTTTATTTTTTTAACTTTTTGTTGGCCTGTCCACAGGCTATACCGGGCGTTGCCATCGCAGTTTCGCCACTCAGTCACAATACCACACCTGATAGCAAAACTATGAACGACGTTGTAAACGGAGCTTTGATATAATCTTGTCTCTAAACACAAGTAAAGTCGCAAGGCAAGGCATGACCACGACTATTGGTTCTTCTAAACAATCCTTTTAAAGGTAATGTGTCCATGTAAGTACAGCAGCTTTGCGGGGGGGGGGCATGCCAATTTCGTGTGATCACTCCCCAGCGGGTGCATATAATATAAATTGCTACCTGGCACACATGTCCATGGTTTCTCTGAGAAAGGGGTGAATTTTCAGGAAATGTCTAGGACCTAGATTTGAAAAAAGGGGTCTTTTTCCCGTCTTTTTACTGAGCTTGTCAGAGAAAACTAAAAAAGGGTATGCATTTTCCTGTCAAAATTTGCATGCTATGACTCTTTGTGAAGGAAATTTCCATACAAATATATTTATATATATATTGTTTCTTCCTGTGGTGAATGTATCCATTAACTATTTACTAAAATGCATGTATGATCTATTTGCATATGATTTTCTTCAGGATTGTATTTAATCTGTATCTTCATTCACAAACTGCCAAATTCAAGTTCAAGTTTTCATTTTAAAGTTCCAAAACAGCATACAAATTCCATCTAACAACAACGACATGATAATATATATAACAGTATACAAAGAGATGAAAATAAAGTACGACCAAAAACTATGTAGAGTTAAAACGGTTTTCGATGCCATTTCGGCTCTATTTGCTTAATAGTAAAAGTTAAGGTCTCTTTCGAAAGAGGAAAAGAAGCGTAATATCCTTAAGCAGCATTTTCGAAATTTAAACTCGCAGAAGGGGGTTGAAATCAAGCCTCAAAAAAAGCAACTCTTAGCCCACGCATCCGTCGAGGTTGAAAAATATATGGCTGAGAAGCTCTATCTTAGCTGTATCCAAATCTGTGCTCCATTTAATTGTTAACTAAATACATTTTCGTCTATATGCGAAGAAATGGCCAAGGGTTAGCAGATTTTGGAAAATCTGGTTTTCTCAATAACGGGGGAAGCACCAAGTCCCTACAACAACAAATAACAGGGACTTTATCACAAAAGACTCTACCGAGCATGAAAGATTGTCTCAAGAGAGTTTAGTCGAAATTCACTTTTTTTTCCTAAATGTTGTTGATTTCTTTCAAACAATATTTTGTTTAGATTCTAAACAATTAAATTTGGTACGCTTACAGTTTTGAAAGAACCTTTGCAGAAGCGCAGTGTTTCTCATTTGCGAATCTAGCCGCTTGGGAGATTACAATCGATGCATTTCATGTGCTTTTGCAAGAAATAGTTGTTATCTAAGATGCTTGACCGAACAACTCAAATTCAAATGGAACATTTTTTCAAAGAAAGCATCAATGATCACGAGAAAGTGACTTTCGGTTAAACTCCCTTAAGATAACCTTCCATGCTCGATACAGTCGTACTGTGATAAAGTCCGTGTTATTCGTTGCAGTAGCGTCTTGTTGCTTCCCCCGATTTTGGGGAAACCAACTTTTCCAAAATCTGCTAACCCTTGGCCATTTCTTCGCATATAGACGAAAATGTATTTAGTTAACAATTAAATGGAGCACAGATTTGGATACAGCTAAGATAGAGCTTTTCAGCCATATATTTTTCAACCTCGACGGATGCGTGGGCTAAGAGTTGCTTTTTTTGAGGCTTGATTTCAACCCCCTTCTGCAGGTTTAAATTTCGAAAATGCTCCTTAAAAATATTACGCTTCTCTTCCTCTTTCGAAAGAGACCTTAACTTTTACTATTAAGCAAAGAGAGCCGAAATGGCATCAAAAAACGTTTCAACTCTACATAGTTTTTGGTCGTACTTTAATTTGAGGGGAATTTGTAAATTGCCTAAAAAAGTTGGGAATTCCTTAATTAAGCAAGCATCCCCTTTAAAGTTGTAACATCTTTAGTTCATTTGGTAACTGTAAATGGTATTTAAAAAAACAATGTCAAATGATTTTACTGTAGCATTGCCTTCGGCGATATTAATGCGAGATGCATCGTTGTTCTATGATTTATGAAGCATTGAAAACCACATTAAAAAAATTGAGCAAAAAACTGGAAACATCTTGAGCCTTCTTCTAGGACTAGGCCTTTACTTACTCATCATTGACTTTGTTTGGCGACCTTCCTGGAATTCATTCTGATTCTGTATTGGAAAGTCGATCCTCTCCGTTGTATTTTAATGCTTGTACTACTGTAGTGAGGACTAAACGATATTGGCCTAAACTGTCCGTTTGCATTGGCGGACGGATTTGGCGGGAAAATATTTAGAGTTGTTGTTGTTGCTTAAGGTAAATAGAAAATGGTTGCTGGGAAAACAAAGAAACACATTGGAATTTTGAAGACGCATTCTTACTCTTTGGTAACAACTAGCATTGCTAAGATTGTACAGTTGTAACAGTTGTTAGTAACAGAAACTAATACAACGTTGATTTTGATAGCACCTACATTATGATATGGAAGAAGGGCTTCCGAAAGATTGGGCCATGATTTGATTGGCAAGAAGAGGGTAAGATCATTGAGGCAAATTTATTTCATCTATTTTTCTTGACCTTATGTTTGACATGAACAGTTTTGTTACAAGCTGCTTACAGAGAGAAAGCCTTATCTGCTACTATATTTGAGTGATTGCACATTGAAAGTGTGTGGATCATTATATAAAAACCAGATCTAACTTTTTTGAATGTGATCTAACTACCCCTCCTCTTCCCCACCTCACTGACGTTGTTGAAAAAACCTTGGCCAAACTAAGTAAGCTCAGAGACGTGGCTGATGCTTCATACTTGCTTTCTGTAGATTCATTTCACTACATGTAGTAAGACACCAAAATGGCAGCAGCTATCTAAATTATTTGGTTTGGTAATTATTGGTTTCACTCTAATCCCAATTCTCATTCTTATAAAATCATGGATGGAATTCTGTTCTGTTCAAGTATTTCCAGTCCAGAATATGCGATTTCTTATCATATGAACACTAAAATACTTGCGCAAGATATTTTTGATGCATGTAAATGCAAAATAGATTGATTGCTGTATAAGGGAAACAAGGATACACATCACGTAAATTTTTCTTGATCAGAGTTTTTGAAAAAAGGGCTCATTTTCACCAACAATTCTCAGAGATAGGGTCTCTTTTGGCTCTTGAAAAGTCAGAGAAAGGGTCGTTTTTCAAATCTTTGGACAAGCGTGCCAGTACTTGTGGTACCCAATTGCACCAGCTGGGGATCACTCAAGCAAATACTGTTTTGCGATAGCAATTCTAAAGTGCCAGCAGATTAATGACTGACTTGTGGTTGCTTTTCCAGAGCTGAACCACATCAGGCAGCCTCGTTATGAAATTTGACTCTTAGTTTGCAGGTGATCAGTTAAATTCTACCAATCACACTGCGGTACTTGAGGTTTCTTCACCAGCGTCTTGTTGGCATATTTCGATAGGGGGTATACGCTGTACTTACATGGACTCATTACCTCTAAGCAATCGCCATTTGTTAAAAACAATGAGAAGCAGATAAGATACGATTCTTATCAAAATCAAAGATAAATACTGCAAACTCGTCATGGCAGCAGCATGACTTGATGGTCCCAAACCTATTCTATTGCGCAATAGAAACCTGTTCTATTGCTCAGTTTCAGTTTCATTTTCATTTCATTTGATTATCAATCTATCCTACATACAATTCTATACATTTACAATACAATTAAATACAAATACTCTCGAGTACCGAATAATCATCCCCCCCTGCTTATTAATTGTTCAAAAATTTTCCAAACCCCCTGCTGTTATTCCAGCCCCCCCTTTATTAAATTTTGGAAAATGAAATGATACTAAACATAATTTTTGAACAAACACAGGAAAAAGTCTTGAGAAGTGCATTCAACAGAACCACAGTTTGTAGGTAGATGTATCAGTAACATCACCGTTCACACAAATATATAAAAGATCTGTGTATACCTAAGAATACAACTATTTTCAATTTCTCAAAGCACCCCCCCTGATTATTCCAACCCCCCGATTATTGTTATATTGAACAATTTCCAACCCCCTATTATTCTCACCCCCCCCCCTGTTTATTTGGTACTGGAGAGTACAAAACTAAAATTAACTACATCCAAGGGTACATAACTAGAAACTAAAACAAAAGGAATGACTTTACATGATTGTATAGAGGATAGACTGATTAAGGAGGAGCTCTCTAAATAGATAAACTAATAGAGAGAGAGCCCCCCTCCCCCCATAAAAACAAAGAAACTAAAAACTTTGTGAATAAAACATAAACCAGATAAACAAATTCCCAAATTAGACATATGAGTCAAATGAAATGGGTTTCTAATTTAGACTGAAATATTGAGACAGAACCAGCGATGCATATGAAAAGTGGAAGAGTATTCCATAACTTAGAGCCAAAATACTGAACTGTTTTGAGTCCATAGAGGGTGGTTCTTTTTAGAGAAAGGAATAGATCACCTCTGGTGGCCTGACGAGTTCCGAAGCCATGGGTAGAAGAGTTTGGAGTGAAATAGTTATGAAAGTAATTTGGTGACAGTTTATTGATAGCTTTAAGAACAAAATGTTAGAATATATAAGTGAATCGTATCTTCAAGTTTTAATATCTTTAATGAATGAAATAAAGGTTCGCAGACAGAGGCGTAGGCAGCACTTGGAAAGTGGGGGGGTCTGGGGCGCAAACCCAGAAAATTTTTAGTGACCACGTCCTTCAGATGCTTGGAAAATGAGGGAAACGCCCTTTTTAGTTGTATTTTGCATTTCATGCACGTTATGGTACAGACTCTTTTTGATGAGATTGTTTCAACAATGGCAGCAAACAGGGATCCCTATAGCCAGCCGCATGCTCAAGCTGAGATAACAAGGGATATTGAAATGAGTGGGCAAGACCCCAGAAAATTTTTTGAAGATATGCATTCTATTTTGGCTTAAAATGCCTTCAAGCATTTCTAGAAACCGAAACCTTGCTACCAATTCTTGAAAAAACCATTCTCTGCTTACTTTTCAAGAAGCTCAGAGACCACTTGTTGACAGATCTGCCCGATCGGCCTGACCCCCCCCCCCCACCACCAATTTTATTACATGTTTTTGCGAACCTCGAGGACCAACTTTTTGATTCCCCCCTTGGGTACGCCACTGTTCGCAGATGGGGCAGTGATTGGTTGGAATTTTATGCATCTGAGGATTTTCTTTTGGAGAAGAAATAATGGTTCAAGGCAGGTGTCAAAGGTAACACCCCAAACGGAAATACCATAATTGAGAAAAAGATGAAAAAAGTGAATTGTACAAACAGAAAAGAGTAGGCAATGGAACATGATGTCTAAGTTTGAAGAAAACTCCACTTATTCTGGAAAGTTTTTTACGAAGTTCACTAATGTGGTATTTCCAGGAGAGATGCTCATCAACAAGAACACCCAAGAATTTAACATACTTTGTTCTTTTGATACTTTTCTTGCCAAATCTAAGGTCTAAGAGGTCTTGCAACTTCTTTCTAGGTGAATGAAAGAATACAAAATTTGTTTTGTCAATATTTAGTGCAAGTTTGTTACAATCCAGCCAGGATTTGACTTTACTTAGTTCCTTATCAACTTTTTTGGCCAATCTCGTGAGATCATCAGATTCAAAAGAAGTACTGGTGTCATCAGCAAATAAGAATAGAAGAAAGATAATAACTTAGGAGAGTGAGGCAAAGTCATTTATATAGATAAATCCCTGGGAACACCACATGTTACGTCACTTGTTGAGGATGAACGACCGTTTACTGAAACAAATTGCTTGCGCTCACATAGATACGAGTTAACAGTGGTGGAAATTCAGCTTTTTGAGTGGAGGGGCAAGAGCCATCAATTTTCCGAGTCGGGAGATGTGCTTTTGCTCCACGTATTTTGCTGAAAGACCTGACGTAAATAGGGTCCTTAAATGTGCTAAGAGAATAGGTATATCAGATTTTACAACTATCTAAAGTTTATAGAAAAAGACAACGACATACTATCAGCGTAAGTCGAACAGCTTTCAGGAATTTGGGGGCGAACCCCCCAAGAAAATTTTTTAGGACACACCCTCTACTTTTGCTTTGGATGCATGTCACGACCCAATTTTTACCGGTATTGAATGTGGATTTTGACAATTTTGTAACAATTTTCTGCAGAGTAGCAGCCCCACGAAATTCTTTGAGCATGAGCAAACACAATTTACTTTCGCTAAGAAGACCTCTTGGATCCCTTATCTTGCCAATGACAAACTTGAATATTTGACGAGTATTAGTAGCTACTTCTCAAACGAATTTTGCAGAAAGAACATCTACTTTGTCTTAAAACGCTTCTCGCTCGGGGGGGGGGGGGGGGGGGTATCTTAGTACTGTTCGTGGTACGGAGACGTGCCAATTTTTAGGGGTACCTTTTTTAAACCATTACGGAATTATGCGTATCATTTTAACAATTTTTTGACATTTCACGGAATTATGGGTGTCCTTTTCAGGGGATTTTTCACGATTTACGGAATTATGGCCCAGATATTTATTCGATTTGTGGAATTATGGCCCTAAAATCCACCAGAATTTACGGAATTATGGGTACCAATTTTTCGGCAAAATCGCACGTCCCCATCACATGATAGGTTGAGTTATCCCCCCCCCCCCCCCGAGGCTTCTCGCCATCCAATCATTGCCTGCTCCAAACATAGACATGGAAACGTCCTAAGGAAAATTTTGAAAATTCCAGCCTTTACATTGGCTTAGAACGCCTCTCCCAATCACCAGAAATTTCGATACTGTACCAAAACTATACCCGACCACTTTCTTCACGTTATGAAAGGAATGTTAGTGCATAAAAACTTAAAAATATGTTGCAGATAGAGCTAGAGCATTTGGTTTGCTCATTCAAAATAGAAACTCTTTGCTTCTCCTTCTCAACGGCGACTCGTTTCTTCATTGCATTTTCGATCCCACCTTCGAAATTTCCGACTTCTACTGCAAAAATTTCCAAGTCTTGTTGAATTGGGGGCAGTTGCCCCCCAACCCCCCATAATTTCCGCCACTGTTTCTTGCATTCTTTCAGCTCATTAACAACACGATTACGACGGTTAATCCAAGGTTTCTTAATTTTAACTTCTTATTCTACTTTTTTTGGGGGCAGTGTTATCGATAAGACAATGAATACTGAGCAGGAAATTATCAAATTTTCCAACCAATACTTTGATCAGTAAGAAAAGAATTGTCAATTTCTGCATAATCAGCAAGAAACTTATCTGCATCAAACTGGCTATAGTCGCAAGAAAAATGAGATGGAAATTTTGTTGTCAAATGTGCAGTCATTTATGATACAAAACTGCTCAAAAGGAACGTTCTTTGTTACGCAATAGAAATCTATTCTTCTGCGCGGTTCTGATCTGTAACGCACGGATAGAGAGTCAAACAAAAAACAGGCATGCCATCTATTTGTGAATCAGCAATGATAGAAAATACACAATGGCAAAATCAAATTGCAAAGGTCAGTTCAGTTTCCTTGGTGTTAAGTTTTACCCACGGCGGCGGAAGAAACGGCGGCGGAAGAAACGGCGGCGGAAGAAACGGCGGCGGAAGAAACGGCGGCGGAAGGTGTAACATCTGCGGCGGGCCCAGTATCTGCGACGAGCAAAATATCTGCGGCGGGCCCAGTATCTGCGACGAGCAAGATATCTGCGACGGGCCCAGTATCTGCGACGAGCAACATAGCACCGGCGGCGGCGGCGGCGGCGACGACGCCAGAGTGGGGAAGCATCCTTTTGACTTGCCACTGTTCCTGAAATAAAAAGGAATGAACTCAAGGAATTTCTTGTTCTTTCGGCTCTAGAAGAAGAGCAACCCCCAAAATGATAATTGAAAGTGATCGTGATGAGAGCAACAAACAAGGACAGATCATGCCATCGCAACGTTGACGCAAGTTTTGAACGAAGCAAAATTTCATACTCGGTTGTTCAAGTTTATTCATCTGAAATTCCTTGCACATTAGCCTCAAATTCTGCTAGATAGGTATAGCTTGAAAATTTTCTATGAAATGGGTCGCAAAATGATTACCGCACTGCATCAAACAGCCGAGAATCTTGTACATTGCTCGAGATCCGATCTGTAGTCAAGTAAAGACGACTTCGTTTATGGGAACATACCTTCGAGATCGTCTTCGTTCGTTTCCGCTGCTTCGTCGCTGTCTGCCTTTTCTACTTCGGTAGGCTTGCTTTCTTCGGCTTCGTCGGATTCGGATTCGTCGGATTCAGATTCATCGGATTCAGATTCTTCAGGAGACGCCTCTGCTTGGATTGACTCCATTTTCTCGGGGGTAGCATCTTCAACGCTGGTTGTAGATTCCTCCGTACCTAAAATGAAAGATCTGTAAATGTTTATTCTATACGAGGGGCATTTCACTCCAAAAAATCTCGTACGCCTTTGGCAAAAATCCTTTTGTTTGCAAGAAAAATCCATCAAAAATCCGCAAAAATCCTTTTGTTCTGCAAAAATCTCGGTACGCTTTTTCGAACGAGTGAAATGCCCCTCGATTCTATACCAGAAAATTGTTTTCATGTTCCCTAGATCACTGCATAGATTCAGGGATGTCGGAGAACATGAACTTGCGTACGTTTGCAGCGAGGCAATACAAATATTTGGTCTAGAGGCAATTTCACTTCAAAAATCTTGCACATGTTTGGCAAATATCCTTTTGTTCAAGAAAAAGTTCACATTAAAATCCGTAAAAATCCTTTTGCCTGAAATCTTGACGATTTAACTGGTAACAAACTGATTACCTGAATGGCCACTGTATAAACAAAAATTTGAAAGTTGAAGATTTCTCATTGCCAAGTGTTGAAGAAACTCTCGGGTATTATTCACTGTTTTTGTCGATGTTTTATTCTTTTCTTGATACACATTGTACTATTGATCAAGATTCCTAGTGGCATCGGCCCCCTTCATGGAATGGCGACAAAACGACAAACAAACGAAATCTTTACTCACCTGATACAAAGACACACAGACCAATGAACAGAAAAAGCGCTAGGATCTTCATCTTGTCGATTCAGTTTTCTGTAAGAAAGGAAGAGCAAATAGGCTATGAAGCAAATAATTGGCATGAATAATTCTGCGTACACTTGCAAATTAATGACAAATACATGAACATTTGCATCGGCAAGATACGTCACTCGTTATCTGTGATTGAAGTAGATCCTACAAGCTGCTAAATCTCCACATAGAAATCACTTGCATCCAGCACACCACTACAAAAATAAAAAAGGATACTCACTTCAAGCTAACCCTCCTTCTGCCTCTCTGTCTGCCGAAAGGCTTGTGCATCAAAATCCAAAGCACATCGGTATTTAAGCGATTCTTGGCTTGGATTGAAACACAAAGACCGCGCAGCCCCCTTACGGCTTTATTGTATGGTTTGAAAACTCGCAGCTATTGTTTCGTCTCAATTATTCTACATGTTGATTTATAACCTGGCACCTTTGTTCTCATTCTTCTACCACTTTTCTGAGGAAAATATTCTTGAATTGAGTCAACGTCATTAGGAGCATTCCATTTCTTCCCTTGCGAAAGTTCTTTCTTCCACGCATTGCTTAAAAAAGATAAAAGAATATTGACAGACAGAAAACTTCCTACTTCCTTAACCTGAGCTCTGTTGTCTCGTTGCTTGGTTTCAGTGTCCATTCAGGGTTGTTGCCTTTGTGGTTAGGCTTTCGATGATCTGATGAGTCCCATGACGAGTCCCATTTGGGTTTGGCGTTGTGACTGAAACTAGGAACCACCCAAAACAAGCCACAACCACCCAAAACGATCCAAAACGACCTAAAACCAGACCATAACCACCTAAGACGACCCAAAACTGTCCAAGACCTGAGTTTAACCGCCCTAAACCCCCTAAAATCATAGAATTATCAGCCCTTTAGGGGAGGAGGAGGATTTAGGGGGGCATAACACCCCTGAAGCTCAGCGGTGGTGCTTTGTATTTCTTAAATTCTTATCTCTCAAATTCTCAATATTGTTATCGTGGTGCTTTCATCTTAGCACAAACTTTTGTTTCTCGTGAAGAGTAAATTTTGCAAGATCTTTCAAGATCGTTTTACCGCGTTTTACAGATTTGTCGAAAGATTTGTTCGGAATTTGTATCATTTGTTGGGAATGATTTCCAGGACTGCCCTGCTTTTCCAAGATTGGGGATTCGTAGGATTTTGCTAAGATTTTTGTAATTTTCAAGATCTTTTGAGAGTTTGACGACATTTTTGGAGAGTTTTTAGTATTTTTTATGACGCGAGATGTGTTGGAGTGACTTACCGTTACCACCAGACTTATGATGATGAGTCTCTTGTTTCCCTGTGCTCTTTGACTTGATGATGGCGCTTCGGTCAAGAGAGACTCAAGATATTACTCTGAAAAACCTGCCCCTGTTTAGGCCCTAATTGAGCAATTTCTTTAGTACCAATCAAATTGCGAGATTTGTGAATTACTACTGTTAACGTGTAAATGTGATAGAATTTTCGATTCGATTGAAGGATTGAAACACTCCCATGGGATAAAGATTCGAAGCCGTGATTCTTTCGTAATGCAATTGATGACTGAAGAGAATAGGGCCAAGTTTTTCACTGTTTCACCATTATGAGTCCCTCTTGAGCAAGGTTTACCGCAGGGATACAAGGGACTCATCGTCATCAGTCTAACTTACCACTTGCCTCAGTGAGGGGCATTTGCCACTTGCCTAAAGTGAGGGGCATGTATAACCTAAAAGATCTCGTCCACCTTTGACAGAAATACTTTTGTTTTCTAGACTTATCTCTAAAGTTCCCTTCAAATCCTAGTTGCCCCTCGTACATCTTTCCAAAGAGTGTTACAACCATGGTTACACCCTCGCCAAAAGAATTGATATCTGATGTAAAATTTTAGGAATTTTAGGTGGTTAGGTTTTGGGTGGTTATGATCTGGTTGTGGTGGATAGTTGTGGATCGTTTTGGGTGGTTATAATCTGGTCTTTGGTCATTTTGGATAGTTTTGGGTGGTTGTGGCTCGTTTTGGTTGATTGCGCGTTTTAGTAAGTACGCCCATTTTGGTGGCGAAAAACCCCCTACCTAATTCTTGACTGGAAAAAAGGAATAACGACCACCTTAGGTGTGCTAATTTACGAGGGGCACTTCACTCATTGGAAATAGCGTACGAGATTTTTTCAGAACAGAAGGATTTACACGGATTTTTGATGGATTTTTCTTAAAATCAAAAGGATTTTTGCCAAAGGTGTACGAGATTTTTTGGGAGTGAAATGCCCCTCGCTAATTTACATACATGTCTTCTTCCTATTGGCTTTTCCTTCTCTGTGGTTCGATTGATTTGTTTATTTTCGTCAGATATTTATTTATTGATCAAAGAAAACTTTTTCCAAAATATACAAAAAGAGGAAGATGACATATACGTCTTCTACTAAGGCCCTTCATCATCTCTCCCAACTCCCAACCGTGTTTGGCCTGATAAACCGTCCGTGGTTTGTAAGGAGAAATTGGGTGCATCATGGTACCATCAATGGTTCTCCATTCCCAAATCCTCGCTCCCATTTACAATCATCGAGGACCGCAAATAGGAAGATTTTCTACCATCAATATGTATCCTTTTATCTTTTCAGCAATGTGTGGAAGGAAAAACATTCGCAAGGGAAGAAATGGAATGTCTCTAATTACGATGACTTGTTCCAAATTTGGATTTATAATCTCGCAGTTTGTTCTCCTCCCTCTGCCACTGTTCTGAGGAATCCTAATATCTCTTGATTTCTATGTTCAAGAATCTCGTTGAATTTATGGACGTCATAGTAACTTCCTTCCTCGTTGTCTTACGAATTAGCCGCTTTGAATGCCTGAGAAAGTGAAGGACATCAACTGAGAGGGTTTTACCAATCAATGGCCCTGGCCCTATGGCCCTATGGCCCTATGGCCCTATGGCCCTATGGCCCTATGCACCATGGTACTATCGTCTCGTGCCTGTTTGTCACGAATACCTGAGTATGACTTTGACAGTGTTTTCGACAAGGATTTTTATAAATATTGCTTCAAACAAGCCCAAATTCAAATATTGGGAATTAGAACAAACCATATAAAGAACTTGTGTCAGTACTGAAAGTTTCTTAAAATCATCAAATTGTCAGTAGATGGAGTCTCTTCCGAGTTTCGCACGTCTTCCATACTTTTTCCCTTCCATAACTATCGTTATGTTTACTTTTTTTTGCAGAGCAAATGAAGATAGAGGAAGAACATGCCAAGGATCTCCTTGACTAGAATAAAGTTTCTTAAGCTGATTTTCCCAGTAATGAAGTTTCTAATTTTTTAGCGATCTGGAGAGAATTGAGGTTCTTGGTAAGACTTCTCTCATGGAGACCCCGTTGCTGTGAGTTACAGAATTGTAAAGATTTGCAAGTTCCTTCTTCTACGTATCATGCAACTTAAGCATCCCCCTGTGCCGTGTTTCCTGATAAAACAAGGAAATTCGCAGGGGGTGATTCCCTGCATCATGTCGCCAAAAATTCTCACTAGCTGAACGAGAATTTTGTCCATGAATTTAGGTATGTTTGCTTGCAATTTTCAAACGAATTCTAATGGAATACATCATCAAACTTACGATTTGCTTCCAACGAAGTACTCAAGACTATTGGGCCATAGGGCCATAGGGCCATAGGGCCATAGGGCCACGGAGACGACAAACAATGCCTGGAAGTTTCCAAACTATACAATTAAGTCGTATGGGGGTGCGCTCTTTGTGTTTCAATGCAAGCCAAAAATCCCATAAATACCGATGTGTTTTGGATTTTGATGCACAAGCCTTTGGGCACGCAGAGAGGCAGAAGGACGGTCAGCTGGAGGTGAGTATACGTTCTTATTTATGTGGGAGGAATGCAAACTGCTAGAATGCAAGTGATTTTATCTGGAGATTCTGCAGCGTGTATCATCTACTTTGTCCACAGATAACGAGTGATAGTATCTTGCCGTCATTGCTGCTCATGGAAATGACTCGTGTATTGCCATTAATTTTGCAAGTGTGCGAACCAGTTTGGAAAGTTTGTTTTTGTTACGTTAACGCCACGCAAATTGTCTAAAGATAACAGACCCATTGTTCTTCCATTGTTCTTGATACTCTTAATCCCAATGATAAGTATCAGGGAGCTCCTCAATTAACCTTGTGCCAATTAAAAAAACAACTAAAAACATTTCAGCTGAAAACCGATTGAAACACGACTACTTGGAACATATGCCATTTCCCCTCAGTATTTTTCTTATTTTCTATGATATTAATTTACAAAAGTTTTCTTTTTGCAGTATTCGATTTAGCTGAAGGGATTTTGTGTATAAATAATTTTACATGAAAATGAAAAAATGTTTCTCCACGCCAATGATATTTGGCGTTTGGCGTACGTGTTTTCCAGCGTGGTGTGTGGAAATAATTTTCTTCTCAGTACTTGTATTTAGTTTTATAGCTTTGTCATCTTGCTTTCTTACAGAAAAACGAATAGACAAGATGAAGGTTCTGGCGCTTCTTCTGTTCATTGGTCTGTGCGTCCTTGTATCAGGTGAGTAAAGAGATTTCATTAGTCTTAGGGGAGGCAGTCATCAGCACCGGGAGGGGTCAGTCCGAGAAATTCTCTGGCAACCCAAAAAATAACTTGTAAATGAACATGAACTGTCGTGAAAGAATACCAATTGAGGCCAGGATTGCCTCCACAGAACCCAAAAATATCGGCTTGGCTATGTTTTGTGCCCACAAGATATATCAACATAACCCAAAAATATAACCACCTCATAACGAGATAGGTGAACTTCTGTCTTCATTTTTCATTGATCATGCCATATTCGCTGTCTTTGACGCTTTGCAGTCTTCCAGATTTTCCAGATCTTTACTTTATATAATCACAGCTATCATTCAGCAACATAACGTGTAATACTTTGTTAAAGATGATATCGTATCAATCAACATGCTATTTGCTACTTTTGAGTTCACGATCAAAGGGAAATCTGAAGTCTTAATTCATTAGAACAATGAGTTGTATAGATTAACAAATTCCCAATCCTTGATTTAGGTGCGGAGGAATCTACAACCAGCGTTGAAGATGCTACTCCCGAGAAAATGGAGCCAATCCAAGCAGAGGCGTCTCCTGAAGAATCTGAATCGGCCGAATCTGAATCGTCTGAATATGAATCAGACGAATCTGAATCGGACGAACCTCAATCCAATGAGCAAGAAGATTCTGCGGAAGTGGAAACGGCGGACAGCGACGAAGCAGCAGAAACGAGCGAGGACGATCTAGAAGGTATGTTCTCTCAAGCCGGTTTTCCACTAGACGGATTTTTCCATGCGCAGCGGAGTGGCTGTTGTTTCTAAAACAATGCACGCGTACTAACAAAGATGTTCAATTTCCAAGAAATTCAATAACCAAGAATTTTTAAAAATATTTTTAGAGCTGTTTTTCGTCAATCGCCGTGGCTTTCCCCCTCTCGTGGAATACTGAAGTCATGTGTCAGAGCCTTCGAGCAATTTGATTGGTTGGCGCCATAGGACGCGGCGGTAAAGTTGAAGTCAATCCGGCTTTCAAATACGCGCGTAGCGGAACGACCAGAAGTGACCATTGTTAGAAATAAACAATGCAATTACAATTGCCGCTCCGCTGCGCGCGGAAAAATCCGCCTAGTGGAAAACCGGCTGGGGGGGGGGGGTTCTCAGTTAAATTTCGGGTAGGGGTGTGCCGCCCAGAGTTTCAAAATGTGACCGTTGGCAAGACCAATTTTTGTGAAAATGATACCCTTTGGCTAGACTAATTTCACCATTAAGTGCCCTGAATTGGCGTTTTCAAGACAACTTGTCAAATTTTCGCGTTCTCAGAAATTTATTTTGGAATTTGGTTTTTTTACAGAAATTACCAGACTTTTCAGTTCTTTGACCAAAATTGCCAAAAAGCACACCCTTGCCTAGACTCAACTCGACTAAAATTGCCAAAAAGTATACCCTTAGCTAGATTAGAGGTCCAAAAAAGTATACCCTTGTGGGCGGCACATCCCCAGGTACCTTTACTATGGAAGAACCCCCCCCCCCCCCCCCCCGTGTCGATGCCCGATTCATAAAACTCTGTTCATACATTCAACTTTATGTAGATTTGTCACAGATGACCCCAAAAGCTGCGTGCATTCCATAGATAACGGAGGAAATGTTCACCGGCAATGTTCATTTGTTTTGCCCACATCCAAATTTTTTGCTGTGTCCACACATGGAAAACGTGCGCAGGGCTCCAGGAAGTTGTATAACCTCTCCCCCCAATGATAAATAAGGAGGCCTTCCACTGAGCCTCCTTTGCGATTGCGAAGCTACGACGTGATGCTTTAAGAGAGATTAAAAACGAGGCGCGCGAATTTTTTATTTGTTCGCGCACCTAGCCTGATAACCAGACCCGGTTTCAAAAGGAATCGGGTCTGGTTATCAGGCTGTCGCGCACCTGGACTTCCTACAAGTCTCTCTCTTGACCTTGTCATCACAAGTCAGAGAGCAGAAACAGGGAGAAAAGACAGGCGGAGAGAGAGACTTTGTAGGACTAGCAAACTGAAAGCGAGACTCTTTTGTCCATAGACTAACGGCGGACAAGATTCTGGCCACCCGCAAATCTCTTGATGTAGGCAGAAAGCCAATCAAATGAGCGACAGGTGTCGCTGCATAATGGTGATTCTAATTATCTACCTCTTGTGTTACAGTCTCGATTTCGATTTCCTGATCTAAGAAGTCTCTCGCTCCTTCCATTTCCCTCGCCCTCACATTTTGCATCTTAAAATATGTGCTGAGTACAGAGAGAGACTTGTAGCAAGTCCATCGCGCACCTCGCTTTCGATCTCTCTGTTAAAGCATTTCGTCACAGCTTCGCAATCAGAAAGGAGTGTCAGAGGAAGGCCTCTTTATTCATCATTGGGGGAAGGGGTTATACAACTTCCTGGGGTCCCTGTGGTGAATGTTCAGTGCAAATGTCCACTCGTTTGGCCAGGGGTTCAGCTTCAAGAATACATGCACCTCCTATTTTGTAAACATGTTTATATGAAATATTATTGATAAAATTATGCGTGTTATGAACTATGTCAAATATGATTTGCTTGCTCGCAAAAAAAAACCAACCATGAACTTGCTCCAGACCATTCAGCTTCAGTACTTCCGACTTAACTAATCCGATCTTCTTGCTCTCTTCATGATTGCCGTGTTGTTAATCTTGACGCTATCTACTTGACCAGGTCTCTTGATTCAATTTTTTATTTCAGGAACAGCGGCAAGTCAAAAGGACGCTTCCCCAGTCTGGCGCCGCCGCCGCCGCCGTCGTCGTCGTCGCTGTTGGTATGCCCGCCGCAGATATAGTGCATGGCACCGACGCAGATACATAGCCCGCCGCAGATATGTTGCCAGACGTAGATTTTCTGCGATTCACAGACGTAGATACTGGGCCCGTCGCAGATACATCTGTTACCGCCGATTCTGGCGAGGATAAGTCAGAAAATAACTCTGAAGTTGATATCAACTTTGTAATGAAGTCGACTTTTGCTGTAACAATAGTATTCTTTCATCACTGCTGATTCATAAACAGGTGTTGTGCTTCTTTCTCTAATAGACCAGTTCCACAATTAAATTAAATTCGAGGTAACAGATGTGGATTCCTGCACAGCGAGAAATCTAAAACATATCATTGTTGCTAAGACACGTATATAACTACTTCATGCGTTGCTAAGAGCAATTTTTTTCATTTTCATTTCATTTTCATTTTATTAAGGAGGGTAGCCCTTCAACCAGAGTTGTTTTACAAGGGGCCCTCCACTTAAAAACCTTAATATACAATTACATACTAAAAAGAATAATTACAATATAAAAACCATAATATAAAAACCTAATACAATATTTACGAAATCTAACATAAAAGAAAGTGAAAAGGAAAAATTTCTGAATAGATCTTTTAAAACTATTCAGGGAAGATGCCTGTTTGGTATCGGCAGGAAGTTCATTCCACACTTTTGCTCCACGATAGGGAAAGCATTTTTGCCCATTACTTGACTTTTTCATGGGTAATCTTAAATCTGTCTCAGAATTGCGCAGGACATGCAAAGAGCACTTTGAGTTTCGGGTGAAAAGGTCACACAAGTATTGGGGAGCCAGTTCATGCAGGGACTTTGAAGACCATTATTTTAGATTCACTAGCGGTGAGTTGTTCAATGGTCTTCCATCCCAGCTGGTCGATAAGTGGTCTGCTTGGGGGTATCAAAGCTGCTGTTGGTTGTAATCCTTGCAGCTCGGTTTTGAAGTTTTTGCAACTGATTAAGCTCAGTCGAACCGGCACAACCCCAAACAGAGCAACAATATCGAAGGTGTGGCTCGACAATAGCTGTGTAAAAAGTCTTCAATGTTTCCTTCGGTAGGAACGTCTTGGCATGTTTTAAAAAGCCAATAGCTCTAGAAACTTTGGAAGAGACAAGTCTTGATGTGTTCCTTCCAGTTAAGAGAGTTGTCGATCTGCACACCAAGGTATTTTGTTTTTTGGATTATTTCGAGCTCATTGTCGCGAATTTTCAAATCCAAGTCTTCATTTCGACTTTTGAGGATATTATGCCTTTGCTTGGTGGAGACAAGCATGGAATTTTTGCAACGTTTAAGGAGAGCTTGTTGCCTTGAAGCCAAGTATCCAGTTGTTTGAGGTCGTTATTAAAGGAGCTTGATAAGAAATACGTAAACAAATCCTCGTTTTGTGCATCAAATATCGCATTTTGAAAGGAGAAATTCCTTTGTAATTGGCTAAATTCAAAAGGAAAGATCCTTATCGAGATACTGGCTGATCTTTGGGTGAAAGATCAACGAAAATACTTGTTGGAAATCCATTTATATCGCACCCATCCCAACTCATATGGAGGTTTTATTTGTGTCAGAAGAAAGTGCAAAAGCTAATCTCCAAGATGAGAAATTTATTTTGAATTTTTGTTGAGCAGTCGCAATAAATTAGCTCTGCAGAAAATAGTCAAATCAATTTCCCCGACAGTTTCTTATCCAGCTCCTTTAATTGCCTCGTTCAACACATTTTCAGTCGGCTTCGTCAAATGACATTGACAAAATTTTTGGCTTGAGAGTTAAGTACCCTAACAATCCTATTGTTGGATTTTTGAATACGAAATGTTGCTGAAAAATGCCTTCCCGACGTTTTGCTAATTGAAGAGACGAAACTGAGTGCTGAATTTAAGACTGTATTGAATAACTACCAACCCCCAATGCGCCGTGATAGGAATGAACGTGGAGGTGGTCTCATGCAATATGCTAGAAAAGGAGTTGTATGCAATAGACTAACTTTATACGAGACTAACTCATTGGAGCTGCGATGTTCCGAACTAATAGTTTGTAAGAAGAAGTGGATTATCTTTAGTGTCTATAGGCCCCCTGACTCTAACCTAGATAGTTTCTTTGCTACTTTATCGGTTTCTTTGAACCAGGCGCTAGATAGATATGATAATGTTATTGTGATGGGAGATATCAATATCGACACACAAGACTCGCAGCACCCTGGATACAATAAGCTGTCATCCTTTTGTGATGTATTCGGATTATCAAATTTAGTCACAACTAAAACATGTTTCACGAAAAGTCATAGTTCTTCTATTGACGTTATTCTTACAAACAAACCAAGGAGCTTCCTAAACACCTCTGTATTTGAGACCGGTCTTAGTGATTGTCAGGGTCTTGTCATTACCTTAATGAAAGCAGTGGTTGCTAGGCTCAAGCCTAAAATAATTAGATACCGTAGTTATAAAAGGTTTGACCCCAAAAAGTTTCTTCAAGATGTCAAGAAAGCCCCCTTTGAATACCATATGAATAATCCTGATAAAACCTACGATAACATAACTAGTACTTTCCGAAATTTGGTTGAAAAACATGCGCCGTTAAAATCAAAAGTTCAGAGAGGAAATTCAGCGCCTTTTATGACACCAGCATTGAATAGAGCCATTTACACTCGATCTAGATTGAAAAAGAAGTTTAACAAAAATCCTACAAATGAAAATAAGACAAAGTTTAAAAAGCAGCGTAATAAATGTGTTTCAATACGGAGAAAAGCAATCAAAAATCATTTCAAAATAGCTACTGAAAATGGGCTGTTATCTAATCTAGCTTTTTGGGATCTCGTCAAGCCATTTTTATCAAACAAAGGTGCTCTAGTTGGATCAGACATATCAATAGTAAAAAATGACACAATCATAAACTGATGATCAAGAATTGAGTGAACTTTTTAATGAATACTATGTAAATATTGTAGAGAACACTAGTGGTAAGAAACCTTGTGGTGTTGCTGATACAACAGACATTGATGATGATAGGCATATAGTTAAATTGATCTTAGAAAAGTATAAGAACCATCCAATGTTCTAGCCATAGTACAAAACCCAAATTGCAATTTTGAAACCTTTTCTGTCAACGAAGTGGAAGCTCGTGAGGTTGCATTATTGTTAAAAAGTTTGGATGGAAAAAAATCTACAGGTGTTGATCAAATACCACCAAAACTAGTATCTCTTGCTGCCAATGAGCTTGCAGTTCCATTAACTAATGCTGTCAACTGCAGTATACGTAATTTCAGATTTCCAGAAAATGCGAAAAATGCGGCGGTATGCCCCTTGGACAAAGGGGAATCAAATCGCACTGCTGAAAGAAATTTCTGTCCAGTTAGTGTGCTAAATACTTTTTCAAAAATATACGAAAAAGCCCTAAAACAGCAGCTTATCTCGCATCTAGATAAAACGCTCTCTATATTTATCTCGGCTTACAGAAAATCATACAGCACATGTGTTGATAGATCTGGTAGAAGACTGGAGGGAAAAACTTGACAAACATTTCGTGGTCGGTGCTATCTTTATGGATCTCTCAAAGGCTTTTGATTGCATTCCACATGATCTAATCATAGCAAAATTACATGCATACGGTTTTGATGAAAACGCTTTAGTTCTTATTTATTCCTATTTAAAACATCGAAAACAGTGTGTCCGGATAAATAATTCAAATAGTTCCTTTAAAAATGTTGTATCAGGAGTTCCACAGGGTTCTGTACTTGGTCCAATTTTATTTAATTTCTTCATAAATGACCTTTTTCTTTTTATAAAGCAGGCAACCCTTCATAATTATGCTGATGATAATACACTTTCATATTTTTCCAAAACTATGCCCGATATCTTCAGGGTTTTGGAGAATGAAACCAATGTCGCTTTAACTTGGCTAGACCGAAACGAAATGATTGCAAACCCTGATAAATTTCATGCTCTGCGGGCCAGAAAAGATCGGGAAAATACTACTGGACAAAATATAAGCCTTCAAGATCATGCCATCAGGTCAGAAGAAACTGTAAAACTTTTGGGCGTAACCCTGGATAATGAATTGAATTTTGATACACACATATCAAACCTTTGTAAAAAAGCTGCGAAACAACTAAACGTTCTGAAAAGGTTAAGATCATTTATTGGATTTGAGCAGAAAGGTACTTGTACAGAGCTTTGTTTACTCTAACTTCAATTATTGTCCATTGGTTTGGTATTTTTCTTCTGTGAAGTCGCTTCAAAAAATTGAAAGGTTACAAGAGCGTGCACTAAGGTTTCTTTATAATGATCGTAAGAGCTCATATAAGGACTTGCTCCAAAAATCAGGAAGATGTACTATGCAAGTTTCGCGTCAAAGAACTCTTTGCATTGAAATTTACAAAACAATGAATAATCTAAATCCGCCATTTATGAAAAATTTCTTCAAACTCAGATCTTCGCATTATTCCTCCAGAAAGCCTTAAGACTTAAAGCATGTAAGACCAAATCAAGTAACTTTCGGTTCAAACAGTCTTGAGTCCGTTGGACCTCAAATATGGAATGGCTTACCAAACAAAATGAAATCTGCAGAAAACTTGAAAAACTTCAAACTTATGATAAAGGAATGGAATGGCCCAGAATGCAAATGTAGTGCCTGCTGTAGTTTTACTTTTACTGAACAATAACTTTTTTTTAACATTTTAATTTCATTCGATTTAGATTAGTTAACTTTGTATATATTGTATATATTGTTAGCTATGTAAATATCGAATTAAAATAAATGAACAACAACAACAACAACATTTATGTCCGAAAACTGGTAGCACAGACTTGTGTCATCAGCATACATGGAAACAGCTGAATTTTGGACAGCTTGCGGCAGATCATTGATATAAATAAGGTTAAGAAAGGGACCCAGACATGAGCCTTGGGGAACACCAACATCTATACCCTCAATTTTTGAGCTGACACCTTTGACCCGACAGAATTGTTTTCGATTGCACAGGTATGATCTGAGCCATGCGAGTTCCCGCTGTTAGACTCCGTAGTGCACCAATTTCTGGCAGAGAATCTCATGGCTTTTTTAAGATCTATGAAAACAAGGCCTACAAGCTTACCAAGATCCAGCCCATTGCACAGTCACTGTATTAACCCTATTCCTGTAGGGGGGGGGGGGATTTTTCCCCACCCTCAAAACTTTTAAATTTTTGATATACAAGGCAATTTTTTATTGATAAATCCTCATAGATATGTGACTAAAATTTATCGGTCATCATTATTATGGTCAGAAGAAAAAATTTTCTTGACACGTGACATAAATATGACGTCATGAATCATGTGACCCAATTTTTGGAAAAATAAATTTTTGTTTAATTCCTTTGTGTTGTATAGCATTCGAAAGCTAATAGCAAGAGGACTAAGATAAGCTAAAATTTAGCCTCAGCAGCTGTTTTTGTTTAAGCTAAAAATTTAGCCTCAGGAAAAATACTTGTTTTAATTGTACCCTGGGTACCAGAGCCTCAAAATTTAAATGAAAGGAAATTGGTAAGAGGAAAAGAGAGAAGGAAGAAAGGAACTTTCTTTCCTTCCTTTTTTTCTTTTTATTATGTTTTGCCTCTGGTACCCAGGGTAAGAGGATGGAAGAAACGTGTGAAGATTGTTCTAAATTTTACCTATTAACTTTTGAAAGTTGATGAAAATAGATCAAATTCGAATCTGTGAGAGACCCCTATCAAACGGTGGGAGCAAGACGAGCAGGTTACATAGACCCTAATTGGAGGCCCCCTCCCGATATTTGTACGTGAAGAGTTATTTGGCTAATGTAGCCGCGTGATTTCGTGATTTTGATATTTTCGACTCGTGAATTCGTGATCTAAGACTCTGTCGTGCAGCGTGATTTGCCAAAAATTTGGTCGTTATTTCGTGAAATGGACATTTAAAGCACGTGATTGCGCCCTCAAATTTCACAAAGAAATGCTGTTTTCCGTCATTCTGAAGGGTGTAGTCTAAAAAATTTTCCGGGGGCAAACTCCCGGACTCCCATTTTTACTCCATTCGCTCGCAATCTACCCCATATAAAGATATTTTTCTCCTAGAAAGTCTTAGATAAAAAGAGCATTGAACTTACATGAAGAATTTCTAAGTTACCAAAAAATAATACATGGTACTAGAGTACTCAAATTGCCACCGGCAAAGTAAAAGATGCAGTCTATTTGAACGAAAATCGACTTTTTCTAAGAAGCAAATGATACGTTACCAGGCTTTAATTTCCACAATACGGCATTTTTCTATGTTCTAGAAGGCGAATACTCAAAAAACTTTCCAGGGCAAGCCCCTGGACCCCTATTTATCTTATTTCACTCACAGTTTTGGCTCCGAAACTTTAAAATCCATGTTAAAATTACCCTGCTTTCCCTCTTGTTTCTTCGCCAGCTATGTATTTACATAGAAATATCTTTCTGGAGCATTCTTAAATTTCTGCAGCGTGAACGTGAAAACACTGTTTTGTAGTCCGTGATGGCGTGAAAACGAAAAATCAACACGTGAATCCGTTATCCATGGGTACTATGGGGGGCCTCTAATGGGAGATGTGATTTTGAATTGGCAGCAAAAAAATATCAAGCGGGGATGACCCAAGTCCGGGAAAGCATCAATGACGTAATAAAATTCTTTGAAGATGTCACGCGCATGTGCAATTCGGCAGGGAAAGTTTGTTTGAGAAAGATTCTAAATGTCATATGTCAAACTTTCGTATCGTCGGTTCCATCCCCACAAACACCCGGCAAACTTCAGTGAAGTGTCGTAAAATTTCATCCCAACAAACATTTTATTTTCGCTCTTACTTTCGAAGTCATTCTGCAAAGGGGCCCCAGCAACAAAAAAATATCTGAGGTATTCAAAATATTAGACTCCTCATTTTGGCTCCTGCAAAGAAGAAGTGGCATGGACACGTAGACCCCCATGTTTCTTATTAAGAAGTTGAGGGAGGCGCAAATTACTTCTCAAAATAGCCTAATTAGGTGACTTTTGTGATTTGAAAATCACATGATTTTTCTGTGATTGTTGTGTGATTTTTCAGTAATTTCCTTAGTGATTTGCGATTTGTGCGCCTCTTGCATGTGATTTTTTGTGATTTTAAGATTTTTGTGTGTGATTTTTTTATTTCGAGGAAAGTGCACGAAAAAATCAGTGATTTGCCCCGTGTTGCAAGTAAGGGAAGTACTGGGGAAGTAATCAACTGGGACGTGTATATAAAACCCTTTCTTACGCCAAAAAGGTCCAAAGTTTGCCACTTTGTATGAGCGTATGAGCAATATTCAATTGCTATTTTTAAGACACATGTCCCTGTCCCATAATTTGCATTTCTTTATCACACCCCGTTCCTCACTTAGAGAAACAGATTTTTGTTTTCTTGTAAAACGGAGGGAAATTGCCAACACCTCTTCATTGGGAATTTCCTGTGCGGTGTGTCATTTAGCCATGACATCTACGGTACAAAATTGAAGAACTTCGCTTTGCGCAACTCCCTTCCCTTCTCTGAATTTGGAGCAATGGCGATGATGTGGATGAAACTTCAAACTTTAGATGAAGAAGCACGCACAAAGTTGCAAGAGATTTACGCCAAATTCAATTTCCCTTTAGAAGTTAGGGGTTTGTTTGCAGAATGGATCGAGGCTCAATCATGGTATGATATTGTAGCTTGGTTTAAACGTGTTTTCTTCACGCCACTAAGTTTTAGGCCAGGCCAGGAATGCTGGTCCTATCGAATTAGTACGTCCTTTGGGTAACCAAAATAGAACTTATCAAGAAAGAAACATAAAATGTTATTCCAATTTTTGATTATTGCAAAATAGTGCTTTCTAAGACTCACAATGTGTTCGAAGCATCAGTCGCTTTGGTTCACACCTCAATTCAAAGCGATTAGTGAATGTAGACAAAAGAAATTCTCTCAAGCAGAAATTCAAAACAAACGAAGCCGCAAAGTTGCCCTGAAACCAGCACAGCAAACTCTCGTTTGGTGCGGGCAAAGGGAGGTTTTTAAGAGAAGGTATGTGCTTATAATGACAGAAGAAGGGTAAATCTAAAGTTCTGTCTCGCGGATTTTGCTTATTTGATTCAGGAGCTGAGGAGTGACTGCGTACATCTGAGCAACAAATATGCAGAAATTGTAATGCCCTCTGCTCGGTTTCTGAATCAAATAAACAAAATCCGCGAGACAGAACTTTAGATTTACCCTTCTTCTATCGTTATAAGCACATACCTTCGCTTAAAAAACTTCCTTTCGCCCGCACCAAACGAGAGTTTGCCGTACTGGTTTCAGGGCAACTTTGCGGCTTTGTTTGTTTTGAATTTCTGCTTGAGAGAATTTCTTTTGTCTACATTTGCTAATCGCTTTGAATTGAGGTGTGAACCAAAGCAACTGATGCTATCGTATTACAAAATCTGCCCTTGTTACTCTGTGCAAGACAACAAGAGTCCAACTAAGTGTATAGTTTTGTTGAGAGTTTTATCAAAGATTTTTCAAAGGGTTCACCACAAGAAACTTAAATGCACCAAGGTAAATAAATAATGGTTAATGCATCTATTAGGTGAGTATAAATGTCATTAAAATATCCAATTTATATTGCAAGTTTTGTAATCTTCTTTTCTCTGCAATCATAAGGATGGAAACAGAGATCAGCCTATCCAAACTTGCGACAACTAGCTCACTATTGCTTTCAGCTAGACTTAATTTAGGACACCCAAATACAATGCTCTATTTACTTGCAAACTGTGGTTGTAAAAGAAATGACAAGATATATTTTCCTTTGGATATAGACAGGCTCCGTCTATCTCCTTGCAACAAACAATTTGTCTATCATAAGGGTTAATATGCACAGCATTTGTAGCTTGTAAACGATTCTTCATCCACACTTTTCCGCATCGCTCTTTATGAGCATCATCTGAGATGGAAATTGAGATTGAAATAAGGGTAATGCTATTGACAATGAGGTTTCTCGAGGCCAGGCCAGGGCACAACCTTGACAGCATGGAAAACTTGGGAAGCTTGAAATTGTTCCAAACTCTACTTGAAAAGGTTCGTTATATTTCTTACTTTGAAAATTTTGTCCATGTTATCAAATTTGGTCTAAGAAAAGGGAAAAATCTTTGCGAAGTTTTCGAGTTTTCCTAGCTGTCTGAGTTTTCATCTGGGACAGATTCTCAAACTGAAATGATCTAACAGCTTCCAGGCCTCTGCAAGCTTCATTTTGGCTTTATTTTGGACTTGCAAGCACCTTTGAAGTAAGTCAGGCCCCAATTGGCCCATACAAAGGCCTTTCAAATGCCACGCTAAATGTATGGCCCGTTTTAGGTCCGTGTATTGTGTGCTGCAAGGCTGCCTTTTCAGTTCAAATGTTAGGCTCATGCCAGTGTGAAATATGGCTATGGTTGCAAGGCCCTGTTTAGGCTGATGCAAGGCCCTATTTTCGCAAGGGGTAAATGCTGCAGTTTGCAAATAATATTTTCATTACTTTGTGAAGCAAGCCATACTGTATGCATTATCTCATTCTTCAAACATGGCTAATGGCGGCCTTTAATGTGTTTTTCTTTTTGATTGGCAGGCACATGTTTGATCAGAATATGCCAGATCATAAAATGCAAGCAGAGAATCTGGTGAAAGAATTAGTTAAGAAATTAGAAGACAAATCACAACAGGTTTGGTGTTTGTTTTTGTTTTAATGCTCATTGTTTAACAATACAAGGCAGTCCAGCACAGTACATCTCATCTACATGGATACGGAGCAGAGAAGGACCTAGTATCAGCATAATGCTCAGAGTGCAAGAAAACAAAAATAATTATAATGATAATGATAATTAATTATGATAATTATGATTAATGGATAAAAAGTGCTAATTATGATCAATGGTTATACCAGGTGAGTCAAAAAGCCTGGTATTTGAAAGGCTACTGCTCCATGACTAAGCAATGATATTTTGCAATACCTTATTGAATAGCTAACATGTTCAATTATTTTTAGAAATTTTCCTGGCTAGAATTGGTCTCTCCATTCTGATTCTGTAGGCAATTTTCTAAAATGAATCCCTTTGAGAAACCTTAAAAAACGTGCTAAAATTACAAGTAAGTTTCCATAATGTGTTTACCTCACAGCGATGACTTTCAACAGCTTTAGCACATGCTTTCCTTTTGGCAGGTTGAAAGGTCTTCCCCCTAGTGAGAAATAACTTATTCAGGGGGATTCCATTCTCCCATGAGGACAAAATACATGAACACATCCAAGAGTCACTATTGCTAGGAAGGAGAACAAAGGGAAATCTTGCTTAATGTTTTCACTTGTTTTTGCGGGTTTTTGAAAGGGGCTTTCTGCAGAAAATCTCCTATTTTGATGGAATGGAATGACCAATTAGAGCCGGGTAAATTGCTGGACCTAAATGCATATCAGGGATAAAACAAGAAGTTTTCAATGTCATTGCTTTGATATTCAGGGATCAGGATTTTTTTAAAACACCAGGCGTTTTTATTGACTCACCTGGTAGTATCATGGCAAAATTGCAAAGAGAATTGTGCCATTTTTTCATAGAGGAACTTCTTTTCAATTTGTCTAAGAGCTTGTAAATGGTGAAATATGAAATGTATGTGCTGAGTCAAATTCAGCCACACAAAATTGAAATAATCTGAGACCAATGATGGTACAAATCAGAAAACCTAGCCTGGCAGCGTAATGCACAATGTATTGAGCCATGGGGACTCTGGTCGGGAATCAGTGAAGGAATTTGTTATCATTGTTGTTCTCTCATCTTCAGCATCTTGGATTTATATTGCTCAGCATCATGCAGCTACCTTGCCTGACAGCCAACGTGAAACAGTTTCTTGTGTTTATCAGTATCTAAATGGAATGTAAACAAATAAAATTTGACTCAAGCCAACTTGCGATCAAGTTGTAGCCTATCAGATATTACAATTTTCTTTTGACGTTGATCAGTTACCCAAATATGGTGCGGCTTGTGTGTTTTCATAAGGTTGTTCTGACAAAAGGCTTCCCCTCCAAAGTCCCCATGGCACAATACACAGTGGATTATCCTGTTTATGGCAAGCGAAAGTCACCAAAATCAGAAAAACCCGGTTTTTCTCAGAAAAAGCCGTATTTTCTGTCAGAAAAACCGAGTTTCTCAGAAAAACTTTCACGGCAAACAAATTTGTTTTCGTCTGATCTGATATCTCTGAAGAACGAATTTTCTTGAGATGCTTGCCGATTTTTACGAAGAACCGAAAACCAAACTCTTCAGAAATCCCGAGATTTTCTGAGAAGCCGAGTTTTTCAGAAAAACTGAGGTTTTTAGAAGAATTAAGTTTTTCTGAAAAACCGAGTATTTCCAGCTTCTCTTTGTTATCTGGCTGCAGTCTTATTCCATTTAGAAAGCTTCTTGCTACTCACAAGGAATATGGATTTTAGATGTACATCTTTGATTTTGCTGTCGATGTGCAGTTTTGTTATTGGACCTGTACCTAATGTAGCTACCGTTCATTCAGTTCTCGAGTGAAGAAGCAGTGGCTTGCGGAACATTCAGGGTTCATTCGCCACGAACGGCACATCTCAAGACACAGCACTGCCAAACGTCGCAGAGCCTCGCGTTAGCGGATTAGATCTTTTTCTGAACAATTGGGTTACTCTGACAAACTCGTTTTTCGGGGAAGCTCGGCTTTCTTGAAAATTCTCGGAGTTGCTCGGTCCACTTGAAAGATCTAAGAGAAAAACCGGGTTCTTCTGAAAAAACTCAGTTTTTGTGTAGAAAGAGTCGGGATTTCTGAAAAGCTAAGTTTTTCTAATAGAAAAACAATGTTTTTCAGAAACACCGTGTTTTTCAGAAAAACTAATTTTTTCTACAGAAAACCGAGTTATTCTACAGAAAAACAGGGTTTTTCTCAACAGAGTTCCTGGTTTGCACTATCATAGATTGCCTATGCTTAGATTGCCTTTAATTGTGTGAGTAGCATTTTGTAGTTTGTTATTAGTTGTTATTTATTTACACATTTACAAATGGCCATGGTAGTCATTGTCTATTGTTCCCAAGTGGTTGTCCCTGTAGTTTTATATAAATGTATAGTAATTATAAAAGTCTCCTTTGTAGTATGTATAGTAAAGTGTATAGTAAAATATAAAAGTCTCCTTTTCTTTCAAATTTTCAGCAATATTTCTAAAGTTATATGATTAAATTTCAGCCTAGCAATGACTTGATAACACAGATGAGATTCAAAGAGCAGGCAAAACACATAAAGGTAGGACTTCTTTCTATCAGGAAAAATTAAGTGTTGAAAGCTCTCTTTCGTCAAAGGACGGCCAAGATTATTTCAAGACCTACAATGCAGGTCTTGCACACGTCATCATGACAGGAATCCTGAGGAATTTTTAAAAAGATCCACATTCTGATAAGTTGTCTCATGTCATACGCTAAATTTTTTGATAGGAATTCTTGGTAAGTGCAAATATTCTCAAGAATTCTGGAGAATTCTTAAGCAAAAAAACAGTGTTTCTTCACATGGAACAGCAGGTAGTTAAATTTGCCTTGGCCCTAAGGCTTCATGGAACCTTTTCATACTTGTAACCTCTGAATTGAACATGCCCAGTTGAAAATGGAGCTTTTTGATAACTCCCAAGACGGCAAACATTTTGTTCAAGTATTCATTTCATTTATTGAAGCTCATTAAGACCAAAAGGCCATGAAATTAAAGACTCAGATCGTTAGAGAGACAGGTCATAAAGTATATACACGTTTTTTTCATAAGAAACTGGTTTATAAGAAACTAGCACTAAGATGGCCAAATTCTTAAGAAACTCTAGTACTATGTCTGAGAAGTACTAAGAAACTTTTCAAAGTTAAAAGCATGAATTTTATAGCAAACGGATCGTTGAACCTTTACTATTGTGCAATATTATCTAACCATTTGTGTTTTCAACATAACAGAACACTGTTTATTCCTATATGATGTTTTAAATATCAAGGAACATATCTGCAGCAGTGTTAGCGACCACATTGAAAATTCATGCATTCAAAAAATAACAAACAAATTAGGAAACTTTTAGTACTAAAATGAACAAAATTTCATGTTAAATTAAGAAACTTTTAGTACTATGGCCTGATCCAAGTTTCTTATGAAAGAAAAAACGTGTACTATATGGGGGTGGATGATTTTCCAAAAATGTAGCAAAAAACTTCATGGCCCATCCTAAATTCCTATCAAATTCTTTTTGGCCCAATAGAAATTACCAGGATATTTTTCATGACTCCATAAAAATCATTTAGTTTTGCATGCAAACAATACGGTATCATACTTTGATGTACATTCCCGTCCACCTCTTCGTAACATGCATTTGGCCAAAATATCGGGCCGAATGTACCCTGCGTGCATTCCCTACTTTTTCCATTGAGTTGCATACATTGTAATCAAGCGTCAAGTGTGAGAAAGGAATAGTAAAGAATTGTCAAGCATTGGCCCCTTCAAATAAATCTAATTTTTTTCATGATCCCAAAAAGTTACCGCAAAATTTTTTCATGGCCCATCCTACCCTGGGTACCTTCATTTAAATTTTTGAGGCTCTGGTACCCAGGGTAGGCCCATCCAAATATCATCCACTCCCATACAGCAGATACTTAATGACCACTCCCTAAGATCTGGCTGTCCAGCATGTTCTACACATGGTTTATTTCAACCTCGTCCCAGGGCCTTTTGTCATATTGGGACGGAGACTATTGTCATATTGAAAAGGCCCTGGGGATAAGGTTGGGTTTATTTCAACCTAGTATGTTCAGAGAAAACATGGAATAAAACTATCATTTGTTCCGAAGTTCTTTTGAAACAAATTTGGTCGATTTTGTGTTGGTATTCGGTTGAATTTTATATTTTTGATTCGATGAGTAAGCCTTGTTGACGATACACGCAGTGCAGAGTCTTTAATTTCGGCTGAATGTCAGAAACTCGACTTTCCCGTGCTACGTAAGCAATTGTTTCACCCGCGGTTTGCCTCGGGTTTTCAATGTATGACGTCAATGACAGTGAAGAACAAAAGAATTCTTAATCCTTGTTCTCGCCTTTGCTCTCATTCTGACAACTGACAAGCACTGTTGAGTCTTTCATCATGAAACAAAAGCTGTTATCTGATCGCTGTTGAAATGATGACTTTAGGTACTGGCCCCGGGGGCTACTTGACTTTAAATTGTACGGGGGTATGCACTCCAAGAAATACTTTTTCACCAGGCTTTAGAATTTTCCCCTCAAAATGATAGCCGGCTTTGAAAAAATTGGCGAAAAGTATACTCAGAAGTTTAAGAAATTCATAGGAAAACAATGAAATAACATTTTTGACAACCGACTTTACGAAAATTGCCTTTCTTCCCGGTGTTGAAGAAAGGGGCAAAAACGATACCCGGGAAGGTGTGCACATCCCGTCAGCAAAATATACTAAGTACGCCACCCGGGGTACTGGCCCAAATTCTTCGTTTCTCATACAAAAAAATACGCGTAAATTATATTTGTTTCAATGGCAAATTTCAATGAGATATCCCCTATCCAAAATATTTCCATACACGTATTTCTTTGTAAGAAACTAAGAATTTGGGCGAGTACTGAGAGTTTCTTAAAATTATCAGATCTTGAGAACTCAGAGTTTCTTACGAGTTTCTTAAAGGTTCCATAACAATCTTCATGTTCATTTGCTGCGCCTGTCTGAATTTTCAAAACAATGTTTTTTTAACAACTTTCCGATGTTTAGGCATCACTCAAGTACATTGCGAGTGATATGATACAAGAAACAAGTGAAATAAAGCAAAATATGTTAAGGATTTCCTTTGTTAAAAATAAATAGTTTCTTAAGTTATGTTTTCCCAATACTGGAGTTTCTTAATTTTTTGGCTATCTGACAGTTGAGTTTCTTATAAGCAGTTTCTTATAAAAAAGATATACTTTCATTTTTTCATTTTAAAATATTTATACAGGTAATAAGTTTCATATGCATGTTTTTCAAATTGACCTGTTAAAATAAAACAAAGGAAAAGAGGCTAAACTAAGGACAAAAGAATTTCATAAACCTAATTTACAATGTAATACACTATAATACCTAATTTATAATAAAATATAGCAGACATGAAATAGAAATTAAAATTACACCACCCTCTATATTCGTTCCTTGAAAGTTTTTAGGTAAGGTGCCAATTTTGCTTCTCTTGGTAAACTGTTCCAAAGTTTTGCACCGCAATATGAAAAGGCCTTTTGGCCATTGGCAGTTTTTAGCAATGGTAACCTAAGATCAGTTTCCGTTGAACGCAACGACCTTTCGCTATCATCTGAATATTTTGTAAAGAGTTTTCTCATGTAGGCTGGGGCAAGCGAATTCAAAGACTTATATGTTAGCGTGGCGGTCTCTTTTCTCATAAGATTACTGATAGTCGGGAGGAGCGGATCCAGGCAGGTTTTCTGACCGGTTCACAAAACATGAGGGGGTCTGGGGGCGAAGCCCCCAGAAAAATTTTCCGTGACCACGCCCTTCAGACTCTCGGAAAACATGGGCAACGCCCTTTTCAATAAATGAAGGTTGTTCCAGTTGAGTATCCACAATAACGTTTTCAAGGTGAAATCAACGAAGATTGCTTACAAAAAATGTAGAAGTTGCGAAATTCATTAGATACTTTTGCAAGTCCACGTCTTAGGCTTTTTGAAGATTCCAGAACTCTCCTTTCAGGGCTCCCTATTTTCTTTCATTTTATCGTATTTCAAATACATTTGTACTCTTCTTTTATCTTCTTTGCCTCTCCCTCAACCTCCCCTGCAATGGCAGTGTGTACAAGCTTCGGAGATCTTTCTCTTCTGGTTAAATGCTCTCAACTTCCTCTACAGGCATGGTTTACTTCCTTCAGAAACGGTTTACTTCCTAATCGAAACAGGTTCACTGATTTTAAACAATTGCGTACCGGTTCACGGAAATCAATCCACCGGTTCAATCCAATCAATCCATATTCCAAAATGTTGGTTCAAATAAAGTCTCCAAGCTAAACGATAAAGACTTTTTGCAACAAGTACATAACTTGGATATATTTGCACTCTTAGAAACACATACTGGCCCTGAACAAGAGATTTCTCTCAAAAATTTTACAAGCTATTCCAGTACTAGAACAATTAGCAAGAATTGTCGCTACTATGGAGGACTAACAGTGTTTATTAAAAAGAGAATAAAACCAGGGGTTAAACTTATTAGTCTGAATAACCCTGAAACCATATGGATAAAACTTGATAAATCCTTTTTTGGCCTAGACAAGGATATATTTGTTGCTTTTGTATATATACCACCACAAAATTCCCCTTATCTCCAAAAAGTAGGGACAGATACCTCTAGTCTTTTTCAAAATTTAGAACAAGAGGTTGCTAAATACAATACACAGGGGGAGGTATTCTTGCTTGGAGACTTCAATAGTTATACCAACACTATTAATGATTTTATTGACAATGACTCGTCAATGAATAATTTTTTCGATATGCCATTAGACTACAAGGCAGATGAAATTATCTCAAGAGTAAATATGGACGAAAGAGCTCCCAACGAGAGTGGAAAAATGCTACTTGAGTTGTGTAGAGCATCGTCTCTTCGAATAACTAATGGCAGAGTGAAGGGTGACGAAATTGGTAGCTTTACGCGGTACCCCCTTCATAGCGGTTCAGGTACTGAACCCAGTATGATAGACTATTGTTTAGTCAATAGTAGTTCTTTATCTAAGATTGAACGTTTTAACGTAGGTAAGTTGACACTGCTTTCCGATCATTGTTGTATCTCAATGAGGGTAAAAACAAGACCTATTCCACCTGAACCAAATCTAATGGCTGAAGTAAACTTCTCCCAAGCCCCCAAAAAATTGGTTTGGAACTCATCAGTCAAAGAATCCTTTGTACAATCCATGCAGTCTCCTGAAACTTTACAGAAACTCGCTAATTTTGTAGCGTCTGAAATACAACTTACACAGGAAGGTATAAATGCAGCGGTTACCAAAATAACCGACGTGGTCCAGGACGTTGCTTTCGGCGCAATTTCTCTAAAAACCACAAAGTATATTAACAAGGGAAAGAGGCACAAGCCTCATAAGAAGTGGTTTACCAAAGAATGCATGGTAACAAAGAATAGACTTTCTGGGCTTGCATCACAAATGAAAAGGTTTCCGTTTGATAGAAACTTGCAGTCTAGATACAGGTCTCTTTATTATGAGTATAAGACATTGATTCGGAAAGCAGCTAGATCTTACGACACCAGTCTTAAAAGTAAATTGCTATCGGTGGAAAGAAATGATCCGAAAAGCTTCTGGAACTTGATTTCAAACATTAAGAAAGAAAGTAAAGACGATGATGACGAAATGACCCCAAATGAGTTCTCTAAAGCTGCAAAAAAATATCATGAATATTTTACCAGCCTCTACTCCTGCTCTGATAACAGTACGGATAGCAACGCTACTATCTTCAAATCTCATCTGAAACCTGTTTACAGAGACAAGGATGTTATGCAGCTACTTAACACCCCTTTTACGAAGGAAGAGATCATTTGTGGTATCAAAAAACTCAAGTCCAACAAAGCCCCGGGAATTGATATAGTTTTAAATGAGTTCTTGAAAACAGGGAAAGAAGTTTTGTCCGGGGCGATTACAGTGCTCTTCAATAAAATTCTAGAATCAGGAAAGTACCCAGAGCAATGGTCAGTAAATATCCTCTCAACGATCCACAAAGGTGGATGCAAAGACAACCTAGACAATTACAGAGGAATAAGTGTGAGTTCATGCTTCGGCAAGTTATATGGATCTCTGTTGTCAAATAGACTTGAGCAAACTATTAATAAATTTGAATTAATAGGTCCACATCAAATCGGTTTTTTAAAGGGGCATAGAACGGCAGACCATGTTTTTGTAGTAAATACGCTCATAAACAATATAGTAAAGAAGGAGGGAAAAAGTTTGTACACAGCTTTCATAGACCTTCGAAAAGCATATGATTCTGTGGAAAGAAAACTGCTTTTTAACAAGCTATGGTCCCTTGGGTTTGAAGGCAAATTTTTCCTGAGCCTTCTAGCTATGTATAAGTCCGTTTATCAAAGCGTAAAACTTAATGGTGTGCTGCTTGAGCCCATTCCTGCAACCAGGGGTCTCAAGCAGGGTTGTAATCTTTCCCCATTATTATTCAACTTGTTTATTGAAGATATAGATTTACAGTTTGGTGGGGAATGTGACCAGATCAATGTAGATGGTATGAATGTGTCGCATCTTCTGTATGCAGATGATCTAATAA
Organism: Aurelia sp. 3 sensu Dawson et al. (2005); assembly: GCA_964020215.1. Lineage (NCBI taxonomy): Eukaryota > Metazoa > Cnidaria > Scyphozoa > Semaeostomeae > Ulmaridae > Aurelia > Aurelia sp. 3 sensu Dawson et al. (2005). The sequence continues at coordinate 31,316,501 of OZ026572.1, read as the reverse complement.
TACTTTCATCCACCCCCTCGGGATTGCAGTCATGTCTCGATAAAGTCGAATCTTACTTTTCGGAGTGGAATCTGACTATGAATTTGAGCAAAAGTAATATAATGGTTTTTAACAAAACGGGTAAAATTCCGAAAAATTTGACTTTTCATGTTGGAAATGAAATAATGGAAATAACTAACAGGTACAAATATCTTGGTACATTAATGTCTTCTTCGGGTTCTTACAACCCAGCCATTGAACAATTAAGTGAAAAGGCTTCTAAAGCATATTTTGCGGTAAGAAATGTTTTACAAAAAGTTGATTTCGATACAAATATTACATTGAAAATTTTTGACACAGCTATACAACCAATTTTAACATACAACAGTGAAATTTGGTCACAACTCAGCCCAAGTCAGTTCAAAGTAATGAAGACAATAAGCCACCCGAATGAACGTATTAAGTTCATAGTTGAATCCCTCCTAAAGGAAACCGAAACCCAACATCTCAAAATATGTAAAAGCATACTTGGTGTTAACAGAAGTTGTTCAAATTTAGCGGTTTTAGGAGATTTGGGAAGAATGCCCATGATAATCTATTGTCTTCAAAAACAGTTTTTATTTTTTCATCGTTTGATAAATCTTACTGGGAACAATCTTGTTAATCGAGCATTCAACGAAAGTTACCACTTAAAAGAAAATGGCCATTTTAGTTGGGTCAGCTCCTGCTGCCTATACCTCGAGGCGTTTGGAATTGATTCAAACCCCAATAAACTAAGAAACATGAAAATGAAGCAGTTTAAACTGCTTGTGAGCCGAATCTTAACCAACAGTTATGAACGTTATTGGTTGTCAAAAATCAAATCAACAGCTGGTCCTTCAAATACAGGAGGTAATAAATTAAGGACCTATGCAACATTTAAAACACGCATTCAACGTGAGCCCTATACTAAAATAAAAGAGAAATCTTTGAGAAGGTGCTTGGCAAAATTCCGATGTAGTGACCACAAACTGCGAATTGAAGTCGGCAGAAGAGAGAAAATCCTTGTGGAGGAGAGAAAATGTCTCATGTGCAACGAGAACGTCATTGAAGATGAGCAACATTTTTTAACTACCTGCCCAAAATATGGGACACTACGCACCCAACTCTACGAAAAAATTGGACATTCAGTTCCAAATTTCAAGTCTCTCTCGGCAGAACAAAAATTCATCTATATGATGTCAAGTGAAAGCCCACATACAGTCCAATGGGTTGCGTGCTTTATTAAATGTGCCTTTGAAACACGATCCACTTCAAGTACGACATGATCTGATCACATTTCCTGCACCATTATCGGTGTCATTAGTGATCTTTCACTATGATTCGTTTACCATAATTCGTTTATTTCTTTTTCGATCGTGCTATTTAGTATATCGTAGTTTAGCTTTCTTTTGTTTTGTTTTTTGCTGTTAGTATCGATGCTAGTAACGACGCTCCTTATAAAAGTGTAGCAAGTTATGTTTATATAAATTGAATTGAATTGAATTGAATTGGTTCACTCAACCCTTATTGGCTCATCAGAGTACAAAAGTGATTATATCAAAACAATGTGAAAAGTCATGACCATTCAAAGCAAATCACATGCGGAATTCATTGCGCAAGTTTCGAATGACGTGTCCCCGAGAGGACCATGACAAATAAAGCATAGCCAGTGCAACCATCATGACGTTTCTTATTGTTTTGGAGCGAATTATGAGGAGCCACAGTGTGTCATGCCTTTAAAGACATCTCACCGTTAGACTTGCAATGGCTTGAAGATCGCACGAAAGGGTGACGCTTTTTAATTTTTCTAAAAATTTTGCTAAATAACGTCATTCTTTCTTTGGTTTGGAAACCTGACCGATGCACGGAAACCGGTGAAACCGGTCTGAATCCGCCCCTGAGTCGGCCAACCAAGATTCTGAATTAGTGGAGCAGCAGAAGCATCGTATGGGCTATTTGTTACAATTCTTGCAGCTCTGTTTTGAATTTTTTGCAAGACGTTAATTTTTGATTCACTACAGCAGCCCCCTACAGAGCAACAGTAACTCAACTGGGGCTCCACAATCCCTCTGTACATCTTGTTGAGTACACGTTTTTTTTATAAGAAACTAGGATCAGGCCATAGTACTAGAAGTTTCTTAATTTAACATGAAATATTGTCCATTTTAGTACTTAAAGTTTCTTATTTTTTGAATGCATGAATTGTCAAAGTGGTCGCTAACACTGCTGCAGATATGTTTCTTGATGTTTAAAACATCATATAGGAATAAACAGTGTTCTGTTATGTTGAAAACACAAATGGTTAGATAACGTTGCCCAATGATAAAGGTTCAACGATCCATTTGCTATAAAATTCATGCTTTTAACTTTGAAAAGTTTCTTAGTACATCTCAGACATAGTACTAGAGTTTCTTAAAATTTTGGCCATCTTAGTACTAGTTTCTTATAAACCAGTTTCTTATAAAAAAAAACGTGTACATCAGATGGAAGGTACTTCTTCGAATACTTAATAAGTCCAAGGGCTCGATTAGCCTTGGTCTTGATAGTATCGACATGTTTGTCCCAGTTTAGTTGACTATCTACTTGAACACCTAAGTATTTTGTATTGGCAATCATCTCAATTTCCTGATCACCTATTGAAAAAATACGTGTATCGTCTTCAAGCCGTTCGGCTTCTTGTTGTCATTTTACACTGAGGTGGCATTGATGCTAAAGGGGAAAACCCCATTGTTTAGGAATCACCTGTTATTTCCGAGAATCACTCTCGTGAATTTTTAATAAATGATTATACTCGATTTTGTCAGGTGGTTTTAGTGTTTAGTTATTCCATGACTATGGTTATTCTTATTTTTACCACCAGTGTTTCATACATTGTTTGAAGATAACCCTAAAACTTCGAAGAAATCATTTTTGATTTCCAAGAAATATTTTTATGAATAGGTTTATAAAGCAAGTGAGATTTAACTAGGGTCTCCTTTATGTAAAATACTGCAAATTACAGCACATCTACTTACGATTTTGAGATTTAAACGAAACCAAATTGCAAAATTGACCAAGATGATCAAAGAAAAAGAGGTAGAGGTCAAGTCAGACGCATCGTCAACAACACCTAACTTTCCTGTATGTATTTTGTTTTAAATTTTTATTCAGTGTGACCCATAAAAATGCCCGCCTGTTCGAAAAATTATTGCAGCAGGAGGAGGAGCGAGGAGCGAGTATGCTCCTACGCAAAAGTAAAGTCTGCACGCAGGCAGCCATTTTCGGGCTGTTCTGAAAGAGACTGGCACTTTGAAAAATTACCAAGAAGCATGAAAAATACTTCAGTCTTTTAGATGTTCGAAAAGTCTAGTCTTATAATTATCGCGCAACTACTTTTGCTGCAATTATTTTTCAGACAAGGGCACTGTGATCCAGAGCATCGAATTTAACCAAAATTTGAAGTTTTAGATTCCTGCTTGATTTTGCGCTTGAGATATGCACCATAACCTAGGGGTTCATGTGCTGCAAAAGTTTTCAAGATCAGTCAACCGAAAGCGAAGATATTGATTTTTGAAGTTGGGCCTAAATCAGATCTTTGTTTACATGGCCGGCAGAGGCATGGCACTGTTTTGACAGCAAATTACAATTCCTTGTATCTAGGCTCAGACTTCACCGATCTTTTTCAATTTGGTCTCATTCTGATCCTCTAAATGTGTCCTTTATGGCAATGTAAAGCAAGCTAAGATATTTTGCCTTTTTAGGACCGTTTTTAGACCATTTCACAGTGGTACTTTTCGAAAAAATTCTTCTCTTCAAAAACCAGTTGTAGAATTAAAAGCTAAAGACAAAAAAAGTATGTTTCGCTATGCTCTTCAAAATAATTTCAACAATTAGAAACGGCTGTCTAACAAGTTTCTACCAAAGGGCTGGTGCCAATTCGAACCCAAAAATCTTTTATGACTATTTTCATTTCACAAGTTTCCAATTTGACATCTGAGATTTTTGCATATAATAACCACTAAACTTTAACGGACATACAGTGAAGGGACCAAAGGTGACCAAACCTTACGTACATGTTAAAGCAATATAATGACTAACATTTGATACACTTTGCAAGGCGTATTTGTTAAAGTTCTTGCAAAATTTAAAAATTATGAATTATTTTATGGACAAATGGCTGCAAAATACCATTTTGGCCTTAAAAATGGTAGATTCGAGGCTTTAGCAGGCTCAAAGGACAAATAAATGCCATACATTTGACTCTGCATCGGTTTAAAACAAATGCAAAGCTTTGCGTTTCACTTGATCTAATTTTTCGTCACGAAATGTGCAAAAATTTTAAAATCATGTACAAAACTTGTAAAATTCAATTTTTTGTTACAATTTTTTGGAGGCGAATTGGCACCAGCCCTTTGGTAGAGACTTGTTAGAAAGGTGTTTCTAATTGTTGAAATTATTTTGAAGAGCATAGCGAAACATACTTTTTTTGTCTTTAGCTTTCAATTTTACGATTGATTTTTGAAGACAAGAATTTTTTAGAAAAGTACCGTTGAGAAATGGTTTAAAAACTGTCCTAAAAAGGCAAAATATTTGAGTATGCTGAACATTGCCTCAAAGAACACATTTAGAGGATCAGAATGAGACTAAAATGAAAAATATCGGTGAAGTATGAGCCTAGATACAAGGAATTGTAATTTGCTGTAAAAACAGTGTCATGCCTCTTCCGTTCATGTAAACAAAGATCGGATTTAGGCCCAACTTTAAAATTCAATATCTTCGCCTTCGGTTCACAGATCTTGAAAATTTTTGCAGCATATTAACCCCTAGGTTATGGTTCATGTCACAAGTCTAAAATTTTATAAGGATTTGGAACTTTATTTTTCGGCTTAAATTTGATAAAAAGTGCCTAATGGATCACAGTGAAGGGGACATTTTTTGAGTCAACTGGTATTCAACTTTTCGAATAACAATAACTTTCTCTTAGGACTTATTCCATTCAAATCCTTGGGGTCTTGTTGAAACTTTAAAAGAAATCTTAATGGCTGAACAAGAATTGATAATGAAAACTGAAAAGGTAAGAATTTCATAAAATTGTATCGATGCCCCCTCTGTTATACTCCCATGTCATTGAAGCGTAGAATAAAAGCTTTTTCAATGCGTCCCGGGGCCTAAATTTGCATGGGGTCATGCCCACCAAAAATTGTTTACCCGGCTCCAGAAATTTTCCCTGCAAATCGAAGTCGATTCTAGAAAAATCGGTCAAGTGTATACTCCAAAACACAAAATTGGACTAAATAACACCCCGATCTAACGAAGTTTCCTCTTTTGACATGTGTTGACAACCGGCTCCTGAAGACTTGCCTTCTTTTGATATCCTGCCCTAGGAAAGACAAGTTGAAAACGATACACTGAAAACTGACACATTTTCGTAAAACAAATATACTATGTACCCCTCTACCGAGGCAAAGTTTTTAATCTAATTGTTAAGTGGTCTTCGAGAGCCTCTGCAAGGAAAATCTTTGGCAGTAACGGTTCTTGCATTTTGCGGTTTTACAATGAAGATGAAGCTGCTGTTGCAGTGTTTAGCGCCAGTTGCTGCAGTTGCAGATGTTAAGAGGACACCTTCTCGAGTCCTTGACCTCACGTCATGACGCTCAAGTGGTGGGGCTCGGGCTGGACTGGAATCCTGTCCACCTGACTGTTCTAGCCACTAAATTAGTGAATTGCATTACCACGCCACTACAATTTCAATTTCAATTTATATAAACATAACTTGCTACACTTTTATAAGGAGCGTCGTTACTAGCATCAATACTAACAGCAAAAACTACAATACTGACATACTACAATACTAACATACATACATACATACATACATACATACATACATACTAACAAACTACAATACTAACATCAATACTACACTCTTAGACTTATTACCTGGAGTCCCTTGTTTCACTGTGCTCATTTGACTTGATAATGGGGCTTCGGTCGACAGAGACTCATAATGTTACTCTGAAAAACCTGCCCTAGTTAGGCCCAACTCTTGACCTCTAGAGTACCAATCAGATTGCGAGCTTTGTGAATTACTATTGTGACGGCAACTATGATAGAACTCTCGATTTGACTGAGTAACTGATAACATTCTCGCGGGATTCGAGATCCGAGGCCGTGATTTCTTAATTATTCGGCTGAGGAATAGGGTCAGCTTTTCCACTGTTTTCATTATGAGTCGCTCTTGAGCAAGGTTTACCGCTGGAATCCAAGGGACATATCATCATAAGTCAACAACACCTTCAAATGCATCCTGCACGTACGAAAGCTTAGCTTCTCATTGTGTCCTCAAACAGATGTCAGGTAGAGAAGCTATGCATCGTGGAAATATGGAAAAAAGATTAGCCTTTCACGTGAAAGTTGCTTGCAATGACGTCACAAGACTAAGACGCGTTTCAGCAAATCCTGAGTGGAAAACCTGAATTATAAAGATAGATACAGTCCTCTGTGATATATGTTGGTTCTCTTTGTGTGCATGCTTGGGGCAGGTTGATAAAGTTTCCATACCTGTTTCCAGGCGCGACAGTTGATGTTTATCTTGTTGAAGGACCTTGACTGGTGTTTTATTATTTAAACGTCATACTTTTCATTCAAAATTTTAATTTAGATACACTGCAAAAGATTTGATAGCAAAACATTAACAAATGCCAACCGTCCTCTAACTTTTTGTGAAGGCTGCCCCAACGCCCCCATCAAAGTTCCCCACAGCACCCCTCGCTTTGGAAAAGATCTTGAGTTGTTTTACCCTGGGTACCAGAGCCTCAAAATTTACATGAAAGGAAATTTTTTTATTATTTTTTGGCTCTGGTACCCAGGGTAGAGTTGTTTCTACTTTTGTGACTTGAGTAAAAGGGAGGAGGTAAAGCTTCTGCGGAGGAGAATGCTTCAGCATGTGCTTCAGAGTTCCACAGCAAACAAGGTTCCTCTTTTCAGCTACAACAACATTCGTAATGCAGTTCCGCGTTACTAGTTCCTCCTTCGCTTTTCAAATGACAAGCTCTTCCACATCCTATCCCCTCAGTTCTCTTCCACATCCTATCCCCTCAGTTCTCTTCCACATCCTATCCCCTCAGTTCTCTTCCACATCCTCTCTTGGTTTTATTTATCTGGCGTTTTGCCTTGAATACCAGTCATTTCACGGTACACGTTCAACTGCTCCAAAGGATATTTACGTGAGAGAAGCGAGTCTGTGTTGGTGGTTGTCTTCAATATCAGACATCATGAAGTATATAAAGCAGCGTCGATTTATACGCAGGGTAAGTTAAAAGATCTGCTGCTCGGTCTGGAATTTTAGCGATAATAGTACCTGCTAAATTGTGGTTTCATAAAGGCCCGGTCAAACTGATCAAATATTTACACAAAACATTTCACAAAACATTTATCAAAATTCATATTTTGATTTTGTTTGTGTGTGATGTTATTTTTGCCATTTAAAATTAAATTTAAACATAATTACAAAATCTAAGAAATTGTGTAATTGCAGTATTTACAAGTATAGATTAATTTTTTGGCAAAATGCTAAAAATCTATTTATGGCAGGGATAGCATTGAAAGGTCAGTGCGACTTTGTTTCCATAATGGTCCCTCATAATTGTTTAAACATTGCACCAAACATTTGGTTTGAAACCTGTGGCCAGAAGTTGCCTGTGCAGTCAACGAGACGCTGCTGAGCTTGCCTGTGTTCCATGTTTCAAGTGGTTTGGATTACACGCTACTGCAGAGCATGCACAAAGGGATAAAGGGATATTGATAAAAACAAAGAGAATGTTAGGCGAAATGTTTGTTAGGTACACCACTTTAATTAAGAAGTTTTGGAAATTTGTCAAAATCTCTTCCTATTGTTGATATGAAAATTTCGAGCCCAGATTCGGATTTAGCACCCAAACTTTAGTCTAATTACATGTTCTTAATTGCTAACTATTGTGATGTTGATTTTATGACGATGTAAAGTTCAGAGATTTATAAGGGATTTGACCGTGAAAAGTCGTTCGGGGTGAAACTTTACACCCCGAGTCATTTTCACGGTCAAATCCCTTATAGATTTTCAAACTTTACATCGCCATGAAATTAACACTACAACCGCTAGCAACATGAAAACTTAGGGTTAGACTAAAGTTTGGGTGCTAAATCCGAATTTGGCGTCCAAAATTTCATATGAACGAATTTTGAATAATTTCCAAAACGACGCTGTTCATTAAAGTGGTCAATTGGTCAAACAGATCCAACATTTCACACAACAACGGAAAACAACATTTGTTTTTGACCTTAATAAAACTTCGTCCAGTATTGCCAAACAAATGTTATGAGATCAAAAAAGGTGGCCTAACAAGCCTATGTGAAATATTGGATCTGCTTCACCGGGGCCTAAGAGGCAAAATTTTTTTGTGAGTATTTATCGTCTTTCTTCTGTTCTCCTTTCATGGACTCGTCGAGTGGGATATTTATCTTGTATGATTTTCTCATCCTCGTGTTGTTGACATAATCCTGTGTTTTAATTCCAAGGACCGAGATACAGGGGGTCCAGGGGGGCCATGGCCCCCGCAAAATATTTCAGCAGTTGTTACAGTAAATCTTTATTCTTCATTATTTTAGTGTTTCAGAATATCAGATAGGTACTCCATGTTTTTATGCCGGGTATATCTCGTTCAATTTCTACCTTTCATTAGTCTAGGAAGCTCTTTGGGGGTATTTACAAGCTAACAAACATAATTCTCACCATAACTCTACAGTGGCCTTTGGTAAACTAGGCGTGTTTACTTTTGTGGAAGGTGTGTACATTCGAAACGTAGATTTACCTGTAAAGTCCATCCATATTGAGAAACAAAAATTATTGTTCCGTTAAGCCAATTTGAAGAGTGTGGTCTCAGATTTTTTCCAGGGGAGTACTGCTAGAGCTCCTCCAAGGTTCTGGATCGCTTAGCTCGTCACCCGGTTTGCCTATGGCCCCCTCAAGTAAAAAATTGTATCTCGGTCCTTGTTTAATTCAACACCACAATCACCTGGTATTTTTTAAAATTCTTTTTATTTCAGTTTATAACTGGAGATGAAAGCCCTTCAGCTTAAGTGCTAGTCAATGGGCCCTCCGAGGCCGTCTTCTTTGAGAAGCAGGTCCCGTTTTATCTCGCTCTCCTTGGCTCTCTTCTTTTAATTGCCCCCGAATCAATGAGGAGATCTAAAATAAGATATATGAAAGGAAAAAATAGCTAATTGATTCCAACGTAAATGCAATATTATCTTCTTTAATCGATAATAACTTTGTTATTGTTTTTAATATTAAAACTGACACTTGTAGCAATTCAAAGTGCTGCCTGGTTTTGAAGCATACTGCAAGGAGCACTGATGACGACCTTAGCGATTTTTTTTTTTTTTTTTTTTTCTATGTAAAGCTTCTTGTTTGGTCATGAATGTAAGAATTAAAGGCAAAATGCTATTGTAGGCTTGAAAGATAATGAGAAAAATTTCAGTGATAGCTCTTAGGGCAAGATTAAACGTTGCTTAAAGAGTATAACTCAGCATGAGGTGTTTCAATGTGTCGTTTCATACCCTTAAAGTAATGAAAACAAACATCTTATCATCTTTAAAAATATCTGGAGCAGTGATAAGAAAATTTATGTTTCAGTAAAATTCTGTAAGTTTGTTAATCGAAGTTATGCGATTTTTGAATCTGGAGTAATTTTTTGGAACACACAGCAGGAAGTTGATTTTGGATATGTCTTGTTGATTTTTGATTTTTTTTGCAGCCATCATCAGTGTTGTCACCAATGATGGACATAGAAGCTCCTGAGAGCCCTGCTATCCCAGATGTTGGAAAATTTATTGAAGATCTCAAGGCAGCTGCACAGGTACAGAAATATTAATTGTCAGGCCTCTTTAAAATCTTCTTTGCCTGTGAGCCAATGGCTTGGATGAATATGGTTGCAAGCAAATAACTCAGTGTATAGTAAAGATGTCCAAAACTAATTTGGAAAGGTATTTTGTGCTTGTGAGTGGTGCGTGTTTGCTCAACACATTCATAAGGCCAATAAGCTGTATTAGCAACAAATGTATTTGCTCTCTTTTATCGAAATAGTTAGAGACTGTAGTATTTTTGTGAAATTTGTGTTGTCTTTTTCATTCAGCTTTGAATTTTACATATTGTTATTCTTGAAGAACATCTTGAAGATGGCTCAAATAACATCGTCATATCATCAACGTACAGAATTAGGTTCTTGTGCAAGCGAATGGCTGATAATTCATAATATAATTGTGAATTGCTGTGTAACAGAAGCAGACTGAATCTTAGAGGAGCTAGACTTGCCCCAAGTCTATTTCGTCATCTGTAATAAGTCTGCATGAAACAGTAAACCACGAAACATTATTTCTGTTATTTCGCTTTCCCCTTTCCTAATTTTCCCTTTCCCAATTTTTTTTTATTTACGAGATAGATTTGGGGCAAGTCTATGGAGGAGCAAGAACTATGCCTCCTCTCAGACGATCAGGCTTGCTCATTCATGAATTTCCGAATACTTGATAACATTTCTCATTTCTCTGAGGAATTTTTATCATCTGTTCCAGCCTTGTACAAACTTCTCTTCAAGAATGAAGATATTTTATCAGATAAAAAGTTAATTGAGATACAGATCTCAGATATGAAGGCAACCTTAATTTCATACAAAATTCTCCAATTCACGTAGCCATTAAATGTAAAACAGATTTATTTATAAGACCGTATGCTTTTCGTGCTTGCATTTTTCAATATTGGGAAATTTTTAGCTAATTCACCCGACAGATGGTTTTGGAAGCGATCTTTCTGCACTAAATTTCCGTCGGAGCTATTATCATGGTTGTAAAGTACTATTATAAGGTACTAGCCTTAAGTCGTTGTGATGCTGCCTTCCAAAAAAACTGCAAAATCATCATTTCGACCAAGGGACTGATGTTTCATTGATTATTTACTTACCTTGTTTTGATCCTTGTGTCTTGTTTTCTTGTCTTTTTTCTGCTATGTCTCATCTTCAACTGATTTGTACAACTGAACTACCACTCTCAAGTTTTTCAAATATAGCTCCCTCGTATTTCTATGCCTTAGTGGACAAAAATGCAATTCCGTTCAGTTGCACACATCAGTTGAAGAAGAAACAGAGCTGAAAACAAGACAAGAAAACAAGATACAAGGATCAAAGCAGAGTAAATGAATAATCAAACCAAAATGTCCGTGTCCCCTTGTTTCAACAAAATTTGGAGACAGAACCCCTTTAATGCTGAACTGCCATTGTTGATTCTTACGTTTTTGTGGCTGTTAAATTTATCTTTTCATCGCAGAAAACAGATTCCGATTTAAAAAATTACAAGCAACAGCAAGAAGATTTTGTCATCCGATATCAAGAGATTTGTAAAGTTGATGGTGAGGAATTAATCAATGTCTTATCATTTGTCTTGATTTGTTTGGGATACTATAAGTGAAAATGTTTTGGATTTTTTCCAGAAGAGCCAGACGCCCGTCTAAGCGCTTTAGAGTCTGCGCAGTATCGATCTCAGGGTCATCGCCCTTCATCCTTCCTTCGTGAATTTGCGCATGCCCCAAAACACTTCGCTCGCCCTATTGATCAGCAAGCTAATCAGAGTTAACGTCTTTCCCATTGTAATTTACAACAGGGGGAATTTGCAGTATCCCGAACAATAACGTACTTCATACAAGGACTTAAAACAAAGGCCCCGGTAAGCTAATGTACTTAACAAACCTAATGTACTGGTACTGTTGAAGTGTTCATAATAATGAGTCAGTTGTTTTGGGCTGTTCTTATACTTATTATCCTGCAATCCTTCAATCTATGGGATCTCTGCTCCCCATGTAAGGAGAGGGAATTGCTGGGATTTTCTCAGCACAAATAGTTGAAAAAACATCTATTAGAAGCTATCAATTTTTCATTTTCAGGGGAAATTGCCCAAGCTAGTTCACTCCCTGATCGGCAAAAGCAAGAACAGGTGTGTACCAAACAATTATAGTGATTTGAGTCATATACTTTTAGGCTTTTGACCTCGCTTAAGGAGCAGTCACTTTTAATCCTGGGTACCAGGGAGGAGGATAATTTCGCACAATGACTGTTCACATGATTCATCATTTCCAGCTGTCTGTTAATTTTCCTTATTCTCCTGTTAATTGTCAAATTCTGAATTTGTTTACAGATGGTTAGGCTTCAAAAGAGGAAAGTAGATGTCGAGAATATGCTGAAAGAAAAAGCATTGCAAATTTTGAATGATCGAGAGGTATGAAATAATATTTTTATATATTTTCAAATTGTAACTCATTGCATCAAATAGCAGTTGATATTTCAGTCATATTTCAGCTGAAACTCTGCTATGTTATTAGTTTATCACTGCCTAGCATCTCATGTCTCTTGAAGAATTGTCGGAATAAATTGCAAGTTAGAGCACCTTATGTTGTAATTCTCGTGATTCAGCATCGTGATTCCCAGCCAAATTTCAAGCTCCCAAAACAAAACTCTTTCATTCGAATATAATCAAGGTTACAATGGAGGGAAAGGTGGGATGGGGCTGCCTGTCGTACTTTGCGAATCTCTGTCTAAATGTGATTACATCATTCTTCGCTTAAGTGCGTTGTAGTCCCTATATTTGTATTCTAGTCAATATTGCAGTTTATCTTCTCAAGGGAACCTGAACACTTGTATATCTCAGGGGATAATAAATTTGTTTAATCTTTGTCAGTTCAGGAATCTGAAATACATAATGGCGAAGTCCAATGCTTTGTAATAGGTAAGAAGAAATCCTTGCCATAGTCATACTCTTAAAGGGTTTTAGAGGATCATTGACATTTCGCCCTTCATCCCTGCTTCATTGTGTTACTATCGTAATCTATGACAACGTATCTTTTGTAGAGAATATTTGTCCAACTTGAAGATCTAAGCCTCAAAGTTGATCAAGTATCACAGAAAGTGTACCAAGAATTATTTCTATGGAGAATGCATCAGCAACGATCTCTCAGTGGTGGAGAAAAGCCAGGACCCCTTGATGAGCTGCAGAATTGGTATGGTTTCGAGTTTGTCTTTTTTCATTCTCTCCATGGGTCTTTTTCTCAACATAGGCTTTGAATCTTTTGCTCATTTCCAAGGTATTTACAGCCGTTCAGCCTCATCTCGTTGGACCAATCAGATTGCTAGCCTTTGGACAGTTGTTGCTGTTGTTGTTAATTTATTTTGATCCGATATTATTCATAGCTAACATCATATGCGATGAATACAAAGTTAACTAATCTATATTATCAAAATTATAATCTTCATATAGCTTACTGTTGAATGAAATTGATACTGCTGCAGGCTTTACATTTACATTCTGGGCCATACCAGGCACTACATTTGCATTCCGGACAGCCTTCATGCCTGATAAGAAAAGGAGACGAGAGCCTGTAGGAACAAGCTATATTTTTTGAATTCCATGTACATCATCTGACATACATACATTATCTGACTTACTGTTATTTGTCTCAAATGTCCTTACCACAACTGATGAAGTTGGCGTCGTTTATATATCTTAGGGTACTGCTACTTTAATACATTACTGTAGGACTTCAGTATAGCAATTTCAAGAAAAAGCTACAAAAAAGCTATCTACCTCAAGTCAGGTACAGTGTATGGAATTCAAAATGCAGCCCATTCCTAAGGTCACTTCATTCGCTTTTCCTCCTCCCCTTCTCCTAGACGAAGCCTGTTCAAAGGCAATCAGATGGCTTAAATTTCAATTGGAGTTGCAAGAAATATTAGGGATCTCATAAATTTCCCCACATTACCATTTTTTGTAAGACACAGCAAGTTCGCTAGGCTACTTGAAATTGCCAGAGATTTTCTGAAAAAATTTTATTTTTCAGATGTTGATTTACTATGGTTGCTCAAGGTATATTTGAAATATCTCAGTACCTCGAGAAATAACCGCATCTATGAGAGAGATTCTGTGGTTACCTTTTTTCTTGATTTCTCTATTTTATCTAAATCAGATTTTTTCCGAAATTGAGAGATTTTTCATTGTTTTTAGGTTTGAATCATTAACTGACACTCTATGGTCGATGTATCAATTGTGTACCCAGGTATAATTTGAGTATAATTTGAGTCTCTCTCAAAATGTAATCCCCATACAAGGATTAAGCTTTGCTACATCTCCACCTCTTAGTTTTACTCATTTTTGTTCTTGTAGACCAATCGATACCATTCTGCTTGCTCCATAAGAAAGATTGATTTTGTAAAAGATCTCTCATTGTGAAAACCTTCATAATGAAGCAAATTTTGTGCTAATTTTTGTTTGCTTTTAGCTACTTGATGTCTCATTTCATTTTTCATTCGTTATTCTCGGTAACCCCGTCGGCAAAGGCCGCTTTTCAGGGGACCGTGAAAAAATTTAACATCTACAATTTACAAGTAAAATAATCTACAAACGAAAATGAATAGTCAAATTACAAAGCTAATTTAAAATCAAAACCAAAACATAATTATCATACCATGATTGGCAGGACAGAATCAGACCGGCGGACCAGAGCAAATCAGACCCCACGCCCACCCTGAAACACCACACTTCATTACAGCACCTCGTGGCAGGCAAAGAATCCAGTTGACCCCAGTCCAATGAAACTGCATCCCGCCACCCATGATTAAGCTTTAAAGTCTTGTAGCAAACTTTCTAAATTTTTCAGTTCAAACTGTTATTTGATGCGTTACCAATCATCAGAGATGGGGATGAAAAAGAAAAAGTTGACAAAATCTTGGAGAGATCTGTTTCAAATTTAACAACACTCATACAAAGGTGGGTCAGTTTCACTTCCTGTGCTAAGGCAACTGCTATATTAACGAACTTACTGCTTCACTAAACCAGGACTCAAAGAATTATTTTCTTTTCTGGTAGCAAGCTAAGCAATGTCGTTTCTTCCTAACACATTTTCTTCGTCTTTCCAATTATACTGCCCCATTCTGACCCTTTTCTCTTCTCTCAATCTTTCTTTCCTTTCCTTACATCCCCTTTTTTATTTCTTTCCCTTCTCTTCCCTTTCCATACATTTCTTTGTCCTTTTTCCCTTTTTCCTTCCCGGCAAGTTTGAGCTTTTCAGCTACTTTCCTTGTAGCGCCGCTGCCACGCTACTTCATTTTTTTGAGCCCTGCACTAAACGTTGGTTATATCAGATAGTTATATCGAACAATAGCTCTGGTCCTTTTGAAGGATTTTGAGACGATGCCTTTTAAAATCGCTTGTAATTTGAAAACGATCCGGCTGATTGTGACGAACTGACTTTCTCATCAAAGTTGATGTAGTTGCTGCACAGGCAGAAAATTCTTTGAGAACTATTGGTTTTTTAAACAAGTAAAGATTTTTTAATTAACCAGTATTTATTGTATTTGCTGTCTTCAGATCCTTCATTGTCGACAAGCAACCGCCTCAAGTTTTAAAGACGCAGACAAAATTTCAAGCATCTGTGAGGTGAGTAGATTATCGGCTGTATTTGCTGGACGGTTAAGTTTCGTAAGCGTAATGTGCTGAAATATTCCATCCAAATTGAAAAACAAAATTATTACTTTCAACTTGCATCATTTTGTGTTTCACTTCCTAGCTGTTTGCAATTTTTCGCTTGTTCCTTTGACTTCTATTGCTCTTCCTTTCCGTTGGGTTGTTTCGGCATAAACTATCGTCAGTCGGTCTTTTACAGACACACAGTTTATTGTCTATCTGATGTGCAAAGTGCTACGTTTCTTTGGAAATTTTTTCATGTTCTGTTAGGTTGACTTTTGAACGTTGATTTGTATAATCTTCATCGGCATCACTCTGCTTTCCCAGCATAACAAGTTGAAAACTATTAACCATGTTTTTGCCAGAAGCAGAATTGATACCATCATTTCGAATGCATGCGGGAGCACCGTTTGTTTAGTATATTTTTACAGTTAGCAGGAGATTATTCTTAAAACTCAAGATATGTGAAAAGATCAAGTAAGAAATGGAGAACATGCAAATAGAATACAATTTTGTTTTGCGGTTAATCGATTTATTGGAACAGCCTTCATAAACAGATCGTCCGGAACATACCACCGTCCGGAAAATCTGCCGATACCCGACAGCTTTCTCAGTACAGGGAAATACATGATGTTTCATCCTATTGTCCCATGAACATTTTGCTCCGCAATTTCGAAACTTGGTGGTATAATGGGTGCCACTTGCGTGTTAATTAAATCAGTTATTACTCTCATCTGCGTAGGCTACGTAGTTGGGATTCAAACGAAACTTGAACGGACACTGAAGTTGATGGCTTTGGAACAAGATATGACATATTTTACGTTATTTGATAAATTTTTGGAATCAAACTACAAAAATTCATCAATTTATTATAATGATAAGTTAATTTTTGTCCTTAAATCTGAGGACCAATATTGTAAAGCCATGTTTATTTCAAAACATATCATCGTTTATTACAAATCCAACAGTTCCTTGGCTTCTTATCATGTCTAATGCCTGCCAAGCACAGGCTCTCCTCCACAATTGATAATTCGATTAGGTTCACTCATGAAAAATCATAAAACCCTCAAGAACGATATACTTCATCTTTTCTAGACTGCTGGTTGGCACAAAATTGAACTTGCAAATGAGTTGCCCTGAAGTTACAACTACTATTCTCAGGTATGGTAAATAAGATTTAAAAGCCGGTTACTGTATGTGGTCGTTTGGCTTTTGATTTAGACTTGTGATGATGAGTCCCTTGTATCCCTGCAGTGCGTGCACGTTGATCAGCAGCGACTCATAATGACACAGTGAAAATGCTAACTTTATTTTCTGCAGTCATCAATGGAATTATGATGGAATTACGGCCTTGAATCTCGAATCCCGTGGGAATGTTTTCAATACTTCAATCGAATCGAAAATTCTATCACATTTACCGTAACAATAGTAATTCACAAAACTCGCAATCTGATTGGTACTCTAGGAAACTCAGATTTTGGGACTAAATAGGGTCAGGTTTTTCAGAGTAATGTTATGAGTCTCTGTTGACTGAAGCGCCATCATCAAGTCAAAGAGCACAGGGAAACAAGGAATTCCAGGTCGTAAGTCTACTCTTGATTGACTTTCAGATTTACGCAGTTTCTTGAAAAGTGGCCCTTGTTTTTTCAGGTACATCAAATTTCAATCAAATTTCCAAAATATCTTCGCTTAATGTTCAAATAGAACTTTGTTGGTAGGACTAGCAACTTGTAGTTTGTATCATGTATATACATTATTTGTTTTATTCTACGTTTACTATGTACATTGTATTCTCAAATGTACTTAGGTAAATTTGTCAATGAAAACTGAAGCTGATGGTCACATTTTGATTCCTGTCTCATTTTAGTGAAAAGCAAGCAAAAGAACTAGTTCATGGCAAAACGATTGAGTAAGTTATGCTGATAATTCTTGACGACTTCTTGAAATCTTTTGAGTAGGGTCTCAGAACAATTTTGCGCCCATTACGTTGGTCATGCCAAAGGCTTTTCATATCAGGAACTGTAAACAAACTGGCTTTGTATAGTTGTCTTTTTAGCCTAAAACTGTAGCACCAGATAGATATTTGGAAAATTGCAAATCTTTGAAAATTCGAAGTCTTTTTAGATTTCAGATTATCTATTGAAATCTGATTTATATCGTAATGTATAGGCACAACAATTAGTTATTTCATACAGGCACCATTTATGATTACCTTGTAAATATAAATCTGCTTTGGAACTGCAGTCCGAAATAGAGTTCCTTTTATATCTTAATTATTTTGTTTTCATTTTACAGAGAAACTGGTAACTGCGGAGAAATACTGAATAACAGAGGGGTAAATAGGTTTTGCTAGTATTGTATTGCATTTCTATTCTATATCAGTCTTCACTTATTTAGGCATGGTAGCACAGACTCCTTTTAGGGGCGCCTTGGCAAAAAGGCATCCACAAATTAATAAAAATGAATCAGTATACATGATGGTAACGGAAAAGCATTTTTATTACTATTGTTAATGTATTTTTTCCAAAAGAGGCAAGGGAAAGGGTGGCTGTTAAAGATTGAATTTAAGGCGATTCCCAGTCTTAGGTTAGACTTATGCCTTTTCGTCCCTTGTTTCCCTGCGTTCTTTGACTTGCTGATATCACTTGGTCAAAAGGGACTCATAATGTTACACTTATCTAATGGGCCCACTTTTTCAAAATGGCCTAAAAAGGTGGGAGTTCTCGTACACTCAACAAATCGCTTCAAAATCTGGTTTAAAGAGCTCGAACATTGAAAAGCGAAGTTTTAGTACAAAGAATGATTTTGTGTTGACCTACAAAGCGCAAAATGCATACGTTTCAGGCAGTAATCTTCCTCTGTAGAAGCAAAATTGATCCATCGAAGCTGGGAGAACTCCAGGCTGCTTCAACCGTTCTTTAAGAGCAACAACAACAACAAAATTCTGAATAGCGGCCCCTGATTGGTTAAAAACTGAATTGTAGCGATTTGATTGGTGAATACGGAACCACCCTACGCGGGCCTAAAGTAGGCCCACTATTTAAGAGTAATATTATTAGTCCCTCCTGACCAAGAAACGCAGGGAAACAAGGGACGAAAAGGCATCAGTCTAGTCTTAGGTCTGTGAAAAAATATAGCCTTTTGCCAACCTATTGTTAGCTTTCTACGAAGGCAGCGAAAGATCAGTTTCAAAATTTCTCAGCTTCCGACACTGCCTGTCGAATTTTTGATAACGAAGTTAGGAAGGTATTCAGGTACGAGGCCATTTCATGATTTGTACATAGAAGTTGCTTAAACACTCTCTCTTGCTGGGAGATGGAATCCGTACCATAACTGGATATTTACCACTGGATATGTCACATAATTAATTGCATAATAAAAAACATGAACATGATTGTCGTCTTGATCCTCGCTCTATATTTCTTAACTAAGTTACGTTTTCCCCCTGTACCATAACTGCATTTGCGTAATGAGATAATGATCATGCCTTCCCAATTCAAAAGATTTCCAGAAACTGTTCAGCACAGATACAACCAGAAAGGCACAAAATTCTGGTATGTCCATTTTGAGCTTGTAAATGACCCATTGCTTAGCTTTCCCGCTCTTTGTAAAGATGCTGGTTGAATACCTTTAACCTTGTATATCTTTAACCTGTTCAGATTTATTTCTGTTTCCTTAGGTTATGGAATACAATCAGCAGATGTGTGCACTACATGCAGACTTCAAGAATTTAGTAAGATTTTTTGTGATACCTCTACGTGAACTCACATGATGCAGCTTTTGCAGGAACTCGCAACCTCTTGTTATTAATGTTGAAAAATGTTATGTTTCAACGATTTAATTTAATGTAATGTAGTGTAATATAATGTAGTGTAATGTAATGTAGTGTAATTTAATGTAATATAATATAATGCAATGCAATGCAATGTAATGTAATGCAATGTAATGTAATGTAGTGTAATGTAATGTAGTGTAATTTAATGTAATGTAATGTAATGTAATGTAATGTAGTGTAATGTAATGTAATGTAATGTAATGTTAAATGTAATGTTGTCGTTACTGCATTACTGGTAGTCAGAACTTCAGAAGTTGGTCTGCATGCAGAGTTACCCAAAAACTGCTACTTCTTGGAAAGTCGTTTTTGACTATTTGCCTTGACATTCCAGAATATTCTTTGGGAAAATCATTTGGAGATAAACTGTATTCCATATTTCAATAAATGGCAATAAAGTTCAATAAATGAGTCTTGTATCAAAGCTAACCTGCATTTAAATTATGCTTCTTGCTTTTATCCCTTAATATCCAAGATTTTATATTTTCTGAAAGGTACCTACGAAATCACAAAATAGTCTTTTGATAAAATATCAAACGGAGTCACGTGGTAGTCGCGCTACCAGGGAGGTAGCTGAAATTCTCAAACTTCTCAGGAAGGAAGAAGGGAAAAAGGAAAAGAAAGGGAAGGAAAGGGAAAATAAGGGAAAGAAATAAAGTAAGGGAAGGAGAGGAAGGGAAAGAAAGAAGGAAACTGGATAGAATGGGGCTGCATGTAGGGAGGAAAAAGAAACGAAAGTGACAGGTATATGCTGCCAGGAAAGTAAAATTTTTTTAAGCCCTGAATATACTTTTGCCCAAAATAAAAGGTTTCAAGCTATGATCACTTCCCTATACACAGAAAATTTTAAGATCAATATAAGTCGACCTGTTTTTTGCAAGATTTTGCCGTATTTGTGCAGTTTCTACCCTATCTTGCCGTTTCATTCCTAGAAGATTGCGTCGTATTTTTGATTAGCCTAAAACCTCAGAGAATTTTTGATTAGTTTAATGTACCTTCAGTTAAAAAACTTCACATCTAATCGCGCTGTTCTCCTGCAGTCATTAAAGAAAATTAAAAGGCAAGACAGGAAAGGACAGGAGGTAACTAAGTATATTCATTATTCTTTTCTAGTAATGAATGAGTCAATGGAAATTTTAGGCTTTTATCAGCCTGTTCGCATTTTCAATTTTTCATTAAAGTCCAACTGATAATGTTTGTTGTGTATCCTTCATATATCTAATCAAAATCGGTTCTTTCATGTTCAAGTTGTGGGCATTGTTATGAAAATGGCTTTTTCAAAATCCTTCCAACCTAATCCTAACCAAATCCTAAGATGACAACTGACGTTTTCTAGCGTTGGAGCTTCACTGTAACCTCAGCTGAGCACTCTGTTCTGTTGATATATAATATCAATTAAACATCGTATTGCGTAAAGTTGTATTTTTAAATTTCTCCTTGTAAAATAATCTGCTCTTACTAATTTGTATACAGCTAGGGTTTCCTTCTGGCGTCACTCTCCCACAATCCCGGACAAAACTCATGAGAGGCCCTGCTTTTTAGAGGAAATTTTGAGTTGGGATCCCCCCGCCCCCCATTGCAATGTTGGAAGCCGGTGTAAATGTCACAGATGAGTTCACAAGTATGTGTTCTTCAATCTACCAACATTGCAAAGGGGACAGAGGACCATTAACTGTCACAGGTGATAGTTTAATGGGAGGAAAGGCATCCGTTAACACAAAACTCATCTGTCTCGACGAGTTTTTTTTGGGATTGTAGTTTCTATCAGTCCGCAACTGAAATATTAACATATATGACCTTGTGCTATTTTTTAGTCTGTATTAGAAGCAAAGAGTTGTTTGGTGTTTTCAGCTGCTATTACGATTGGTGGAGAGAAACTACCTGTCATGGTGAGTGTTATTTTTAAACATGAAAATGTAATTTAACTTTTGTTTTTGATAATTTGTGTTCTGAAGTTCAATGGGCTGAAATATACATATCCTGTTGCAACGGGCTGAAATATGCATACAATTGAGTTATTGCATGGAATTGGGATTGTCTCTGATGCACTGGAATAATTGGCTGGGCCCAAAATTTACTGCATTTATTCGGTTCCAATCGATATTGCGTCTCAGAGTAAACAAAGGCTAGCACGGCCAGAGAACTTAAAGATGCCCTATGTAGATTTTGAAACAAAAGGAACTCTTTGGAGGTCATGTATAAGCCCTGAAAGACATTGTATGATTTCATTGTAGGATCCTCAAAAATTGCAATTAAGCTTTCAGCTACCCAGTGCCCCCATAGAGTATTAAGCTAAAGAGGCCTATTAGCAATTTTCAGCAAAATGATTAACAAGATTATTTGTACTACTTGTCGTATCAATGATGTAAAATTATTTTCCTTTTCAGTGTATGTCAGTACCAGTTGTTGTGGTTGTGCATGGCAATCAAGGACCAAACTCAGAAGCTACGATATTCTGGGACAATTTCTTTTCAAATCCGGTAGGATTATCCAACTTTTCAGAAAAATCAGTACCCTTCACAGCTTTGCAACAATTTCAGTGTACATTTTAACTATTAAAGTGATTAACCTGAGTTAAAAGATGAGATTTCATAGTGTTGTAAGTAACCTATTGTGTTTGATTATTCAGCGTGTGGCGAAAAAGCAAAACCATAGGATATAATGGCTTTTCAGGTTTCTCTTTGTCCAGTTTATAGCAAGGCGTCGTATAGTTCAAGTCATTCACTTTAACCTTTGTTATGCAAGCTAGAAGTCCTATTTTCTTTGATTGGTCACGACAGATTTGAGATTTTCTTTCGTTTAATTGATACTTAAACCAAAACCCCCTTCGTCGCCCAAACCAGGACTCAAAATTACAGACACAAAAACTGGACTAATTTTCCGATCTGCTTTGGTTTTCTGTCGCGGCATTTACTGTCTTTGAACGGATACCAATTTGTTCTTGTATTTTTCCGTCAATGCTCATTCCTTTTGATTCAGTAGTCACTAAGATACCTATACGCACCTTGTTGAATGTGAATTAAATTTACAATTATGATGTTTATTGTCATAGGATCGAGAGCCATTTGAAGTACCAGAAGAGGTTGACTGGAATGATATGTCATATGCTTTAAATGCTCGTTGGGGCATGACGGCCGAATGTGATTTAACCAAATCTCATCTTGAATATCTTGGCGCTAAGCTTTTTCAAAGTAGGTTTATGATTATATTCAGGGCTCGCATTTTTTGTACTTCCAGACGTATAATATACCCGTGTGACGTATAATAAACCCTATTTGTTTACCATTAGAGGGACTGGATCATATGTTGCCGCACTTGTCTATTGTGTTCTGCACAAATGTCGGTGGATGGGGTTGATTTAACCAAGTCTTACCTGGAACATCTTAACGGTAAACTTTTTTACAGTAAGCCTATGATTGTGTTCACGGCTCAAATTTTTGGCTACTTCCAGCCATTTATTTGAAGCAGTGGCGGCGCCACGGGGGGATTGGGGGACTTGTTCCCCAAATCCCAAAATTTGGCAAAAATTGTCAAAGAAAAATGGCATAAAATCAGTTGGGTATACCTTTAGATTGAAAAATAACGTCAATATACCTACCCCCCCCCCACTTCTTTTGAATTTTACAGAGCTGGCGCTGCCACTGATGTGACGTATTATAGAACCCCAGTTGCTGACCATTAAGAGCACAATGTCGATTTTTCACTATCATGATGCCGTCCTAATCTAACTGATTGATCGACTTGATTGACACTATTTCCATCTTTTCAAAATTTTGTAAATCGCAAAAGCTGTGGAGGAGCTGTAGCTTTATATTTCGTCATTTTTACACAGTTGCCTAAGATGGGCTACAGCTTAAAGTCTGAGACCTTGTTCGAGTCAATCTGACAAGTGACTGCAAATGTATGGCAGAGGAAAGGCAAAATAAGTGGTTGATTCCAAAACAGCACTTCTGTTATTCTCCAGCAATGTCATAATCAAGAGGTGTTTCAAAGAAAGAGTTCTAGTGTCATTTTCAAATTTTCTCTGCATTCTTCAAGTGTTGACCGTATTGTCTTACGGATAAACCACGCTATTAACATTTTGAAAAGTTAGGAAAAATGTAAATATAATGCTAGAACCCTTTTCGTTGAGATTTGACTTCATTTTGAGATTTCTGGAGAACAGTAAAAGTGCCGATTTTGAAGCAACCACTTGCTTTGCCTGTCTTCCGCCATAAATCAGCAACCACTTTTCATATTAAGTCAAGCAATGTCCCAAACTCTAAGTTGAAGCCTGACCTTTGTAAAACCGAGACAGCTGAAGCTACACCTCTTCCACAACTGTCACGCAAACCAAGCAGAATCATGTTGAGACACCCCATATCAAGTCAATCTTACGTTTCTATGAATCGAGGCATCCAAATCTTACCACAACACGATGTATTATCCGATTTGGAATGCTTGGCAAAGCTTCGAGATTCAGTATAACCTTTGTCTCTTTATCAATTTTAGACTGTGACCAACTGCAGAATGATCGAAATAAGGTGTCTTGGCATGCTTTCAACAAGGTAGTAAAAATAACATTAAAAGCCAAAGATTTTGGATGTTGATATTTTCAAACTTTTAAACATTGATTTCTTCATTCGTGCCTTCCTTTATTCTATCCTTTCCTCTTTATGTTTTCAATATTTGTTCTCTTTGTCATCCTGTCTTCTTTCCATCTTCTGTCCTCTCATCATCGAAATCCTTCCTTGTCCATCATTACATTCCGCTTTCTCTCTCCGCTTTCTTTACTTCCTTCCAGACAAACAAGTCTCAGGCGAAGCTGCTGTGATACTTCACACACTTTTTCCACTTCTGCTTCGAAGTCACTCCATCATCCTCAGCCATGATCATTTGTGGAAATTCGTGTCCAAGAGCCCCTAAAATGAAGCACGATTTATGAAGTATGAGATTTTTGCATGAAATAAACTATAAATAACAAAAATGCAAAAATGAACTATAAAGATGTGGTTTTGAGTCGTTCGGAATTTATGTAAAAACTTCCGAAATCCGTGCAAAATCGTCCAAAAAATTCGTTGTCCGAAAATGTTTGTCCGAAATTAATTCGTCCGAAACTATTCGCTTTTAATTTATTCGATATCATTTCTTAGAGAAAATGTTTCATAATATTTAGATCTATAGACCCTATTCACAATGACGTCAGTTGTTTTGAAATGTATCATTCGCCGTGATATGATGTGGAGCTAAATATTAAAAGCGTGCATTTCTCAACAACGCATGCAATATTTTTGTAGGTGTATTTGCATCAAAATATGCATATTACAGATTCCTGGGATTCACCTCATCCCCCTCGAATTGATACTAATTTTGCAGAAGGTCTATTCAAAGATTTTTTCAAGCTAAATTTATGTACACTGAAGGGAAGCCTTTTCTATTTTTCAGGAGCCTCTGAAAGGTAGAAATTTTACATTTTGGGAATGGTTTCACTCTGGTATGGAAGTTGTGAAAAGACATCTTAAAGACCATTGGAACGAAGGGTAAGATTTATTTTATGTCGTAAAAGTAACAAGGTTATGTAAATTAAGTAAACTAACAGAGCATTTACATTTTTCCTAGGGACTTATAAAGAGTCAATTTTTTCTGACTGCTGGGAATTTCATTAATTCGCTAATAAACTTCGGACCCTTTTTTCTTCACGTTTTATGTCTCTTTTATTTCCCATGGGAAGGCTTTATTTCTTTCTATTAGAATCGTTCAGAATTTATTGATACAGAAAATTTCATTTTTGCAGTTATCTTGAGTTCATAATGCTTTATTTTTGCAGTTATCTTGAGTTTATGTCAAGAGATGATGCTCGAAGGAAACTGGAAACAACATACCCTGGTACATTTATTATTAGATTCAGTGATGGAGAAATTGGGGGTGTTAGCATTGCATGGGTGATTCAATGCGAGAGTAAGTAGTATATACAATATGCATCATTTAATTTCACTCAAAAGGCAAATCCGGTGCTTGCATAATTGTTGTTAGAAAGGAAAACTACCGACTGCTTAAGCAAAGTTTCAACTTTTTCTGCATTTGATGTCCGCAAAAGCTTTCAGTTTGTTAGCTGTTTCTTTGAATTAAAGTGCTTGAATGGTACAAAGGGTGATTTGATATAAATCTGCCTTGACAATTTTTGACATTTTGCTTCATTTCAAAATGGCAGCATTCATTAATTTTGAGGTTGTGACGTCATCAAATTTCTAAATTCTTAACCAGAGGAGCTTCGGATTTCAGCTTGCCACCATATTGTTGACCTTCATAACCTATGGCTTTCTTGAAGATTCTATCGATTTTCCTAAAGTAATCCAAGATTACTTGAATACTCCTCAGAATTCTCATGAAAAGAGCAAGGACGCAAATTAAGCCAGAAATCTCAAATAGCCAATGCGGGTTTGTACAAGGGAACGGAACTCGGAATTCAATTTACATGATGAGAACACTTATCGCAGGAAGCATTGATATTAAACAGGACATTTATGTCTGCATGATTGATTACTCAAAAGCATTTGACAAAGTACAACATGAACCATTTATGGAAATTCTGAAAGATCTCAACATCAAAGGTAAAAGCTGGAGATTAATAAGGAACATTTATTGGGATCAAAGTGCAACAATCAGACATGAAAACGAATTAGGGACATGGAAAAGTATCAGAAGAGGCTTGAGACAGGGCTGCGTATTCTCTCCAGACGGGTTTTCCATCTACAGCGAAAGAATAATGAAGAAAATAGAAGACATGCCAGGGGCTAAAGTGGGAGGGGTTAATATTAGCAATGTACGGTTTGCAGATGATACAGCACTCATAGCGAACACAGAAAAAGATCTTCAGGAGTTAGTAAACAAGATAAAAGAAGAGAGTAAATTATATGGCTTATCACTAAACAAGAAGAAAACATATACTATGGTATTCTCCAAAAAGAAAGAGATTCCAAAGTGCAGCATCAGGATAGATGGAGTAGAAGTTGAGCAAGTGAAGCAATTTATTTACTTGGGTAGTATCCTTACCTCAGATGGCAGAAACGAAGTCGAAATTGACAGAAGAATAGGAAAAGCAAAAAGCGCATTTGGACATATGACAAATATTCTAAGTAACAAAAAAATCTACAAATATTCTAAGTAACAAAAAAATCTCAATCCAAACAAGGCTTAGAACATTAAAAGCTTATATCTGGCCCATCATGAAATACCCTTGTGAAACATGGAACATAGGAAAAGAAGAAGGAAGGAAAATTGATAGTTTTGAATTTTGGTGCTACAGGAGAATGCAAAAAATCAGTTGGACCGAAAGGAAAAGTAACGATGAAGTGCTGAGGTCAGTGGGCGTAGAGAAAGAGTTACTGAACGGAATCAAAGAACAACAAATGAAGTTTTTCGGCATATAGTTAGAGAAGGAAACATAGAAGAATTGATCACAACAGGAAGAACTGAAGGCACTAGGGACAGAGGGAGACAAATAATAAAGCAGCTTGACAACATCAGAGGTTGGTTACAACTAGACAGGGGCTGCAAAGTAATTCACAGTTGCAGAGATAGAGAGCAATGGAGGTCCATGATCGCCCAAGCCATACGGCATGGCACCTGAAGAAGAAGAAGAATCCAAGATTTACGATGATTTAATTGTTTTTATTTCTGACTATTTTTTGCAAAAATAATCAGAATACCACAATTTTGAAAATAGTCAAGATATCAAAAAATTGCCACGGAAGATTTTCAGCAAATTACTTAAAGTTCCCTTCGAGCCATTCATTTCGGAGAGGAAATGTGATACAATTTTACACCCACCTTTTCAAAGATTTGAATTATTTGAGCCCCATGCTTAATAATTTGATATCTAATCGTAAAAATTTTCGTAGATGGTGATAGAGACATATGGAATCTGCAACCGTGGACTACTAAAGATTTCAATATCAGGTCCCTTGCTGACAGGTATGGCATTAATTTTGTTTTCTGGTGTTTCGCAGTGCACTTGTGAGATGCTCGTGTCTAGCGACGCACAGTTTTGGGAATATATTCAGGATTAGTGAAAGTGAACATTTGTTTGAAGAAAAGTGATAAACTGTTTTAGTCTGTAATTTTATTGCTCCGATTATTCTCTCAAACCTTGACTTATCAGTCAGCATATTGTCTAGGGGTAAATGACTATATTAAAGCTAACAGTGCAAACATAGTCCTATAGAGTGCTTCAAAGCAGTTTACATTTTCCGCCCATTTACATATGCTCCGTTCTTACTGGCAAGTTAAACCGGCTTAAACTAGAAACCAGGTTATCAGATAACCCGTTCTGACTGGTCAGTGCAACAGAAGTCATTTGATTGTTTTGAATTTAACGTGGTCAAGATAAAGTTGGTTTAACTATGTCATTGTGTGAGAATGGTTTCAGCTAGGTCATCACAGTTTCTTTCAGGCATCGAGCTAAGAACATTTATCTGTGACCTTCATTTGGAAGCTGATGACACAAGAGGATACACCACTCGTGGGCTTTCATGAAGGCCACGTCGATGCTTCGTGTGTTCTTCGGCTTGGAGTCTTTGTTGCTAAATACAAAAGACTTCGTAATTATTTATTTCTCATTTCTAGGATCTTCGATTTGGATCAGCTGAAATTTGTCTATCCGAATATCAAGAAAGAAAACGCTTTTGGCAAATTTCGATCACAAGATTGTAAGCAAAATTTTCTAATATTTAAATGCTAGAGTTGACAACTGCATTTGGAACATTAAACTGTGTTGCTTCGATAGGGGCATCAATTATGTCTTGTGTTAGTCACTTTTTTATGTGACAGGAGATTTCTAATTCCCCAAAAAAATTCAATTTCAATTCACTAACACTGCAAGGCTAAGAGTGAAATGCTCCAAATATGTTTTTTACATACAGTAGAAGTTTATGCATTTCCAATGCAGCAGAAATAAATGGACTGCGATATAGGGTAAGATGTGGGGTAATTTAGGCCTACATGAGGACTTGGGTCTTTTTCCTTTATTCGTTATTAAAATGATCATAAACTCAAAATCTGATGCATTTCTTAATTGATGATAAAATCTATGCTGTTTAAAGTTGTTTAAGTTGTGTTGAAGAATTATTGGATAATTGCTAATGCTTTAGTTAAATTTCTAGCAAATAGACTCAAATAACCCCCTTAGACCCAAATTAACCGTTCCTTCTCTTGCTGTCTAATGTAAGATAGTCATAAATGATAGCTCCTCGCCATTTATTGTCGTTTGATTGATCAACTTTGAAGAACAATTCCTTTTGTTATCATTCAAATTAGGCCAGTTGCATCTTCGACTCCGTTTATACGCTTGAATGGAAAGAAACCCAATTTAACTGAACGTTCGAGACTTTTTATAGCAAGATGTTCTTTTTGTGCAGATTATTCTGGTGCGCCTGATCCAAATGGATATGTTATGGCTGGTATCATGGCTAAAATAAAGTGAGTTTTTGTTTGCTACAAATTAGAATCTTGGTTAGATCTTTATTCGAAATCAGTCAAATTACCATCATGTGAGTCTTGTTTGCTAATTGAAATGTTTGTCAAATATTTACATTTGTATATTCCTACATTTTGTGATAATTTTTAATTAAGGTGGATGTAACATGGGGTAGTAATTGTCTGTTGCTCCCTGTGTCCTTAGAATATTGTATAATTGTATAATGTTTAGAAAGTGAAGTAGGTTGTCACATGTTTTATAAGTTTTCAGATCAGTTCATATAAGCTATGCTTGCTTTCTTGGTCTAGGCTTAAGATCTTCGAGTCAAAAATTTGTTTTTGTAATGTGTAAGCCAAAGTTGGATTATTTTAGATGATCTTTAGAATGTTTGGAATTTGTTTCTTCGTTTTTTTAAATCTAAGCATGGTGGATACGCTGTTAGCAAATGCATTTTCAGCTGATCATGCTGACAACTATGTGTCGAGTGCAATGATAGAAACTAAAATGAAAGCAAAGTAATTGAGTTATTGATTGCTGTAAAATGTCGAACTTTTATACCACTATTACGTTTATGGTTTTGTGATCTTCGAACAAATTCCTAAATTTCTATCTCATCTCATTTAGTTACAATGAAAAGAAAGCTCCTGCTGGTTCAAGGATGGTAAGTAGTTCCAAAAATATTTTATTTGAATTATTTCTTTTAGGCAGCTTAGTTGTTAGATACGCCTGTCCAACGAAGGAAAGCATTGAATTTGCAACAAGCAAGTTCTCTTTTTAAAGGGTCTGTCTCATCCAGCATGCCTTGCACGTGTTGGCCCTTGGTTTCCCTTTGTTCTCGCCAAAAACAAAGCCAGCCTAAAAAGGAGACCACACGTGCAAGGAATGCTGGATAAAACAGACCCTTAAAATTTCATGCTATTTTCTGAAAATTTGAAAGCTTGAACCCCAACAGACTTGTTAATTCCGATGGCGTAGTACTGAATTTTTAGTGTTCTTAACACTGAATTCATTAAAATTCCCATAGTGCAATGACACCCCTTTTTTCCAGAGATAGGTGGTTCTACTGTAGGTTGGTGTATAAATCCTTGAATGAGCTTGCACCTCCTTACTACATGCAGTCAGTGTTTCTCAAACTGTCCCATTCTTTCAATCAGACACTGGGTACCAGTAATGACCTCAGGATTCCATTGTGTAAGACCTCAAATTTGCAACGGAACTTTTCATATCGAGTGGTTTTTGGCTGGAACCAATTGAACTATGAAATCAAAACTGCTCCTTCGCTGGCTACTTTTCAAACAGAGACTAAAAGCGTTTTTTGAGAGATCAAAGAGGTTCCTAATCTCAGTCAGCGTTCAGCACATACGTCTGACTTTCGAGTCCTTTCCTTTTTATATTTTTCTGTTCTTTTCTATAGAACCCTTCAGTTGATTTGTTATTTATATGTAATTGAATTTGGTATGTTTCTAAGAAGGGCACATTGAAAAGCAGATTATTAAGAATCTACTGGATTTTTTGTATTTAACCCCGTTGAAATAAATCAAAATTAAAAATCAAATACTGAAATACCACTCCATTCGCTGGTAGCACTGTGGACCCAAAAATTAATGAGAATTATTTCATTGTCAAAGGTTCATTTTTGTCAAATTTTTTGAAAATTTTATTGATGAAAACTGGACCCAACGTAACAAGCCCTTAATCTCTTTTTGGAGGAAAAAGTCCAGATGCGCTATAGTACCGTGAAACTCCTATTAGCTCCCTCTGTATTAACCCCCCTCTCTGATAAGCCACTCCCTTCAAAGCCAAGACTTTAAATAACGCCCCTCCACTTATATCAACTGTTGAAGGTTGCAATAATTTCCCATTTATTTAGCCACATAAGTTTGCATATTAATTTTAATAAGGTTTGGGATAAACACGGAGTTTGTGGATTTGAATCAAAGAATTGTATGCTGATTCCGCAAAATATGGAGTGAAAGAACTAAAAAGCTGTCATCTGTATCCTTACGATATGACGTTGTGAATAAGCCCCGCTCTCCAACAAGCCCGCTCTTTAATAAGTCCCCCTCTTTTTATGCTCCCTCTGGAGTCTATAACATTAAATACGTTCCCACCAACAAGGGCAGATTTTGTAATACAATAGCATCAGTCTCTTTGGTTCACACGTCAATTCAAAGCGATTAGCGAATGCAGACAAAAGAAATTCTCTCAAGCAGAAATTGAAAACAAACGAAGCTGCAATTTTGCCCTGAAACCAGTACGGCAAACTCTCGTTTGGTGCGGGCGAAGGGAGGTTTTTAAGAGAAGGTATGTGCTTATAACGACAGAAGAAGGGTAAATCTAAGGTTCTGTCTCGCGGATTTTTTTTATTTGATTCAGAAACCGAGCAGAGGGCATTACAATTTCTGCATATTTGTTGCTCAGATGTACGCAGTCACTCCTCTGCTCGGTTTCTGAATCAAATTAACAAAATCCGCGAGACAGAACTTTAGATTTACCCTTCTTCTGTCGTTATAAGTACATACCGTCTCTTAAAAACCTCCCTTCGCCCGGACCAAACGAGAGTTTGCCGCACTGGTTTCAGGGCAACTTTGCGGCTTCGTTTGTTTTGAAATTCTGCTTGAGAGAATTTCTTTTGTCTGCATTCGCTAATCACTTTGAATTGAGGTGTGAACCAAAGCGATTGATGCTATTGTATTACAAAATCTGCCCTTGTTGTTCCCAGCCCATAGGCTTAATAGAGCGTTTACGGTATATATTGCTTGCGTTGATCTTTGGACTTTTTCCTTAGAGTAGAGATTCAAGTTTGATTTGCGGATTGTCTTATACTAAGAGACTTCAATCTCTTTCTCGTAGTAACCATGCTATCCCTCCGTCATAGGACTCATTGCCCTCACCTTCATCCTCATGTGAGCCCATAAATCAGCTTGGCCAGCAACAATGGATGAACATGACCACGGATCCCATGATGAACCAGATATGTGAAGCGGAGCAGCAAGGTGGCGCCACTGTGCAGCCTTATGATAACGATGAAAGCTGGCTAGATGAACAAATTGACTGTATGATAGACAGTGGCCATGATGCCACTCCAAGCGTCGCAGATTTTGTGCGCAGTTTAGATCTGAATAACATGAATAACATGTATAGAGATTGAGGCAGGTAACACGAAAAGCTGATTATCGAAAAGGTGGAAGCGGTTGCTGCATTTTCCCATAATTTATCACACTGTTGAACGCACACATGAATGGGTCACATCACAGAGAGCCCCCTTAAAGAGTAGTAGAAATGTAAACGAAATGCAGCTTTTGCAAATGGGACATGGACAAAGCATTGCATCTGCTGCTCCTTCGCAGATGCCGCACTTCATCTATGTCTTACTCGCAGAAGCCACGTTCCGTTTAGTTTCTACTGCCTTATAAGAGGGCTCCCTGTGATCACATGATCAAGGTACATACATATATACATACATACATACATACATACATGGTAATAATTGAGCTTATCCACAATAATTGTGGCTCTTCATCTCTTAAAAATAACTAAGTTTTGTTACACATGATATTGCGAAAGAAAATTGGTTAAAAGCATTAAAATGTTAAAAGGTTGAAAAAAGGTTGAAAAAAGGTCCAGCGTATCTTCCCGCTATGTTTTGCTTACGTTCTTAATATTCATACCCCCTTTGCCAAAGCTACAGGCAGTGTTGACTTGCCTATTTGAAAAGTACTTGGTAAGTTGTTCAGTTGGATGGTGGAACATTTGAATGGAGGTTGGAGTTATGATTGTTCTCTGTTGCGTCTTGATTGCTGCTATCTTGCTCATCACTGTCCTCTACATCATCATCATCATCATCATCATCATCATCATCATCATCATCATCATCATCATCATCATCATCATCATCATCATCATCATCAACATCATCATCATCATCATCATCATCATCATCATCATCATCATCATCATCATCATCATCATCATCATCATCATCATCATCATATTCACCATCATCATCATCATCATCATCATCATCATCATCATCATCATCATCATCATCATCATCATCATCATCATCATCATCATCATCATCATCATCATCATCAGCATCATCATCATCATCATCATCATCATCATCATCATCATCATCATCATCATCATCATCATCATCATCATCATCATCATCATCATTAACACCATCATGTTTATCTCTTTGTACAATGTACATTTAGGAATGCTCGTGATAAATTTTACATGAAACGTTACAATATTTTAAATCATTTCTCGATCAGGGAGCTGAACTCTCTTCTAATCTGCATCACTTTTTGCACCTGCAATTTCGATACACCTAACGGTTTTTCTACGTTTAGCGATCTGTTCCTGGCATACTTCTTACAATCATACGAAAAGAGTAGTTGCTTCTGAGTATGGTTGTTTGGCAATCGGGTAGCTTATGTTAGGTATTTCAAATGCTGGACATCACAGAAGTTGGATATGCAAACTTCTTTGTTGCGGATTTCCGTACGAAACTGAATTGAACTTCTGCGTAATATGTAGATTGGGAGCTTGCATGCTAGCCATATGTGTACCCCTTGAATGGAGTCAGCTGTGATTCTATTGAGATTTTACAATGGAATGCAAAAGAGTGTGAGCAAATGCCCCTCGCTGCCATCTTTTCAGTAATTGGTTGTTGAAAATTGATAAAGTTATACATTATTTCCCAGCATTTTAGTGAAGTGGTTAAAGCCGCATTAGTTTACTTTAGCAAAGTGACATGAGTCAAGTTGAAAAATGCATGGACGAGAGAACCTTTCTCTTGCACAATGACAGGGTTTGTGCAAAACAAGTCATGTGGGCTAAAATTTTATGTTTTATTTTTTAGTTGTGTACATTTTCTTGTTCTCATCATGTCTTAAGTTTTGGAAGGAGACAATAAGGGAATTTGTATGTTTTGAACGATAATAGAGACTTTACAAAACTAAGACGGCAACGCCAGCGAGAATGTCGTCTGATATTCGGCAAAGCAAGTATTGTTTCCGTACGCTACCTCAAAAAATATCATACAAAAGGCCAATATGAGGCCTCCTATAACTCAGAAATGCCTGAAAACCGTATTTTTCTTTGACGACAAACATTTTAAAACACTGAGTTTTTCTTCGGAGGCCTAGATCTGGAGTACAGAACGCCAGAAATGAAGTATCCAAGTCATGAAATTGAAAAGGACAACTTCAGAGTCTCTCAAGGGATGGAAATTCGAACGAAAAACAAGGAATCCTTTGAATCGAAAGTACTGAAACAAAAACAACATTGCATTGCAGTTGCCGTTGCTATCGTTATCTCTTAAACTCCCTAATATTAGATGGTAAAAGTGAATGGAGTAGTGTTAAACGCTTGAGATCCTTTAACTGGGACACAAACAATTAACTTCATGTTATAACGTGCAAATCATAGATTTGCAGGAAGTTCACTGTGCATAAACCCTGTCGTAAACTTGAATTGACCTCTAAATATCTTTTGCTTGTGTGTTAACCATAGATGATCCTATTTGATCTTTAAATAGCCATTGTTACTCAAGGTCCTTTGCAGGCATTCTCAGACTTTCTGAAATTTCAAATTTGGCCAAAGCGGAGGTCAAGGCTTTTTTCGATATTTAAAGTAGGCTGAACAGATTTGTAGGCCTACTATGCACGCCGCGTCCAGGCATTGGATCCCTGGCTTAACATCCCTTTCAAAGGACGTACTTCAGTAAATGAACAGAAAGAAACTTCTGCTTAGACCAACTTTGATTTTTAGACCGACTGAATTTACAGCATGCCCACAAAGTACTTTGGGTGACAAGGGCTCTTTAAGCGCTAGACAATATATGTAAATAAAACAGACAAATTTGATGTATGCTTAGTGTTTTGGTAGGTGCATAGATCTCAGTAGTGTAGGCGAAGTAAGCACTGTTGCTGCCAGTGAAGTGTACAAAAGCAAAACCTAAAAATTAGAGTTCAAAGGTCCTTTGAAAAATGTCCATGATATCGCGTCACTGATAGGTTGGCTGTTGCTAAAAAGCTCTGATTTCAGGTGAAATCTAAATTTTGCGGCCTTGGCTCGTTTCACCAGTTTTTGGTGGACGTTTTTTAAATGCAGTGCTTTCGTCTGGTAACATTAGTGGCGATAGCACATAAAAGCCAAAGAAGGCAATGTCATTGATAGCTGGCAAAAGGCAGCCGATCATCCTTTTAGCTTAGAGTCTGTTTGAAGTGTTAATATTACGTTTCAGTGTCTCACACTGTTAGCGATATTACGGGTGAAAAGGAAAGAAATTTCGATCGAATTGATACCGAAGCTTGGGCACATCACACAATGAATTACCCCTGCAAACACCAGTACTTAAAGAGTTTAAGTTTTATTAACTTTTATTTGTATTTGGCACGGAATTTCTTGCTCTCAAATAAAAATTGCATTTATTTCGATGATATTCGAAACGAGGCAGTCACACTGAACACCAACATCAAACAGACCGTCCCTTCACGGGGCAAGTGGCTGAGCGGCTTATACAGTCTTCGTCAGGTGACTAAAGTTAAGCTCGATCGAGTGAGGTCACACTCCGGATGGGTGACCTCGGAGGCCTGACCTCACAACTCACCTTATCGTCCTTGGGAAGGGACGTTAAACTAGTAGGTGTCCCATGCCTCACCGTGGCATGCATAGTGGGCCTAAATTAGCTTTAAGTAGCTGACCATCCCACTTAAAACAAATTGCTACTGCTACTACTACTACTACTATACCATACTATACTACACCATACTATTCTATACTATACTATACCATGCTATACTATACTGCTATTACTTGTAAAAAAGCATTTTCCCTCTTAAATTTCCGAGCGAACGAGTGAAAAGTTTAGAGCATGTGGATTTCAGCCGAAAGAGTTTTTTAGCGGAAATTCCCTCTTACAGTTGAATTTCTTTCCTTATTTTCATTTGCGGTTCGTGCAGAAATATTTTCTATCAAGTGAAAATGCGCCTTTAGTGCGTATTGAAGATATCATGTGTCTCATTGAATTGAAGAATTGTACCATGGATGACTTGTCTCCGTCAAAGCGAAAACTCTCAGACCACGTTTACACCGTAGTACCGATATACAAGTTTAATCTGTTACAAAGTTGTTAAGGCTCAAGAGTGTTTGCACTCAAATCCTACCATGGGTTGTAGGAGACATCTTGGGCCACCTATGAGTGACCTAAATTGGTATGACATTAAGAGTCTAAATCACATTGTCTACTTCTTGTGTTTGTCTTTCTCCTTACCTTTTGGGGCTGCAAATAAGCATCTTTCAGGTCTAACACACTACAAGCGTTTAGGCCCGTCGTTTCAACTTTCAATTTCAGCCGGCCAAAGTTTCAAGTTTCGTTCTGGCTTACTCCTTTGTAGCTATAATGCTACGCAAGGGATAGGAAAGAAAGCAGACGAAGGAACAAGCCAGAACGAGAGTTTGTAAGTTGAGACTTTGGCAGGTTCAAATTGAAAGTTGAAACGACAGGCCTAAACGCTTGCAGTGTGTTAGATCTGAAAGAAGCTTATTTGCTGCCCTAGAGAAGGTGAAAAGAAAGACAAGCACAAGAAGGAGACAATGTTATCGTAGGTGGTTTCTCCTACAACCCATGATCATACCTGTGTCTTTATCGTTATTTTTGTTAGCCTTTCCTTCTTGCGGTCTCATTTCGATTCAAATCATGGAAAAAACATGGCCTAATTTTGCTTTCTGTAAAAGCGAGGCTGTCCTTGTTTGCAGTTTTGTGAAACAGCACACGAGGACAGCCTCGCTTTTACAGAAAACA
Organism: Aurelia sp. 3 sensu Dawson et al. (2005); assembly: GCA_964020215.1. Lineage (NCBI taxonomy): Eukaryota > Metazoa > Cnidaria > Scyphozoa > Semaeostomeae > Ulmaridae > Aurelia > Aurelia sp. 3 sensu Dawson et al. (2005). The sequence goes on along the minus strand of OZ026572.1, from coordinate 31,279,880 downwards.
AAATTAGGCCATGTTTTGCCATGATTTGAATCGAAATGAGCTGCAAGAAGGAAAGGCAGACAGAAACAACGATAAAGACACACAGGTATGATTTGTTTATACATTTTATTGAAGGATAAGCATCTTGTTTCCTCGCACCCATGGTTCCAGTACAGAATAATTCTATAGCTAGAAGGAGCAAAGATGTTACGAATTAGTAGGGGCAGTAAAACAGGAGGCTGATCCGATACACTTTAGTCATGGATCCAAAGCTGTACCGGTGGCTGTGGTGAATGTGAAGTGGGGGTCGTAGGGCCTGACGATTCGCGGTTCCTAGCCTTTTTAGAACGGTTTTACAGTTTTTGGCCGTAAAAGTGGCGGATTTACGGTTCCCTCCTTTCTCAGCTGTTTGTGGATTTCTGCATTAAGAAGTCAAATTATTACAATTGTCCAATACGATTCAAATTTGGGGTAATTCCGCCAATTTTTATTTTTACCAGCGCATTTGAGGCACCGGAATTAGTTTTCAGTTTTGTTGGGTCGCAAAAACGATAACGAGGCCGTCGTCTACGACATAGAACCGAAGAGAGATATGCGAAACGTGAAAATTTTTTATGGCGGTTTATTGGCCTTTATTTCCATTTTGGAGCGGTTTCACGGTTTTTCTAAAATATTTTGGCGGTTTTGCGATTTCTGACAGCGCCCCACGACCCCATTGTGAACAGTGGCTCATTCTTCCATGAGTAGTGGGACACTAGTAAATTAGATTAGGTTAATTTAGCTTCTTTACCTACCTTGAAATGCCATAAGATTCTCTTCCTTGACATTGGCAGCCTTTCTCAGCCATAGTTCTTGCCTTGAACTGAAGAGCTCTATCACATGTGCTTTCAAAATGTTTGGGCCTAAATTGAACTTTGTTATCTCCTGCGCAAGTTCGATTTCGAGACCACTGCGTAGGCACAGCAATGCGCAGGAGATAACAAAGTTTTATTTAGGCCCAAACATTTTGAAAGCACATGTGATAGAGCTCTTCAGTTCAAGGCAAGAACTATGGCTGAGAAAGGCTGCCAATGTCAAGGAAGAGAATCTTATGGCATTTCAAGGTAGGTAAAGAAGCTAAATTAACCTAATTGCGGCCGAAGGGCGCTTACTAATCTGTGCAGCTGAGTGAATTTGAGATTTGAGCACATACCTTGCTAATTAGTCAATTGTTAAAACAATGGCAGTCACATGCTAAGACTTTACGTGATTGGATGAAAGGAAGAATGAATAGGTTATCATTGGCCGGCCTAACAATTGATAGGGGTTTTATTGGCCGACTCGAAGAAAAGAATAACCAATAGAGCGACACTGACTGCGACTGACCAAGGAAAAATTGCAGTGAAGTTGAAAAGGGACTGGAGTTTGAAATTTCACTTCAAGTTACGAACAAATACTTGGAAACTGCCGACGTGGAAGGTAGAAGCTTTTATGGGACCTAGTAAACAACAAGAAAGACCCAAAACTTACAGAGATACGAAGCTGTGCTCGACTCCAGTGGATAGCATAAGAAACCAAAACATCTCTGTTTCAAGTTTCAGTTCCGCTGGATCAAAGCTAAATTCAACATGGGTTCAATGTAAGAAGCAAACTCTCCACCAAAAGAGTTTGCAACGTCAAAGGAACTTTAGCATTCTCTTTGCAGAACATGGTAAAAGCTCAACCTTTAAATTTGCAGGCACTTCAAAGTCACAAACACTTGGTAAACTTGCTTCGAGATGCATCCTAAAATCAACTTCCTCTCACTCATTCCTTCCTTTCAACACAACTCAATGAAAACAAATTTGAATAACAATGTAATTCATTTCCATGGTTGCAAGGTCAAAGCACCAAAGGTCAAATTCTATGCTTCTTTCAAATGTTTCTTCCATTATTTCAAATCCTCCGCAGAAGCAATTTTGTTGAAAGAGCCTTCCCCTGCGGTAAAACAGCACTTTTTGCAGATTTGCCCCGACTTTATTTCGTCATCTGTAATAAGACTTAGGGCAAGTCTACACTTTTGGGGACGAGTTTTCCCGATTCAAAATCATTTTATATCCAACATCCAATAATTCAGCTGCCCGGCCGCATGTTTGTAATTTACAAGTTACTAGTCTAATTTACTAGTGTCCCACCACTCATGATTCTTCATGTTAACTCTTTGTTTGCTGAATTGTTTTAAATTCTTTGTTGCATTAGTTTTTAATTTTGATCGGGTGCTGCAAGGTAGCATAGAAATATAGGATGTGACATTATTAGATAATGATGATTTTCATGTTCAGCAAACTCTAGGAGAATAGCATTGTATATTTTGAACATAGAAGTAAGCAAGCATTTTTCTTTTGTGAAAAAAGTGCCTTGCTTGTTGCTCCTGCGATCGGGTAATTCTTTCTTGCAAGACATAGTTGATCGAAAACAGAACAGAAACAACATCAAATGACGTCCACACACCCTTTGATATAAGAAACTGTTCGAAGATAAATCAAGGTTTTAACGGCTACGAAAGAGAACTGGAATTGAAGTGCTGTCTTGTTATTACAAATTGGGGAAGGAAGCTGGTGCCCTACCTATTTGAACGATCATATTGCTAATCATCAAAGATAATTTCAAAATTCCACTAGATGAAAGTTATTGGCTACTAAGGAATAGAGATTCCGACAAAATTGAACGCCATATCTAAAGTCTGTTACGTAAGCTTTGCGATAGCGCGAATTTTTTCATGCAAAACTCGTTAATTTTGCTTTTTTGCGATGTGAAGCTCTTTAATTTGTTCTTTTCGCGAGCATTTTATGTGACATTCAGTTTGAGAAAGATATCAGACTTTTTGGTCTCTCCAAAATTAATTTACACTTTTGTATGATCGGACAAGAAGAAAGTTTCAATTTCGGCAACGTAACCAAGTTCTGGGTGCAAAAGTTTCTTTTTTAGCCCCGATATCTCAGTAGAGTTTGGGTATTTTAAGCACATTTTGCAAAAACTACATAGAAATTTCGATAAAAATCTGGTGCTTTCGTTTGAAAAAGATGTCTTTGCAGAAAGACTAGTTGTTGCAACATTTGGAGCTAAGCGGGGTAAATTGTTACAGTCGCAAACAAAATGCAAATACAAAGCCCATAATGTTTCTAGGAGGTTGTGATACACGACATGCAAAACTCATCAGTAAAAGCTATGGTAAAAGCCAAAATGATCAGAGCATTTCGATTGAAAATTAGTGTGGTAACATACACCTCTGGCACATAGGCGTAGGAGACAGGGCGCTGGGGGGCTGCAGCCCTCCCAACTTCAAAAAAAACTTGCAAAAATCTGCCATAATCGGTTAGAAAATTGGCTTTAAGTCGGGCAAAATTTTTGTAAACAATGGATCTTTTATCAGGCAGCCCCCCCCTAAATTTTATTTCCCCCTACGCTTATGGCAACAAGCCCTACCCTCCTCTGTCTAATCATTCTTATGTTCACTTATTTGCAACCATCTGTCTTTCGACAAGTATATACGTCCCTGCTGGGATAGTTTCTACACTTGTGTAGCCACCAACGAATTCAAATAGTTTTTTCCAGTACTTCATAATGAGAAGAACCACCAAATTGATGATACAGCATATCCCAAATATTATGAACGTTGCATTTGATCCTAAATATCCAACGACAAGTCCCCCCAGCATCCCCCCTCCACCGTGTCCAAGCCCCCAATATATTCCATGCAGCATGGCCTGTAAGGTTACTTGAACGCCCTCGTTTAGGCCGACGTAGCAAATTGCCGCCGTCCAAATCGAGGCTGAGCTTATTCCTTGAAGCACTTCAAGAAGTATAGAATAAAATGGTTGTGTTATCACTGAGTAAGCGAAAAGTCGTAAGACGTTTGCTAGTAATCCGATGTACAACACGCTGTCGCATCCGATTTTAAGAATGAGGTAGCCAGAAACAAAGTACATGAATACCTCTGAAATGCATTGCACTGCAGCAATGATGCTGAACAAAAACTGACTTCCTCCCATGTCATGTAAGTGCCAGAAGAGAAAAGTATGAGTGAAACCCATTGCTGTCCCAGAACACAATAATGTGATGATGAAGCAAACATGTTGGCAATCAACAAATAACTTCACAGCTTCCCAAAATGACTCCTTATAAGATATGTCACTGATTGGTTCAAATTTGAAGAATATGGCACAAACAAATGCGAGAACCATAACACCAGCATAAACGTAGAAGGAGAGGATATAATCGATATGTTTTGGATCTGCACAAGGTTGTATTTCCTGAATTAAACTGACAACTGCTCCAACGATAAAAGCACCAAGGCCCCATCCGAATGCTCCCCAAAGACGCTGTTGTCCGTAACGATATTTGTTATCACCTGGAGGAAAGAGAATTTTGCATCATTTTTTTGTTGACATGACTTAACATTTCATAGGAATTGATGGGAAAAATGCTTTGGATTGCAGAAAGATTATGAAGCACTCTAAGGCTACGTTCACATTGCTCCGTTTTCATTTCTATCCGTTTTTGTTGATGAAAACGCTGCCCGTTCACATTGCTCCGTTTTCAAATAGATACGCTATGAAATCTACAGGACTTCAAATTGCTCCAGCAAAACGGTGTTGTTAAATCCCCTTTTGAAAACAAAGCCTTTTGTTAATAGCTGTCAACAAGGCGCCAATCGCGACTTTGAATGCCATTGTAATCAAAAGTCTGTTAACAAAGGAATGTGCAGCGTTTTCAAATGTCTCCGTTTTTGGCGTTCACACTGGATCGTTTTCAAAACGCACCGCGTTCAAATTTATGCGTTTTCATTAGCGTTTTCGTAAAGCCCCGTTTTCACAGCGGAGCAATGTGAACGCAAGGCAAAAACGGAGAAGTTTTACTCCGTTTTCATATGAAAACGTAGCAGTGTGAACGGGGCCTAAAGCACTGGTATGTAGATTTTGTACCAGGTGAGTAAATAAAAGTCAACACGTTTCGTAGGCTGCGGAATAAAAAGCATGGGGCCAATATTCATAACTAAAATTTTAATTGATCAATCGAAGGCCAAGTTGTACCGGGTGAGTCAAAAGGAAGTTTACGCATTTGCTAAACTATGGAATAAAAAACACGGGGTCAATATTCAAAATTGAAATGCTAATCTATAAGGCTAACTTCGATAATTTCATTTTTTTTTTCATTTCATTTTTAAATATTTATACAGGTTACAAAATTACAAAATAAGAAAGTTTTATTGTTAAAATTACGGCCCAACCTTATAAAAATGCCTGTAAGGGGTTTGTGAAGGAATGGAACATTCCACATCCCATTGTGATCCATGATTCATGTGGCATTGAAGTTTACATCGTCAGTTTCAGAAATAGAATTGTGATTTCAATAGCACTTACACGTAAATCATGGACCTGAACAGAATGTGGAATCCTTATTCCCAAATATGCTCCTTACCAGCATTTCCCTAATTTCTGGGTCTAAATGATGAGTAATTGTACGAAGCAAAATTTTCTCATCTAAGTTGACCTTGAATATCGGCCTCATACTTTTTATTCCATAGCCCGCCGAACGCGTAAACTTTTTTTGACTCACCCCCGGTATGTAAAAACTTTGTTTTGTTTAATCATTCATCATTTTGACCACAGAAATTTGGAAAATGTCGGTAAGGGGTTGGTATGGGAATGGGAATTCCACGTTTCATTCTGGTCCATGTTTTATTTGCCATTGAAATATAAGTTCAGTAGTATTGTCTTTTTCAGAAATAGAATTTAAATGTCAGTGGCATGTAAATCATTAACCAAAATCTAATGTGGAATTCTTAATCCCATCATACAAACCCCTATATCAGTATCTTCCTTTTGTTTGGGCCTAAAAGATGAGTGATTTCACTAAACAAAATTTTCAGATCCGCAAGTTAGCCCTTGACCAAGATAAAATAAGAGCAGAAGTTCCCTTATTTTATCTTGCTTCGTCTGATAAACTTACATCTTAATTTTGAATGTCGTTAATATCACACTTAATGACACTTCATCCCAAAGCCCACCAAAGATTTTAGCTATTTTTACTCACCGGTATTTGAGGAAGAGAAGCCCATACCATGTCTTTAGTCTTACCTAATGCCTGCAATGTTGCAGTATCCGCAAGTGTTGCAGCTGGTGAAGATAGAATCGTTCCACAAATCGTTATGACGAGTAAGATGCGAAATATCTCTTTCGTTTCTGCTGTTTCCTCTCTGTTCTCAGGATCCGAGGAATTAGTCACATCTGATCTTGAATCGATAGGCCAAAACAATCGACCTGGTGACTTCAGTGAGTCAAATTCTTCTTTTAACCCTTCTTTTGCAAGAACACGCTGATTCGGTAATATACTCTCGGTGAAAAATTCACCCTTTTCATCACTCATCGCGTCTTGTAGATATTCATCTGTATCTTCGTTGTTGTATTTATCCTCATTTTCTGGTGACTCTTCGTTTAGTTGTTCCTCGTTTGCGACATTACGAACTTTATCGATATGAACGTAATCTGGTTTATCTTGATCGTCGTTTAGTAGATTTTCGGCTGTGTTTCGATCTGTCCTCGATAAATTTCTACTCAGAAGATAATTACGCTTGCTTTCGTAAGTAACATGTTTATCTTTAGCCGTATTGGCGTAACTTGTCACATTGCTTTCAAACTGATTTTCAGGATCTTGTATGGGCCTAGACAGAGTTATCTCCTTCCAAAGTGTGCTGCTAGTTTTCTGTTCGTTTTCACCACTTCTTTTCATTGATCGATCATTTTGTGTAATCATCCCTGCGCTCCTGATGATTTTCAGTTCCCTTTTATCCAGAGACCTTTCCTTTACCCTGTACATAGTTCTCAAAATTTTCATAAATTTCGCATTCTTACTCGCATTATTCTGCATAACATATTTGCCGTTAGTATTACCTTGTCCTGGCTTATTGATCAACCAGCTGACATTATTCTTTTCATCTATCTCTTTCTGTCCATTCTTGTATTTACTAAATAACGAGCTAACTTCGCTTCTTTCTGCTGTTCTACTGTGTTCTATTCCATCCTTCTGTGCATCATCATCATCATCATCATCATCATCATCATAACCATCGTATTTCCCGTCATTATATATCTTCTCATCTCCAAAATCTTCCCCCATAGTCAAATCTTCGGTGTAGTCCTTATTATCATAGCCATGTACTCCATCGTGATTATTATTATTATTATCAATGCCAGCAAATGAAACGGGCTTAGAGATGTTATCTTTCTTCGAAACAAGTGGTTCAATTCTTACCCAATTAAAATCCTGGTCATCGACATCATCAGTCAACGGTAAATAGGTCAAATTTAGCGAGCAATTCGGTTCATATTGCTTAGGCTTCACAAACGAAATACTGTAATTCGAAACCAACCAAGCAGCTATACTCATAAGCAACATCCATTTACTAGCGTTGTATGTGTCTGCAAGGATACCCCACAGTGGCGATGCACACATTTGAATGAACGGCCTAAGGCCTATCAATATTCCTACTTGATGTGGTGATAACCATAGTTGCTTGTAAAACACAGCCAAGTACGGGAACAGTGCCCCAACTGCTCCAAAGAACAAGAAATAAAATGTCTTATAGATGACTAAAGCTCTATTCAATTCAGGACAACAATTTGGTTCGTCGCTTTCTTTCTCATCTCCTACATCTTCTGATGTTTCATAATGATAAAGTTTTGATAAATTTGTGGTATCGTTTTCATCGGAATAATTAGATGTTTCATTTTCAACGTCCGCAGAGCCTAAAGATTGGTAAGGGGAATTTCTGTTAATCATTTCGATACTTGCTGGCCTAAGCATTGTTGCAAATTTTGACTGAGGTGCTACTTTTAAGCATTGAGACTCGTTCTGTTATGGACTGTAGATTATCTTGGAACTTCACAAGCCTTCTGCTATGCTCTTTAACCAGTAGCAACGAGCATTTGCTAGCCTTGATGTCAGGCCTTTGTTGGCCTAACTTTCTCTGCAAAAAAGAACAGCTCTGAATTACTTTGCATTTAGTGATTTCGAGATTTTTCATCTGTCACTTTGCTTCACCGTTTCTTCTCAGTTCAAATTTACCTTCAGGCATCTTTCACTCGTGCTGTCTTGAAAGTACAATGTTTCACCTCGAAGATTCTTAATTATCCATAACAGCAGTGTTTCTCTGATTTTCTAAGTTCAAACAATTTACGTTTTGAGTTATTAGGCCATACCAGCTGAGCAAACAAGAATTCAAATCTCAGGGCCTAAGCTACGTCTTCTTATGGACAAACAAAATGTTTACAACACAATATTTATATCTTTGATTCCAACTAGCAACATCCAGTTACAAGTACCCTAAGATTGCGAAATTCTTCGTTGATACAGCTTCATAAATCACAGTCGAGAAAAGCCATCTATTTATGAACAAGACTCTATTTTCTCTTCAGTATCAAACAAGATATCCTTCACTGTTGGTTTCATTTACTCGTCGCTTCTTGAATATGATGTTTAAAATTCTAATGAAACTCCTTGATAACCCATTGATCATTTGATTTCTTGTTATTCTTCATCAAAATTGTAGTCAAACACTTTACTGCTCAAAGTGAAATACCCAAACCGTTTCAGTTTGCTTGTGTTTATGTCCCGTAAAACATGCGTCCCCCATGCAGCAACTCGTATGTATCAACTTTACATTAATCTTGTATCATATTTTCTCACAGTTATGATTTCATCATTATTTATCAAAGTTTCGAAGATTTAAATCTTGATATTTTACCTGTTAAACTCGAATAAGTACCTGTTACCATGTCACTTCTTAGTGCATTTCAATTACATTGTTTATAACTAGCCGGTCAACCAATCAAATACGCTTTATCACGATAAGAACCAATGAAATGCCATGAAAATATCATGTGATTTAAATTGCTCGCCACGAAGGATCTGGGAGAAAAAGAAGGAGACGAAATTGAATGTTTTCATGTAGTATAACGGGCAGCACTCGTGTCACTGAGTTACCGAAGCAATCTTACCCTTGAAACGAACACCACTCTTGTAGCCCGTGCGACTTTCCTGTTTACATGTATGAACAAGGGAAACAGAAACTAACAGAAATGTCGGTAAAGACCCTAATTCGCGCTCTAAACTGCAAATTACGTACAACTGGTAAATAGTGTCGCTGTTTTGACAAGACATCGATAAGCAGTTCCAGCATGTGATATACCCATTTACCATGGTCTGACTTTACGATGGTCTGACTGTCTGACTAAACTTTAACCATGACTCGCTGAGATACAAAGGACATGGACATGAGTTTTCAATTTACAACAGCATATTTAAGAAGTTCTCCCAAAATTTGAGGAGGTTTATCTCAAATTCATTTGGGCAAAAAAATTATGAGAGCCTTCCTTGGTGAAATTTTATTGTAATCCTTACAAAAACATATTTTAGAAGCATCTGAAATTTTTGCAAGTTTTATCATCTTTCACAATTTATAACGAGGAGATTTTCCAATAAAATTCAAAGATTAAAGGTACCCTAGAGAAAGTAAAGTTGGACTGTTGGATGCATGAAAGTAGATATTTCAAAATTCCATTCTTCCTTGCTACGTCACTAGAGGTAACTGAAGTTAGGACACTTGCACTTCAGTTGCCATATTTCAGTTGGCTACACAATCATTTCTTTCGAAACTGTGAATCCAAATAAAGTTACAGAACTTTGGGGGCATTCAAAAGCATAACATTACAAACATAGGCGAACAGCAACAACATGCTGAGACCTTTCGTTGCCTTGCCATGGAAACAGAACTGGTTGGCAGTGACCTTTGATCAACAAGCACAGGTGGAAGTAGGCCTAATGCTAAAGCGATCTCATTCATAAAAAATTCTGGCCGATTTGATTGATACAACAATATCAAGCCAGCAGCAGCAGTTCCCTATTCCTAGTTCCCTGTGTTTATGTTTGTGCTCTTTTTTGTTTTTCTTGTTTTTGTTCCGCATTGCTGAGGTGGATTACTGGGATAAACCATGCACTGCAATATTTTTCTCTCGTTTTTTACGGCTAAGAGTTGAATAACTTTAATTTCTTTTGACCAGTTATCTGCCTTGGCTCAGTTGTTTTGTTGTCGTTTGTGCGTATTGTATCTTGGTTTCGTAGTTTTGTTCCTTGTTTTTTGTATACTTAAATTAATTGGATTTGTAAGTGCCATCCATAGTGAAGACCCGGTGACTTTATGTCTTTCTTCACTATGCATGGCACAGTGTAATATAACATTATATATTGTAGTTTTTAATCTTGATAAAAAAAATGCTAAAGCATTGTCTCATTTTTACAGTAAGGCCAAACCGGTAAAGGTTTGTGCAGAAGGGACAATGAAGTTAGAGGATTAAAGTTCTTGATGAGCATTTTAAGTTTCCCTGTTAAACTTTGCTAACAGTTTTGCTTCTTCAAGTTATCATGCAAAAGAATCATCAATATGAATTAAAGTTAACGTTAAGATTCAAATTCTTAGGCTCAAATTGTTTACAGATTACTTTCTAGGTAATCAGCAACGCAAAGTTTAAAGATCTTAAATCCATCTTTTACAGATTTAGTTTAAAAATTAAATTCACAGCAGTATTAACTTCTTTTTCTTGCTTATGTAAAAAGGTAAACTCTGGTAACTTTTTTATTACTGGCAAGCACTGGCGGCTGGAGTGTGGGAAGTTTGAAATTATCATGTACTGTATGCTGTTTGTTCTGTCTCTATAACAAACATACCTGCATTTAGTTTCACGGACTTAGCTGTCCTAAATGGAGGCAATACAGGGCGCATTTGTAAGGAAACATTAGATTCGTCATATTGGGGACTAAAGGACTAAACTCGAAAAATCTTATCAAAGATCAATCCAGCCCAGCTGTTAGTTAATTGTGAGATACAGGACACTTTTTCTTTTATTCTTTGTAATGAAGATAAACCTCTATAGCTATTCCTTGCAAACTTCATATGAATAACTTCATATGAATTTCATCTGAATCTTATCTCTCCCTTCCAAACATTCTTCATGCGAGTCTGATGCTCAAAGCAGTTGCAGTCGCGAGCCATGTTTACTGACAGGTTCGTTAGTTGCCATAGTTACGATATGAATAGTATGAATAGGCCAATTTGTTAACAGGCCTTACGAAATGCCCAAAACGGTACGACAGTGGCAGGATGCGGTTTCGCAGACGCGCGGGAAATGTTGTTTGTGTTCTCGCGTTACAAAAATCCTTCGCACTTTCCTTAATGGTTGATTTATGCACGTAAAAATGAAATTTGTGAAATAATCTTCAAGATTTTTGGCTGCTTCTTAGCATGCAGAAGTTTTGGTTTCTGCTGGACGAATTTTGGTGTTTATGGCAGTAGATTTACCGAATGAAAGAAACAGAAGTGGAGCATCGCCACAAACCTGTGGGCATGTAAGTAGGCCATATTTCATTTTTGCAAGTGATTGATGTCTGAATTTCATAGATTCGAAACTTTGTAAGGCCTTTGATTTACATGAAGTTGTGTCAAAAAATTTTAATTAACAGCTGTCAAGCTACGAATTTTTTAAGAACATTGTACTTTTGTGCATGATCGATTGCATCTGGTAAGTTTGGCTTGGAAAGCTACTAAACGTCCAAATTATGTCACCTCCTGTCGCTCGCTGGTGTAATTACTAGAAAATTGTTGTGGACATACAGAACTTGAGACTGATGAAAACTTCAATTCTTCCTTCATGAAGACTTAACTTTGTCAATGCTGGAGAAAAACATCAAAGTTTTTTCTTCATTTGATAGTTCTTCCTTTCTATATTGTTTATGCATGTAGATGAAACAGTAAATATTACATAAGCACAGTATTCTTTTATTGCACGTCGCCCAGTTCAAAATGCACAGAAAGAAAGTGTTGGACAGTGGCTTTTAAATTCATGAGAGAAAGATGGATTTAAATCCAGCGACAAAGTTTGCTAGCAATAAGGTATCGCAAATAGGAGGTCGTAATATCATATGTATTCTGATCACTATTCAAGAACTAAATTTTGACATAGATACTTGGAGGTGGTCTCTTAGACTTATATGAGCAAATTAATGTAACAAAATTGAAACTGGTCAATCAAATCAATTCCTGCAACTTTAAAAAGATGCATATTCATTTGGTTCACCTTGTAAATGATGAATACTCCATTAGATGTATGATAATGCTAAATCATGGTACTTTTTGTATTTTAGGATCCCGACGTGTGTTAATGGTCAAGAATTCATCATTACAAGAAGTAATTACAAAGGCAAGAGAGCCAACGACGAAACCACGGAACAAGAAATACACAAAAACTAGGCCTAAGAAAGATCACGGCCCTAAGCCTTCGAGCCCCGAAACAAAATGGTGGAAAAGAAGCTCGTTATATCAAGTACTGTGTTGTCAAAATACATGCTACTCTGTGATTCTATATCTTGCACTTTTGGTCTTCATAGGACTATTCATCTACGCTGTATGGAAGATCTGTGATCTTCGTTTCGCATATAAGTTTCATAATGCGCACAAGAAGCCAGAGACCAATCATTCCATGCCCACATCACCAGCAAAGGATCATGGAGTCAGGGGTCACGTGAACAATAATGGTTTCAATCATATTGGTAATATCGCTTTGAATCACCCTTCTGATAAACATTATGATGCTGAAAAGCAAAACATAGGACTGCAGAATGGATTAGACTATAATAATTGGAAATTACAGCCGACACAGGCTATGCCTGCTCATGCTCAAAACATACCAAGAGTTCCTTTGTCTCCTTATTTACCATATTCGACAATGAATCCTTGGCTTCTTGGAAATCAAAACCCAGAAGTGGCACAGGGTGACAAGAGATATATCATACCTCCTAGTCCTTCTCGTTTTCAGAACTATTACAATACATTTGAAGGGAGCGGAGGTAACACTTTAGATGAATGGCGTCTTATGCGATTGGCGTTACTGAAAAATCGACTGAAATTGACAACAGGGTCTAGTTATCCGACAGAGAATCCATATTGGAAAGCATGGTATTTATCGAGATTAAAAACAGTTTCTCCTTGGTTAAACCAAGAGGCTCAAGGACTAAGCGACGTGAAAGCAATTCACGATGATGCAACTAATGGAGGGGAAGTAATGGTCCCTCCAACTACATCCAAAATAGAAGCCACTGTTAAACAACCACAGGGAGCTGAAGTAGCAAAACATTCTGAGATTAATCATGCAAATAACACATTGCCTAAAGCATATAACAAGCTTCTTCAGGATTTATTTGATAAATTAAAGGCACTGAAGGATAGTAAGAGTACTGCAAAGCCATTACAGATTAGTCCAGTAAGGAATGTACCTACTATACCGGGGAACTCACTCTTCACAACCCTGTCTGCATTGTCGAGAAATGTTCTGAACAATTCTAGTTCTAATTTAGAACCTCAGAACACTACCTTTAATAAAGGCGTTACTACAGCTTCAACTACCAGGACTGCACTAACAACGAAAACTACCCAGCCATCAAAAACCAAACAGACAACATCGAAGGCGAAAACAACAACAACAACAACAACAAGCACGACAGCAGCCAGCACAACAACAGCAGCATCGACTCACAAGATGACCACCATAGCAACGACCAAAACGACACATGCAACTAAGAAACTAATGAAGCATCATAAACGAAGGCATAGATCTTCGAAACGGAACAAGAAAAGAATCTGGCATAGGATGTATAATGCAAAGCACGTTAGTCGCAAACATAAGAAACATCAGTTGCATAAACATAAGGGACATCATAAGAATCATAAACATCACACCTCAAAGAGATCAAAACGACCAAATAAGGAAAGCGATGAAGACGAGGTTGATAGTAAGGATGAATTTGAGGCTTCTGGTTCGGGTGGTAGTGGAGCTGGTGTCTTCAGTGGGAGTGATAGCAGTGATGTGAATAGTGGCTCCGGGGGAGCGGATGACGTGCGAGAACAGGGAGAGGATGGTAATGGTGTTGCAAGTGGTGAGGATGAAGCAGGTATATACAAGAGGAAAAGTGGATATGTTGGGCTACGAGAACGAATGCGAAAACTAAAACACAATGGGCATGGGAAAGGAAAGAAGCATCATCATAATCATAAGAAGATGAATAAGAATGAGGTAGGCCATCGACGAAATGAAATTCATCATCATCGAAAAGAGCACGAAAAGAAACATGAGAAATATGAACATGACAAGGAACACGATAAGAAACACGAGAAGAAACATGATACAAAACACGACAAGAAACACGATAAAGAGCACGATAAGAAGCACCATCAGAATGTCACGCATAAAACGAAAAAGAATCGTGGCACAGGGCACCGAAAGAGTAGCAGGAAGCCAAGTAATAAACATAAATTCATGAACATAATTCAACGAAAATTGTCAAAAGTGAGGAAGAAAAACCAAATTGCAAGTCGTTTGAGTAAAGTGCAGAAGAAAATGCAGGAGATACGCAAAAGAAAGCACAAGAAGAAGTTCAATAAAACTGGTAATAAAAGAAATAAAATAAACAGAGCAATTATTGCAAATACAAAGTTGCTAGAGAGGCCAATAAAGAAGAAAGAAAGGCCTAAACATTGGCGTAGTGGTCATGTAAAAGTTAATGGCTGTATTGTCGTGAAAGAATTTGAGAAGCATCATTTCGTTGGGATTAACAAATTGTGGAAAAGTGGAACTGAAACCACGTTTGTCTTGACTGAATGCTCTGTAAAATCTAAGCACAGAGGAGTTTATAAATGCAGAAGGACTTTTTACAAGACAAGAGGATATCTCAGCTTAAAAACAGAAAAGAGAGGGAAGAAAAACAAGCTATTGTTGGTCTTGTGTCGCAAGAAAGAAGATTTGAAACAAATTACTAAAGTTAGCAATGAAAAAATTAGAAAGGTGAAAATTGTTTATGAAGATAAAAGGAAACACGAAAAAAGGAAAAAGGAAATTAAAAGAAAGCGTCATGAAAGACGTCATGGGAAGAAAGAGAGTGATCAAAAAGCTCATAAAAGAAGTGAAATAAATAAAGCAAGGAAAAGGAAAAGAAATCGCAGTTCAAGGCATGAAAAAACTCATAAGAAACATCATAAAAGTAGGAAGAAAATTAGACATCGTCATAGACATCGCACAATGAAAAGACATCATAAGCATGCTGTGAGAACGAATGATGATGACGATGATGATTATGAAAATAAAGACTACGTGGATGATTATTCCAGTGGCAGTGGTAGCGGTAGCGGAGCGGATGACGATTCAAGTGGTGATGTGGAGGAGAGGGTTGAGCGATCAACTAATTCAGTTCAAGACCAGCAAAATAGAAGGCACAGGAAACGGAAAAGGACACATTATCATCATCATAATCAACATCATAACAGTAAAAAGCATGGTTCTGGTAAACACAGTTATCATAAACAAAACACGACTTCAAATTTGACAGCAAATAAAGGAAGTGATAAAGCAAATAACAAGATGTATGCAGAAGTATTTGATATGATGAAAGAAATGAAACAAGAATTACAAAATGTTACTGCATATGAAAAGAAAGCATTGCAAATACCGAGTAATACTTCATTGATAACAGTTAATTCATCTACGTTTCATAGCAACATTAGTGCTGCTAAAATAACCCCAAAATCGCTTTCAAATATCGCTTCTACTGCTGCTTCTAATAAAACTAAAACCGCTGCTCAAGGTAATTCTACGAGTATGATAAAGCCCGGCACGCTGCAAGACATGGTTGCACAGCTCGTTCCGGCAATTATTAGACAATTTGAAGCCAAGCCGTTACCAATACCAACCATTAAAGTTAATTCGGAAACAACGACCACAGGTACAAAACAAACGTCAATAACAACAACAGCAACAACAACAACAAAAGCAACGACAACCAAACCCACGACTAAAGTAACGACTTTAAAAACAACGATAACAACGCCAACGACAAAAACAATACCAACAACGAAACCAACCACAAAGCGGACTACCACTGGCATGACAACAACAAAAAAGAAGCAACTCACAACTCATCCTTCGCCACATCATACAACACCCCATCATTCTACTTCACATCACCACTCTGTGACACAACACCACACAACTAAACACAAATCAAAACCAAAGCCGACAACAACACAGGGTCCGAATTTATCCATGATTCTCAAGGGCCTCAAAGCGTTAGGCCTAGCGCCTTTGAATCAGCAAGCATCGACAGGAAAACCTTCGCCTTCAGAACATCATTCAGCTTCACCTACCAAAACTTTGGTGAAGAAAACTACGATTGCTCGAGTGCTAACAACAGCCTTGATAACCAAGCAACAACAACATTTACCTCCTCCTATCCCAAAGCCGTTGAAACTTCATAACCCTTTCCTGATGAACTTGCTATGCTTTGGAGACAGCTTGACTGCTGGGTATCACAATCACGGTAAGGCTTTCGCACCATATGGAAATCATTTGAAGCAATTGATCAGCTTATCCAACAGAACGCCTGTTTCAATGAAGATCAAAGGCATTGTGGGAGAGATGACACATAAGCAAATGGTTAGTCGATTGCCTGAGATTCTAGGCAATAACACGGCATTTGATTGGGTGTTTATTCTTGGTGGTACAAATGACATACTTCACGTGAAGAATTTTGCAGACGATCAAGAATTTTTGAGTCAGCTTGAAAGCGTATGGCAACCACGCATTACAAAAGACATTGTGAAGCTACATACAATAGCACATAATTACGGTGCACATACAATGTTACTGACAATACCAGAGAACGCTATCGAACAGTGGCCTGGGTACAAGATTTTGTTAACAATGAGAACAAAGATAAACAATGCATTGAGACAATACGCTACGCAACATCGGGATAAAGTAGCTCTTTGTGACATTGCAAAGAGGCTGCCAAGACATTCTTTGATGCCTCGACAAGAAGCATTATTTTGGGATGATCATTTGCATATGACACCGATGGGATATAACAGAATGGCTGAGGAGGTTTTCAAGTGCTTGAAGCCCTACATACCTGCAAGAAGATGAGGAAAAACCAACAGGGAAGTATCAGTTTTGGTGATAACAAGGGGACTCTAAGTTATTCGATGTTTGCTAGATACTAGCGATAATTTGAAGTCATTTGCGGACATTTCAAATGCTTCTGAAAAATTATGCCACTCGTTGCAATTCGCAGTAAATGAAACTTACTGTGTAAGGCTGGATTTCTGTAAGGTGCAAGATATCACATCAAAAAGTTTTAGCCTTTGATTTGCATTGCACTAGAGTTCGCTAATCAACTATTTAAAACAGTGCATACAACAATGATTGCTCCAAGTGAAAAACAAGATTAACCATTACAGAGGACACAGATTATGTGTTGCTCTCTCCCTCCCCCCCTCCTCCCCTGAAGGATTATCCAAGTGGTTCTTGTTGTTCTTGATCTGAGAACCTGATGATACGTACTCCAAATTTATGACTATGCTTTGTGTTTTATCAGCAAATTTATTTCAAAGTCTACATGCAGCTTATTTGTAGACGACATGTATGTTTCCTGTGAAAGAACACTTTGCCACAAGATTAGTCCTTCCTCTTGAACGCAATGTATGACTTGTAAAAATTTGTGCGAAATTCACTGTGGCACATGCCAGTAAGCATCAACACATTTTTTAGTTCAAACGACATGCTTTGAGAAATTACCATTTCTGAATTAATCTCATTAAACTGTGGCATAAGATAGAATTATTTCAATGAAAATTCTTCAACATAAATTATAATTTTAGAGAAATGACAAATTATTTTCTTATAGGAGGAATGCTAGATAATTTTGTAAATATCAGATTTTTAGATATTAGAACTTAACTATTGACGCAGTGTCTTCAATTTGCCTTCTCTATAAATATGGTACATTTCTTTGGAATGAGCCAGCACCAATGGGAGCTGCGTGAAAGCGAGAAATGAACTGAAGACAAAATACAAGCTCCTTTGCTCGCTTGAGATCTTAAGCCAGGCAAGGCAAGAGCTAGGTTTCCCGGGGGGTCTAAACAATGACATACAATGACAAAATACAATGACCACCCGGGGATGTGCCTGCCAATAGGGTGTCATTTTTGGCTGAAAATTCTGGGACAGGGTTATGCCTTTTTCGTCTTTTTCTGGGACAGGTCAGATTGTTGTAAAAAATCTATAAAAAAAACTCTGAAAAGTTCTCTGAGGCTTTGCTCCTATTCAATTGATTTCAGTGGAACCTTTGCCTGTGTTGAGTTACAATTCACCAATCTGCTCCAAGTGTTGTCCATTTCATAGAGCTAAACAAGAATGTTTTGCAAATGTTAAAAGATGTGAATATAACCATGATATAACCTTAATGATTTAAAGAAGAGGTACTTTACATAAAGTAATTGGGGAATTACCATCTCAGTTCCCGGAACTTATTCCAGGACAGGTACTATGTTTTCAGCATTTTATTCCCAGGGTCATAAAATTTTGTTCTGGCAGGCACATCCCCGTCGTTTTTCTCCAAGGTAAACCCCTCCGGGCTAGGTTTCCAAAAAGACAAAGCGATTGGCTTGTCTGAAGAATACATTTCACGGCACTGCATGCACTCAATCAAATCACAGGGAAACCAGTATTCTCCTTTCTGTTATTGCTTTTTATCTTTTGGACGCTGCGTAGTTTCTTTGGCACTGCGGTGGTGGAATTGTCATGCGTGGAGGAATGCGAAGGAGAAAAGATGAGAAGGAGAGTAAATGCGAAGGAAGGAAAATGGGAAGGAGGGGAGAAAAGAAAATCTTTTCTTTCTTCCCTTTTCTCCCCTTCTTCGCAGTTCCTCTCCTAAGCATTTCACAACGCGTGTACAGTTCCACCACCGCAGTGACAAATGGGCTACGCAGCGTCCAAAAGATAAAAAGAAATAAACAGAAAGGAGAATACTGGTTTCCCTGTGATCAAATCAAAGTAAACAGAAAAAGCACAAAATTATGTGAAATCCATTCTTGAGGCTCTCAAATCAATTTTTGTGGAACAGAACTGAGGATAGGTTCGAACAATCGAGCATAGGTTCCAAATCTTTAAATCTACGAAAAAAGGCAGGTGTAAAATTCAATGGCCTATTTCGTTAGACTGAATGACTTGAAAAAAACTTTAGTCACGTTTATATGACTCTACAGTTGGACTTTTCAGAAATCTTGAACATCTGTTGAAATTACAGCCTATTTTATATTTGAGCTCATATTAAATTGTGACGTCATCAAAATTCTAAATCATAAACCAGAAGAGTTTGCTTGATACCATATTGAAGACATCCATAAACTATGATTTTCTTGAAAATTATTTCATCTTTCGTCAACAGGTTTAGAAAATACGATAGTTTCCTTCGAGAATTTTCTTTAATTCTTAAAAAAAGAAGAAAAACAATGTAATTCTGAAAATATTGAAGATTTCAGAAATGTCCAACGGCAGATTTACTGTAAGATAGTTCAAGTTTCTTTGAAGCCGTTCAATTCAAAGAAATAGGTCATAGAATTTTACACCCAACCTTCTAAAGATTTGAAGCCTATGCTCAACCATCGCTCATTTGTTGTACATGAGAAAATTCTCAAGTCAATATACATATTTTATTACATTTGCAAGAAATGCTCGATATTGATTGATCATAATTACCATTTACTTGAAAACTCTTGAACAAAATTTGATTTCTTGTGTCAATGTAAAAATCAACAAAGCAAAAGCATACATTAACAATAACGAACATTTTCTCAAATAATTTTTCTCTACTAAAAGGCACCTGAACATTAATGTTTCTAACAAAAGCCTTGCGAGTCTGTCACATTTGATAACAGCTGCGATAAAACTATGGACTCTCGGGTGCTTTGGATAGCCCTCGGATAGCTACGTGCAGGGTACTTCAAGAAGTTACAAGATTTAGAAGTTCAATTTTGTACGAAAGCCGAAACTAGAGTCTTCTAATATGTTTTTGTAGTGAAAATGGCATAAGACAGTCGTTTGTTTAGCTTCTCATTTCAGAGCAAACCAAGTGAGATTTGGAAAGGACTTTAATAACCTGATTTTCTCTATCAGTTATTCAATTCAAGCTTATGGATGCTTACAGGAATTCTGTTTTTCAAGAACTATCAGGAATTCAGGAATTTCAAGGAAGCTTCCTGCGCAGTCTTTTGATGCTTTTGATACACCAAAGAACTTGAAAAATTTCCTTGTAAACATGATAGATTTACGAAGTCCAAGAACGAAAATGTTCTTCATTTTTCATCAACCATAACTGACATTTTCTTTCACTCCTTCGCATTACTTCTTTTGGTGGCATATAATGCTCTATTTCTGCTCTTTGTTGCAATGTAACAAGTCTTGCATCATAATTCAGAGAGCTGATTTGAAAGTCTTTGCCGGATTCGTATTGATTGGCTAAACTCTTTGAAACTTCAGTTTTATCAATGCCCTCAGATTTCGCTTTATCAAGTCGTAACTTGCTGCTTTCGTCATTTCTTAAAATCTGATTTCTTAGTCCATGAGGTGTTGGCGTAAGTGCTTTATTACAAAGAATACAGATACATTGTCGTAAAGTACCTCTCGAAGCAGCGGAATTTCGACCGATGCTTTTACTTGAAGGTCTCCTTCCAGCTTGCAAAGAAACACGTTGACTGCAAGCTGCACAGAACTCTCCGACGTTTTTCTCCATTTCCGTTTCTTGTTTATTTGTTCGTCCTTGTTGTACATCATTACTCATTCGTTGACGTAAAAGTTGATGAAAAATTTGACGTCTTTCGAGCTCGACTTTCACTCTCTGTCCTTCTTTTGATAAATCACTGTTAACTTTCTTTCTTTTATAAGCATCTGGTATCACCAGTGGTGGAAATATATTATTCTTCTTTACTTTTTCCATTATCTGATTGCTCTCCAGAGAGTCACTGCCAAAGTTGCCCGATGAGCCGTTGAGAGTTCTAAAAGAGAAGATAAGATTTATAAAGCTTTCATGATTCGCGTTTTCGTCGCAATTAGAACGCATGAACATCCTGAATACAAGAATACAGGAAAGGTTGTTTGTGCTAAGAGCTCTATAGTCCCAATTCTGGAAACGGCAGACTTGACAGACTCGGAATTCGTGCCATTCTTGTTTTAAATGGCGAATTTTCGTTTTCGTCATGGTGAATCAGAAAGCTGTTTTTATGATTAATTACGATGTAGAGTTCTTTTCTGCAAAGTCTACTATTTTCAGAGTTTGGTAAAGTTAGAATTACCAATCAAACGCAACCTTTGGTTTGCAAATGTAGCCAGCAATCCTTTTCCTTTTGATATTTACCAACAGCAAGCCTTCCTTAGTCAATGTTGATTCCAGACAGGCTTCATGGTAATGTCTTGGTGACATAACATAAAAGGCCTTAAAAGCGTTTAATTGCTATACAGTTCATCATTCTTCCATGTCTTTTGCTCTTTGTGCTAATTACACAGTAACCGTTTTTACTCTTTCTTCAAAACCTTTCCACAAACATAACGCCAAAGATATGATTTAGCATGGATATTGCTGATTTTGATTATCAATACATTTGCTAGTGATAAGTCTAGCTAGGAAACGAGATACGTTCAATTGACAAAATGTCATTTGCTCTAATCAGAAGCAGGTACCATTCAAGATTTTCTTAAATATTTTGATTCTGTTAACAACGTAGCACGGGACATAGCCACCGACGCGGTCTGAGTTAAAAGAATCCTTCAGGATGACTCACGATTTTCATCGTATCACTGGACAAGATTCAGTTTCAGTTTCAGTTATATTTCAGCTTCATTCATACAAGAAGGCTAAGGGAATTGACAAAGCCTTAAAGCTCGTTAGTAAAAGTTCCGAATGCAGTCTATAGCATTTTTGATAACGTTGAAACCTTCCATTTTATTGCGCAGCAAAAGAAACAATAGGCGTGAAGGCTCTTCCTTGGCCTATTCATAGCGGCTCTCGATAAAGCTATGTAGACTTCCCGGGTGGGGGGTGAGGGGTACATGACTTGTGGATGGACAGGGGTTTGCCGCCCGATTTTTAGAAAGGTTCCCTCTTCTCATTCCAAAAACTTGCCTTCGTGCCCACTTTTATCATGAATTTAGGGGAAACTACACATCTTAAACCATTTTGTGCCAAGTTAAGCCAAACGCACCCATGTTTAAGGAAAATTTGCCGTTCCAACCAAAACCTGATAGTGGAAGCCGGCGCTGGTTGTAGCACTTTTTGGAAGAAGGAAAGAAGTTATATCTTCTCACAGGCAACAAGCAGATCATTGATTTGTCATGTTTAGCCATGAGCTACCGAACAAATGTTTACTTTCATTGGTGGTAAAGTTATGTTTTACGCAAATCGGAAAAGGTGAGATCGGAGCGAATTGTTACAACTCAACCGCACTTGGGGTATAGACTAATATCATCAACAATATCGTGAAAGAGGTGACTATTTGCACGACATTTGTCTTCATATGAAAACTTCATTTCTTCATTTATTCATGAAAAACTTTTTTTGTTTGTTTGTTTCAGGGGCGTCGTGGCCCGGGGGGCAGGGGGGCCATGGCCCACCCTAGAATTCAGATCGTCGGATTTTTCGGAAATCTTAAGGTTTCGTCGGAAAATCACTAACTTTGGCTTGCGCTAAGAACATTTGATCAGCTTAGATTTTTTGCATCACGTTCAATTCTTCCCTCAACATCTGCTCTTTCTTTGCTATTTCATACACATTTTCCATATATTAGTTCTGTTCTTAGCACAGGTAACGGGGAAAAATTGATAAAAGCAACAAGTACCTCTTTTTTACTTTAAAAGTAAAAAAGAGGTACTTGTTGCTTTTATCAATTTTTCCCCGTTACATGTGTTCTTAGCAGAGCAGCGTTTATGAGCTGTGTACCAGTGCCTCGAACAAACTAAAAAGCTTGTATGTATATTTGGAGATAGAACTAGAAAAGTTAAGTTGATAAAGTACCATGGTATCTTAGCCTTTGAAACATGGAGAGTTTTTCACGACTGATAGTTATTGCTCACATCAAAAACAGAAACCATGAGTTATGCATTTTGCATAGGATGTTTTTGATTCAGCCGCAAATTCGCTCCCTTTCTCTGAAAAATTCTCTGGTAAAGCCTATGGACAAGAATCTTTACAGAAATGAACCTATCATAAAGTTATCAGAGTTATCAACCTATCTTGCTCGTGTTTCATTCAGCTACAGTAAAAACAAATCTATTTCTGAGTAATTTTTAAGTTCTATTTTAAATATTTCCCAGGAAAGACTTCCATTAGTCAAGTTATACCGCTTCTTTCAATGGCGACTTCTTTACAAAAATGGGCACTTTCCAACGATCTGAAAGGTGTTGCCGCAAAAATTTTTCCCCCGGACCCCCATCTTTGCTCGCTTCGCTCGCATTTAGTATCAGTACCCCGAATTTGAATTTCGTCGGGACTGACATCACCACTGGGGCCTCATCCTAGGAAGATTGTTCTTTGCATGGTGGTTGATATGGACCCAAGCCGAACATATCACCAACAAATCGTACATTTTTCCATTACTCATTGCGAGCGTCTTCTAAAAGGAAAAAGGGCGAAAATGAACATTATTATTTTTCGGAAATTTCGGAGCCTTGGCCCCCCATGATAGACAGGTGCCACGACGCCCCTGGTTTGTTTGTTTTCAATTTGTTTTGAGTGGGCTAGTCAGAATTTCTAGCTACTGAAAGCTAATTTATAGGCCCACTGTACATGCCGCATCCAGGCATGGGACCCCTAGTTTAACGTCCCTTCCGAAGGACGACGAGGTAAGACGACTTTGTAAGCCGCTCGGCCACTTACCCTGCACGGCCATTAGCCACTCGGCCATTATAGTTTCTCTTGTCATCTTCATCACCGTTGTACTCCTTATTTTAAAATGTCGAAAACAATATTTAAATTCTCTTATGAATAAATTATGCCTACCATTTTTGAGACCACATGCATAATCTGTTTCTTCAAATTTCAATTCCACACTAACAAACTGTTTCCTTTTCAAAAAGTTATTAAGTTTTGACCTCCTGCATATTTGATATCAAAATATTCTGCTATTAATATGTTCCAGGGGTTAGAGAAAATGATATTTATGTAAACAGAAGGCTGGTGCTTTTCATTTTCTTATCATCATATGAATTATTAAATTTTTTATCATTACACAACTGAAAACATCTTGCAAAGAATGAGAACGGACCGTTGAAGGTTGCAACTTTGTCACTTCGCGTCATCAAAGGTAATAGGCGTGGTTATAGCTATCTAGCCAAAGGCTAAAGCTCGTAGCTTTGAGCCCGTCTGGTTTCCTGCAACAGATCCTAAAATTGGGCAACACTTGAAATTTTCTTTCTTGGGCTTTTAACTCTTGATTTATCAGTTCAAAAAGCTTATGTATCCAAACGATTCCTTATCTCAGACTGCTCGATGATACGGTGGCCGAAATGGGCCTTAGCAAAATTTTGTTCAAACCGAGAAAAGACTTTCCAAATCAAGAAAAGATTTTCAACATTGAGAAAACATTTTCAAAATTGAGCAAAGATTCTCGAAGTCCAGAAACGCTTTTCAAAATCAATCCTTTCTCGATTTTGAGAATCTTCTTCGTGATATTGAAAATCCTTCCTCGATTTTGACGACCTTTTCTGAGTTTTGAAAACTTTTCTCGGTTTTGAAAAAAACTTTGGCGATGGCCCATTTCTACCACCTTACAATGACGTTATTTTACGCAGTTTCTGCTCTGTCGCCAGAAAATAAAACAAAGAGAATGCCACTCGCCACTTTCTTATCCTACTGTTTGATCAGCTAAGGAGAATAAAAAATATAGTAGACTATTTTCAACTGAAGCTAGGACCATACTTTAAAGGGTTTGTTTAAACCAGCATGCTTTGCACGTGTCACCTCTTGGCTGGCCTTTGTTATCGCCATTTTCATGGTCCATGAAAATGGATACAATGAAAGCCAACCAAGAAATGGCATGTGCAAGTACGGCAGTTAGACAACCTTCATTTCGGTAAATAAAGTTATTGTTCAGGGGAAATTGCATAGGGAAGCGTGATAAACATCATCAAAAGCATTTTCAAGGTAAATCCAGCTTTAATACATTCGAGCTACATTTTCAGCCAACAAATGCGCTGTATTGTCTGTTTGACTTGTGCTGTGTGCTTTTTGCTACACCAATTCAATACTGCAATTTTGCCTGATTTTCAAGGCCTATTATCTATGTCATACGTACTTACATCACAAAGTATTTGTTTTCGTGACGCTGCTTTAGCAACTTCTCTAATGTTCGCTGTTCAAAATTGACCAACCAATGTAAGAAGCCTCCATTCTCGTTGCTGGAAATCGTAAAATATTAATTCTGGTAATCCACTTTGTTGACTTCAAGTTATCATACATGCAGCTTACACTCTAACTACGCCACTGTTTCTTTTAAATCTAAATCTCTAAACATGCCAACATCAAGTATTAACTTTTTCATTTGCAGATTTTATGTTTTCAATATTCATTCAAACGTTATTCATGGTCGCTTAATGTAAAATGAAATATTAATTTTTTCTCGGTCTTTTACTATAACAAGTATTGAGACCTTGTATCTTAAAACAAAGACGATTCGCAGTTCATAAACTGAGTTTGAATGTCGAAGTTAAAGCCGCAAATTCGATAAAATTCGCGGCGGGAAATAGCTTTATTGACATGTCTTTGGCAATTTCGGACTAAAGTTTGCTCTGATAGAAAGCGAGGGTTGTTTTTTGTGACACCACAGCAGCCAACAGCTCTGGTCAAGGGTCAATTCCAATCTAAAGATATCACAGAATTTATTGAATAATGTCACAGAAACGCTCGCCTTTGTTTTTAGCCTTTGTATTGTTTCCTACTTCAGATAAATTGCTGGCAAATTCAGCGGCTTGGATAAGTTAGGTCAGATCTGGCAGCCATGGCAACTCAAAAATATTTGGAGACAGAAGTATTTCGGATGGAAAACATGCTTTATTTCCAATGAACCTTTGTCCTAGACTTATGACGATGAATCCTTTGTATCCTCCCCACGGTGAACTTTGCTCAAAGCAGGACTCACAATGAAACAGTGAAAAACCTGGCCCTATTCTCTACAATCATCAATGGAATGATGATGGAATCACGGCTTCGAATCTCAATCCCGTGGGGTGTTTTCAATTCTTTCAATCGAATCGAAAATTCTATCACATTTACACCGTAGCAATAGTAATTCACAAATCGCGCAATCTGATTGGTACTGTAGGAATCGCGAAGTTTGGGCCTAAATAAGGCCAGGTTTTTCAGAGCAATATTATGAGTCTCTGTTGACTGAAGCGCCATCATCAAGTCAAAGAGCATAGGGAAACAAGAGACTTATCGTCAAAGGTCTTCCTTTGTCCACAGACGGTTAACAGTTCATTGCTGCAGCCGAGTGCCATATGAATTGTTAATAGACAAATTCCAACAACTCAATAGCATGGTCTCAAACTATGATTCCTGCGGAACTGTAAGCAATTCTCCAGGTGCCTTTGATACATTTGATATTGCAAATTAGGCTTCTTCAAGTTGATCTTTTGTCATCTTTGGCACCTTTGGCCACTTAGTAAGTGAAATCTCCTAGCAGCAGGAAAACAGACTTCGCTTCATCACTGAGTGATATGTCATCGGCCTTGGATTTGTATCGAGTCCCACAACCTCAATCTCAGCTCCCACAAAGAGATAAAGAGAATTATACGTCCACAGCAACGATTTATAGAGCAAGAAATATCTTGCACCTCGCTCGACCTTTCCCTTATGATCATATGTAATGATCAGGGGTGCATGTTCAAATTTTACTTGGGGGTGTCAGTATTCTTTGGACCGACTGAGTTAAAATGTCATGAATTATTAAGATCGTAGCCAGTGCTAGAAGATATTAAAGTTTGGATAACGTCTTTTCTTTTACTACGATCCTGAAAGTCCTGCATCCTTCCTTTTTGAATTCATAATTTTTCAAACATATTAAGGGCCTGTCTACATTTTGATCAAGTGAAGTGATAATACCAACCGATAATACCAACCTCCTTTCTACGCATGCTAATGAGGACTAGCAGCTTAGGTTTATTATTGTAATTGAATCAGATGTTGCCTTTCATATGTTTTGATCTTCAGCTCTATCCCACATTAACGTTTCGGGGCTTTGATTAAATTAAATACGTTTATTGGTAGTGTAGGTGCCCCCAACCCCCGCCCCAGCACTCTACCATGGAAGAGCATTGTCAACAGTTGTCTTTTGTCTTATCTGTAGACTATATGTCTTTCCAAGGTAGGAGTTTTATATGGCGAGGAATTTCTTGAGAAGAAGCTCTCTCAGTAGATACACTGATTCTGCAGAGAGCACCCTAAGTTCCTTGTTTCGTGTTTTACAAGGCAACACGCACCAATGGTTGGCAATGATTCCTTCAACAAGGGTTCGAAATTCTTTAAAGAAACAAGGGTTCGAAATCAACAAGGAAGAAAGTTTTTGAATACTGTATGTCAGTGAACAGTGCTTGTATCTTGTATCTAGCTTCTAGAACTGTGGAATTTCTCTCTCTCTCTCCCCCAATTTATTCATTTTCTTATCACGTTTAGGGTGCTCTCTGCAGAATCAGTGTATCTACTGAGAGAGCTTCTTCTCAAGAAATTCCTCGCCATATAAAACTCCGTTGTAAAATTTGCCATTCATGTTTTGTTACCTTACATTCTGGTTTAAGTGTATTTCATTTCAGAAAGATTTTGGTATGTAGTGGAATTTGAAAATCAAACTAAACTGAATGAATTGACCTTGAATTTTGGTACAATTTTGGAGCATAATAATTCCGCAACATTTCAGTGTAGCCATAGTCCATAGCTACTCAGCGCTATCAATTGGCTATTACGCCAAAGATGGCGGTAGTGAACATTTGACCAAAATGCATGCACTTCTACTTTCTTTTTTTTCAAATCAAATGCACTACCTAATTATAAGGCATGGCAATATTATAAAATCTACATAACTTGAATAAGGAAAGAACAAAAAATAAACAAGCAAACAAACTACCCTATAATTCAATACAAACTAGTAAAAAAAATTAGATGAAAGGAAATAAAAATAAAAAGAAAATAAAAAATTTACATATATATGTAAGTAACAGTAACACGAACAATAAAGGGGCGAATCAACAGTAAATCAACTGCAGTTTTATAAAATCTTTGAAATACTGTACAAACAGTTTAATGCGCCTTATCTCCAATTTGCCCCCAATTTGATGGCTTGAAGGAATTTCAGTTACTGTACTCTGCTACGATTTATTTTGGCATTCAGAGATTTATAACGATTTCACAAAAATTATCACTTCAACTTTTTGTTTGCATTCGTGCACAGTACGTAAATGCACCCTGAAAACTATTTCAGGAGTGAACTAAAATCATATGCACGTTCCTAGGCCCCAAAGCAATTTAGAACTTTAGAAACGTTTGATATGTATAAGGAATTACAGTAAACATATTAATTGCATCTTAAAAGCCAGAGTTCAAATCTCACGTTGATTTTGAAAAACCGACTAATCTAAAACTTCAAAAGTCTACATTTCAAATCTTTTTATCTAAAATTCGTGAATTTCAGCTTACCTTCTAAATCTGTGTGGTTTCAGTCAAATCCATATGTTGAAATATTTCTTGCATTCGACAATTTCTCACTCGAAGACGAAAACACCTGTTTGTTAAATCTCTGTTGTGTAATGATTCAAACAAAACCCTGAATATTAAAGTAAAAATAGATCTTAAGTTATCGTTCCTTGCAATCAAATCTCCATAAGTATTGTATAAATCTTCTCCTTGCAATAGCTTTTAGCCTCCAATACATATCGTCTCGAAAACAAGTGCTAAAAGTCGTGCAAATCTTCTGTGTTCCATATTTCACGCAATGACTATTATGAAAGTGAATCTGAAGCAAACATACACTTGGAGATGAAACATCCAATGAGAACAGTTCAAACAGGAAAGTCTATTTAGACATGTGGGCAAGTACAAAGCATTGTTATATGATATGCAGATATCAATCAAAATTAAATATTGCGATTAGTTGCCACGAGTCTCAATCCTGTGTTAACAAAAGGATCAAGACGAGGTCACAAGTCATCTGGCTTTTTATTGTTTCATAATAGTTTCTTTCTTTTAATCATACAGAGCTTCAAAGCTGAACTAAACATGATAGCTTTGTCTGGCATAAAAAGGACAGTGACACAGGTGTAGGGGGAGATAAAATTTGGGGGGACTGCCCTATAAAACATTTAATGTTTACAAAACTTATGACCGGCTTTTGCAAATTTTTCCATCGTTGGGGGGGGGGGTAAACCCCCTGTCTCCCACGCCTATGACAGTGGACCAATTTGTTGCTTAATATCTATTTATTCACTGACCTCTAGAAGTAACGTTGGCAGATGCTATGGCGTGCATGGGTTTTGCAGTGGGCAATTTGTGTTTATCTGCAGTTCGCTTATCTCCTCCTGAGCAGTATATAAACGTTTCGTCCCCAAGAGAATAGAGCTGTAATAATCAAACCAAGGTGATGCTCATATACCCATGAAAATATATGCTGGTCCTTGTCGTTTAAAAAATTATGAAAATATAATGAGGGTGGTAAAGGGTATTTCGTGAAACGTGATCTGCAGTATTTTTAGACCATATTTTCTTCTCGTGAAACGTGAAAAGCTAATATTCATTTTTCGTGAAACGTGAAAGTGCTATATTCCTTTAACGTGAAACGTGAAATTTAGCATTTTAACTTCGTGATTCGTGATCCGGAGCCCCCCTTTACCACCCTCTATAATCTTTCATCTTTTTGCACTCATCCGATCTGCTAATCCCGTTTACCCCTAGTCCACTCTCTTCGCAAAAGGCTAAATTTTTGCAAAATGAAATATCAATTGAAAACGGTGATAAATGTGACGGTAGCAAAATTTTAGCTAGCGCTCACACGATACCGGAACAATTTGAAAACGGTAGAAAAATTTGACTGCAATGAGCATGTAGCAATCTCCAGAATTTGATGTTACACAAATGTTGCTACACTTTAAGGATTGATCAGCCTTGTTTCGAAAGTGCTGAAAAATTGCTCCATTTTATCATTTTCGACTGTTCAAATGGCTTTTTCGAAACATGCCGGTTAGAGTATCGTTTTCAAATTCTGCTGGCAGAAAATTTGCCACTTTCGTGTGAACGGTCACCGTTTTCAAAATGTGTTGACATCATCGAGTGGACGCTGTCTTAGCCTTAGTAAATGTATATGCAAGATTCTTGATACTTTGTTTACTACTTATCAAACACCCCCAGTAAGGACCCCGCCCGCAGGACATTAAAAGTACAGCGGGGAAATTATGCAACTATACATTTTCAGCGAGGATTGATCGGGGATTGATCGTTACTGATGGGTGTTAACAAGGTTATATCCGGGGGGTTATATGGAATAACGTCCTGGTCATGTGACAAAACTGAAACATGAACTGATTCTAGAAATAACATATTTGCAGGCAAATAAACAGTAGACCCAAAGTTTCTTGAATGCTTGCTCATATTTCAAGTAAGGAGTTTTAACATTTCTCCAACATTTCTGAAACTTTCTTTCTCGATTTCGAGAATTTGGTACCACAGGTGTCCCAAAAAAGTATTCCTGTTTGCAAAATCACCCAAATTTCCTAAAGGGCCTATTTATATCAAAATATATTTCTTTAAAAATGTAGATCAAAGACCAACATATTTTCCAAGCATAGCTGATCTTGTGATTCGGTTTTGACCTCAGTAAATTTAGCTCTTCCCAGAACTGCCTGATATTTTGAAGCATATTGCAAAAAGGACAGATTTTTTTCTAGATTGATTTAAGTTTTTATGTTTATTAGCAAATATTCTACATACATTTGCCATAAATGTCAGGAAGAGATGAAAACTAATATTGTAGACTTGAAAAAGTGGCTCTTAACATTTTCTCATTTTGAAAAATAGTTGGATTATTCACGACGAAGATCAAAAAGAAATTTTGTGATAGGCTTGATGATCGCATTTTGGCAATTTTTCGAATGAGAAGAATATTTTGTGTCATCACCTGGTAGAAATATCCAAATGTGCAAACATTTTTAAGAACACTTTTGAATGAACTCTTTAGGTAAATGTTGTAAATTACCAACCTTTCCTAGCATTCTAACCCAGGTAGCATGGTTTCTCCGGCTTTGACAAATCTTGGTTTCTTACAATTGGTCAAAGAAGTGAGAGTAATCTTGTTTTCAAAAGTGGCGCAGAATGATAAAGGTCTCGATGGGGCAGAGGGGACATTTTCTTGTGGGTTGCATTGAATTGGATTGTACTCCTCTATTTCGCAGTGCATGATGGTAGTAAAGGAGCACGCCATTTCCCTTTTCAGAAGTCTTCCAGAAGCCGCGAAGTTCGTTGAGGAGCAGAGCTGACTTTGTGTGCTAATCTTGCAAAGAAAGACTTACGAAATATGGGAAGAAGCTATGTAAGTTATTACCAGTTTACCTATCTTTGATGTAACATTTACAATTTTGTTGTGTATGCCGCGAGTGAGAGGGAAGTTAACACAGCTTGTTTGCCTAATCTGATTCGGCCGGCAGTCTGTAGGCCTATTGTTTTGGGCCTACCTTGGCAAGAGAGCTAGAGTGGTTCGGGACATCGTGTCTTTATGCCTTATTCAGTTTCAGTTTCACATATTTTAGATTCAACTAGCTTACGTACAATTTATGAACGAACTAAACAGACAAATAACTTAACTATACAAATCTAAGATACAGAAAATTGATACATCAGAAAAATAATAATATTTTAATAATGATAATATGATAATAATAATAGGTGCAATGTACATTGAACGAAACGAAGAAAAAAGATAAATTATATGGAGGGGATTACTTACCAGGTTGGAAAGTTTGTCAACTGCGCACCGAATGCCAAGACCAGGTTGGATAGTTCGTACTGCGCGCTGAAGAACTTGGCATTCGGTGCGCAGTTGACAAACTTTCCAACCTGGTGCCAAGAGACTGATAAAATTTTGTGCACCAAAAATGAAATTAATGTGCGCACCAAAATTAAAATAGAAATAGCAAGGGATGGCCCAATTCCAATTTTTTATGATAATGTTTCATAATCTTCTCATGTTCAGCAGCGAGCTCTCGTTCAATTGGACAAATTTTAATTTCTGGCTCATCTCAACTTTAGGTAAAATATTAATTACAACCCAGAGCCCCTCTTGTTCAGACTCATTGTGGCAAGAATCCCCGTAATTTATGCGCTCTGCGCACCAATTTTTTTACTTTCGCGCACCAAAGTTTCGAAGTGCACCCCGAAGTTCTCGGCGCACAGTACGAACTTTCCAACCTGGATTACTTATAGTGAGGCCTCATTTTCATTTATAAAGCAAAGGACTTATATGGGTCCAATGAGCGGCAGTAATAAAAACGTTGATTTTGCTTCAAAACTTGTGCATAATTGCTACAGATTGGCTTGGAATGAATGTAGAAATGTACAGTGTATGTATTCAGCTACTTAAAGTAAGAATTTAGTGTTTTACAGTGGAACCTCCATATAACGGACACCTATAGGACCAATTTTATCGTCCGTTGTAGAGAGGTGTCCGCTGTATAGAGGTGTCACCTTTTGCCATAGCGTATTTTGGGATGAAAATATTTGTCCGTTGTTCAGAGGTGTCTGTTGCATAGAGGTGTCCATTAATGGAGGTTCCACTATTTACAGGATTTCTCTATTTGACGGCAAATATGATTTAGCTATTTGACTGATTTTTCTATGTGACGGCGCTCTGCACCACGGCAGTTGATGAGTCCCAACCACAGATGAGTCTCATGACAAGGAGTCGCATACTTGATTAGGTCTTCTCGAAATCAGCAATCCAAGTACTTTCCACTAAAGTTATTTGATATACCAACAACTAATCAGATGCCAGGGTGCATTCCATGTAAAACCTACGCCAAAGGTACGCCGAACCCTAATCTTTCATACGCCAGGTATTTTCTGGGAGAGAGAAATTGCAAAAAAATCTGAGTACTAAAACATCTCATGATTTTAGGAAAGTTTCAATACCGGCCTAAAGTCATAGTTTCTTATAAAAGAAATATGCGTATTATCAAAAGAAACTGCTAATATAGATTGAGGACAACTTCATATTAACGCCAAGGAAAGCAGATTTTCAAACGCCGTCATGCTAAGAACCGATTTTATTCCAGAAATGACACTGCTACACTGGACAATAAAGTCAGGTCTACACCGCAGATCTTTGGGCCTAAGTGCATGAAATGCACCTTATCAATTGCCATGGTTTTAATATTTTGTTCATTGATGTTAAAACCCCAGCTCTTTGCCCCACAGAAGGTACCCCATTCCATCCCAACAAACAAAATGGCTGTATGGCAGAAAATGGTAAGAAATGAAAGAATGCTTCTCTGTAATAAAGCACATATCCATTTTTCATCAGAAAAACAGATACCCGGCCTTAGAATAAATCGAAACAGATTTATGGGCCTGGAAATGTAGCGCTACAGATTGGAAAATTTGACAAGAAAATGTAATTTGGTAACAGGAGAGCATTTTTACTTTGCAAAAAGTTGTGCTATGCTGATATGTGCATTTTCATTGACATAACATGATAGATCGTGATAGATTGACATGACATGATAGATCGTATTATTAAATCTTTTTTGGATAAAAGGTTCGCACCTTTTGCAAAACAGCCCTTTTGTTTTGTATGCCATATCTAGGCAGGTATAGTTTGCAGATTAAAACTAAAATATGTAGAATAATTAAGCAATGCTATCCAGGCATTCAGCTTAATGTTATTTTTCGGTCTCCTCAGTCATTTTTTAATTACACGCTGCCATAGCGTATTTTGGGATGAAAATATTTGTAAATATATTAAAAAAATTCAGTCATTTTTTCCATTTAAAGACCGCTTTCCAACTCTCATACGCTCCTCAGTTGTTTACAAGTTTCAGTGTCCTGGCTGCCATGCCTCGAACTTTGGAAAAACATCTCGCAATTTAATTACACGCTGCAGAGAGCATTTGGGAATAAACAAAGCAGGTCAGAAAATAAAAGCAAGTCCTTCCGCCATCGGGGACCATATCAGCCAATCTGTTCATGCCGCGTCATTGGAAGATTTCTCAGTGTTGGACGGAGCTAACAATGAATTTGATTTACTTATCCACGAAAGTCTACGTATTTTACGCGATCGTCCTTCACTTAACTCCCAACAGTCTTCTATCCCCTTAGCTCTGTTTTAATTATTATTCCTTTGGGCTTGCCCTTTCGGTTTTTTTATACGTAGGAGCTGTAAACATGCACTCTTAGTTGTTTATCGTTATGAGTATAAATAGAGCCTCGTGCTTTTGAACATTTAATTCTGATGATGAAGCACGGAGAATTGCTTCGAAACGTCAATATGATAAACATGGACTAGTCAAACATAAACCTTATTCTAACTATCTTCTAACTATCGGATTGTCTTAACTGGAAATGTCGTAATATACTTGGAATTGTCAAACTTGGAATGTCTTTTTTGAATATCAACATGATTATCGTCGCAATTCTTGTACTCCGTTTATTGACATAACCTTCTGTAATGAAGTTGTCAATTATTCATGTAGAAGTAGAAGTAGAAGTTTTCAATTCAAATTTGCATACTATCTGTGCCATTTTTATCCATGTTTGGAAATCCCCTTTGCAGTTTCCAAACCTTCCATTCTGGGTAGTGTTTACTTGAAAGAAATGTTCTGTAAGAATTTGTTTTTTCCTCAGAGCCGATCACGCTCAAGATCTGGAAGTTATTCACGATCAAGATCCAAATCAGGAGGGAGAAGTTATTCCAAATCACCATCCAGATCAAGGAGCCGATCAAGATCAAGATCAAGATCGCATAGAAGAAGGCACCGCAGATCCTATTCAAGATCATACTCGAGATCAAGGTCAAGATCCAGATCATATAGATCCAGGTCCAGATCACCAAGGAGGTCAAGATCGCCATATTATAGCAGAAGGAGAGGGTATGGTGGTGGTGGTGGTGGTGGATATGGGGGTGGCCGGCATTATGGAGGAGGTGGTGGCTATCATGGACGAAGGTTTGTTTTTGGTAGATTTTATCATGTACTTCAGTATCAAAGTATATATATTGAAAATGTTTCCTAGTTTCTAGCCATCATACTGCATAACCCTACACACATCAGCACTGTTTTCTTGCCAAAGAACTGTTAAAAGTCCTTGATTGAAAAATTGCTGTCTTTGATATGACTCAAGGATTCTTATCAGAATATGAAGAATTTTTGAAAATTTTGTGCAATGCCAGTACTAGACTTGTACCTAAAGTCTCATGTTTCCCTGTACCCTTTGACTTGTTGATGATGCTTCAATCAATAGAGACTCGTTTACTCAGAAAAACCTCACCGTATTAGACCGTATCAGATCACCTGAGTACAGCTAGGAAGCCAGCAACTGTGTAATTATATGTATTTTGTGCCTGCAAGTGGGTGTCATGTGCTCAGGGACAAAGCAGAAACTGCGCATGCATGTGTGAAAACGCGTAACTTTGAGCCTCCCTAGCTCCCTGCAACCAGTCTTTGTAATGTAAAAATAGGCCGCGTGCGGCGTTTCGCACGTCTTGATTACTTTGCACGTGAGATGGCGTGCGATACAAATATCTACTTTTTATCATGATTATCCGTTGTTTTTATTCCCGTTTAAGAAATGTAGCTTTCAAGAAGACCTTTTGCGTCGAAATGAAATAAAAAATTGATCGAGAAACTGTGAACAAAGCGGGCCTTAAACTCTGAGTTTCCTAGAGTACCAGTCAGATTGTGAGATGTGGTAAAGAACAATGCTGTCAAATTTTCAAGTAGAATGATGCAGTTGACTAGATTTTGAATGAAGTTGCTGTGGCAGGTAGTTTAAGATTTCTCTGGTTTGTTTGGTCTTAAAACATGGAAAATGTAGTGTTGAAGGACGCATTTTGCACACCCGGTAAAGTGAATTCTTTCTTCAAATGTCTGCTTAACATAGTTTTTATCTCATTTTCTTTCTGAAGAGTGACCATTGAATAGAGCCAAAGCAGTCATTTGATCATGACTTGATTAATCAAATGCAGCAAACAGGGTCAGCTTTTCACTATTTCATTCTGAGTCCCAGTTGAGGAAGGTTTACTGCAGGGATAGAAGGGACTCACTGTCATGAGTCTAAGCCCATACTGCAGGTGTCATTAATTTACCTGAGCATGACAGAGTAGAAACTGTGTAAAATGATGTCATCGATCAATCTGAGATAAGGCAGTGTTTGGGCGGATAAGCTTTTTGATTTGATAAATCAAGAGTTTTAGGTCCTAGGAAGAAAATATCAAGTGTTGCCTAACTTCTGGATCTGTTGCAGGCAGTCTTTGTAATACGAGGCATGTGATCGCACCCGCACGTCTCCACACACGCCTAAATTTTCCAGGGCGTGCAAAACATCGCACGCGCAAAAAGAAATATGCGCGAAAAAAATTTCGTAAAATTCAACAGCCTTGCAGCTTGAAGTTGTGTTTCGCCGAATTCTAAAGTTGCGGGAAGTTGAAGTCGGCAAATTCATTGGCAGGTCGCTTTTCCAAGGTACTAAGTTTTCCATAGGGGGCAATCTGTAATAAGCGCCAGGTGTTTTGTTTTGATTAACTGTCTTAATTAAGTGATCAATGAAAGCAGGCGATCGTAAACGACGTTAGATTTCCCGTACAAGAGCTGTCTTCACTGTTCACTTGATTACTCTGTTCTTCCGTGATCATGGCGAAAGGAAACAAAGTGGAGCTAGCGACATTTCTTAGTTGGGGAAAGAACGGAATCATCGGTTAGAAATCAGAGAAAGATAATACCACGTCGAA
Organism: Aurelia sp. 3 sensu Dawson et al. (2005); assembly: GCA_964020215.1. Lineage (NCBI taxonomy): Eukaryota > Metazoa > Cnidaria > Scyphozoa > Semaeostomeae > Ulmaridae > Aurelia > Aurelia sp. 3 sensu Dawson et al. (2005). The sequence continues at coordinate 31,242,982 of OZ026572.1, read as the reverse complement.
AGTTTTTGTCAATTTTCAATTTGTCAATTCGCCATTTCCTTTTCATTTTGATTTGTTTGCAGATTTCCATATCATCATGAAAGGTAGCCTGATTTAACGAGAAAATATTTTTTCGCGGAATATCCGCTACCTGAACGATGATCTGGAAAAGTCTGTGACCTTGCTTGGCAATATTTCAACGGACGTTTCGGTCTGTAAGCAACTGACGACTATGGAAAAAATGGCATTGGGGGGCATTTGACCAAGATGCATTGCGTTCTATTATAGAATCAGCATTGATTCTATAAAAATTTGATCATCAAACGCAATGCATCTTGGTCAAAAGCACCCTGGCGTCATCCTTTACGTAATCGTCTATTGAAGTTTTTTCAGTCCAGATAGATAGGTTCAGCTCATTGCAGAGAGATTCCAATATCATTTCGTGGAAATTTGATTAAACTAATTAAATTCAACATCTTTATTGTAGAACAAGTCTTACACCTATTGTTTGTAGATGCTTCTTCTAAAGATAAGGCCCGCTTTGTTCACAGTTTCTCGATCAATTTTTTATTTCATTTCGACGCAAAAGGTCTTCTTGAAAGCTACATTTCTTAAAACGGGAATAAAAACAACGGATAATCATGATAAAAAGTAGATATTTGTATCGCACGCCATCTCACGCGCAAAGTAATCAAGACGTGCGAAACGCCGCACGCGGCCTATTTTTACATTACAAAGACTGGTTGCAGGGAGCTAGTGAGGCTCAAAGTTACGAGTTTTCACACATGCATGCGCAGTTTCTGCTCTGTCCCTGAGCACATGACACCCACTTGCAGGCACAAAATACATATAATTACACAGTTGCTGGCTTCCTAGCTGTACTCAAGTGATCTGATTGCAGACACATTTTTCAAAACCATTTGCTTGCTGGCTAAAAATGTTTTGCTGAACCCTGTTGTACTGTAAGAGCATATTGGGGCAAGTTGTAACACTCCAACCTTGATTTTCATTGGCAATCTAAAAGCACCCTAACATAATTGTGAAACAACATGTGTTCAGTAGCCAATGGTCAAACACAATACCTTACTACACACCAAATGGGCACCCTCTGCCATACTGAACACCCTCCACCTTTCCTGTACACACTGAAAATAGAAAGCTTCAATATATGAAATGATTCAATGGACCGAGGGGCAAGTCACTGATTGTTTTTTGTACATCTTCCTTGAAATCACAAAAAAAGCACGTACTAAATCACAAAATCACAAATAAATCACTTGCAAAAAGCACAAAAAAGTGCAAATCACAGAGAAATTACAAAAATCACACAAAAAATCACTAAAATATCACTAAAATCTTAAATTACAGAAGAAAATCATGTGATTTAAAAATCTCAAAAGTCACATACGCTTTTTTGAGAAGTGATTTGCGTCTTGCAATGGACCTGGCCATAAGACTTTTAGCTGGGGAGCAGTGCATGGCTTTCCCTGATAATGTTGAGACAGGCGATTTGTAAATGAATTGACAGAAAGCAAAGAAAATATTTCTTTTGTATATATATAAACAGTTTACGAGAGCAATATGCAGATCATCTGCAGCATTTGAGAGGAGCCTGAAGCAGGGCTTTCAGTGGGGGGCGCGATAGCTCACGCGCACGCAGGCACGCGCCCAAACGTTCGCTTAGGAGCGATTGATCGCGCGCCCCGTAATGCAATATTTCCCTTGAAGAGAGCGATGTCCCATTTGGGAGTTCACACCGGAAAATTTTGTAGACAAAAATGATTTTCGTTTTAAAACATACCTTGTAACTCCCTGATGCTGATTTTATTCGTTGGATGCAGCTGAGTTACTTTGTTCGCTCGTTCCACTCAAGTTTAATCAGCCTCATCTTTAGGCCATCTTCTTCCGAGCTTTCATGCCATCTTAAATGTCAGACTTCTCAAGCAGCTTTTGTTCGCTGATTTGTGTATTGATTTGTGTGTGTCCATGCCTCAATGACACATACCTTTGGTACCGTTTGAGATTTCTTTCGCGCGCCCCACACAGTTCACGCGAGTTTTTGGTCGCGCGCCTTAATTTCTGAACGTGAAAGCCCTGCTGAAGCGGAGTGAGATCTATGGCTCCCCTCTAACAGCCAAGACCATTGCAATGAAGTAGAATGCTGCTTATCTGTCTCTCAACATTATGCACTCATTTCTTTCAGGAGCAGATCACCATTGTCAAATAGAAAGAGGCATGTTGGTGATAGGGTAAGGCCTTTTCTCCTGCAAGTATCCTGCCATTTTGCCATAGAAAATATGATTTATAATTTGTAAAGATTTATTTTAAACATTATATATTTAGCAAAACATAATGACATGATCTGAGTATGAAAATTAACATGGATGAATAAAATGTGATGTTTTAAGCAAATTTGTTATCAAGTAAGTAACTTGATAACAAGTTTATGCTCTTAATATTTTGTTGTTTACATCCATGCTACATTTGCTACTCAAATCATTGAAAAAGACTTGAGATCAGATATTGGAAGTATTTCGTAGCTTGATTGTCAGGCAAATGTGGTCATATTTATTGTATCCTTGATACATTTCACAGTTTTGCATACAGAATCATTCAGTTGGCCTTTGCATGACACCTTTAGTTCGATTTATTGAAGCTACCATTGAAGTGAAACTTGGTTTTGCCATAGTGAATTCATCAAGGTTTGGGTCAATGCACTATAGCTGATTTCACTGTGGGTTGTGGAAAAAGGCTGCCTTTAAGGATACTAGTCTTAGACTGCGTTCACACGATGCCGGCACATTTTGAAAACGGTAAAAATTCGACGGATAGGCCTCCTGTTCACACGAAAACGGCACATTTTTTGCCGGCAGATTTTGAAAACGGCAGATTTTGAAAACGGAACTCTAGTCAGCACATTTCGGAAACGGCATCGTGTGAACACTCAATAATGATGTAAACAGAACATTTTTCGATGCTTTTGGATCGAGACTGGTCGATTCTTAGGGTGTAAGTACTTTTCTTTAGCATCAAAGTTCTGCAACGAGTTTTTACTGTCAAATTTCCTACCGTTTTCAAATTGTGCCGGTATCGTGTGAACGCTAGCTCAAATTTTGCTGCCGTCACTTTTTTCACCGTTTTCAAAATGTGCCGGCATCGTGTGAATGCAGTCTTAAAGATTAGAGTGTTGCAGACAGAATGTGTGCTGCAATTTGTGATTATATACAGAATATATGTTGTATTTTTACAGGAAGCACCACCTGAAGGCAAATGCCTTGGCATATTTGGATTGAGTTTGTATACTTCAGAAAAAGAAGTAAGAGATATGTGTGATAGATACGGAGAGGTTGACACATGCCAAATTGTTTATGATCATGCTGTAAGTATGTATATTTATGTATCACATTACAGCATAATTAGATAGCATAAGGAAAAGGTACACAGGAAGTTAATCCAATTTATAAGGAAGATGTAAACACAAATGGTTTCCTCATAACCTGTAGATGGGTGAAGTAGGTTCAAAATTTTAAGAAAGTGGCTGACTGAAGTTTTTAAGGCTTTTTCTGTTAAGATACCTTTGGGATTAAGTTGAGACAATGTGCCATTTCTTAAGATTTTCAAATGTCACTTAAAAGGTCAATGACATCAGGGAGGGGCTAATTGTCCCTAAGTACTTCATTAACTTTTGACAGGTGTGTTGTATTGACATGGCATTTGCATAGTTGAAAAGTGCATTTGAAGAGCTTTCAAGTGATGTAATGTTTATTTTTGCATTTTGATGGAATTTGAAAAAAATTTATGGCATCATCAATGCCATGATGTATCAATTGACAAATTTTTAAAGGCTTTTTAGGACAATTTTTCCCTGATTTTTACTAAATCTACCATTTAGATTCAGAATCTGAAGGGAAAACACATCATTCATAAGAACGTCAATTGGCCTGGTCATTCCCCCTATTGTCTTCCAGCTGAAACAATATTTAGGGAAAGTGGTCATGCCCAAATTGAATTTCTATGAATGATAGGTGTTTTTGACTGCAAATTCAGAATCTACCTGGCTGATTTAATGAAAATCAAGCAAAAGATATCCGCAAAAAATGGCTTTTTCAAAATTTATCAATGATGACATCATTTCATTGATCACAGCATAAATTTTTTTCAAATTTCATCAAAATGCAAAAAATATCCATCATTCAAAAGCTCTGTAAGGACTCCTTTCAACTATGTACAGTAAGTCCCATCTCAAGATAATTCACCTGGCAGATGTTATATACAGAAGTATTTTGGAACATTTGGTACTTTCCTATCATTGACCATGTGACATTGAAAATGTTTAGAAGTGACACTGTCTGAAATTAATCCCAATGGATTATGCTAACAATACCTTAGAAGGTGGAGTTTGGCACTTGCTTAGATGATAAGATTATTTTCTTTGTCTACTGGTGATGCAATTTTATTAGACTGATGACTCTGAGTCCCATGTTTGCCTGTGCTCTTTCACTTGATGATTGAGCTTTGGTCAACTGAGACTCATACTCTCACTCTATTACTCTGAAATTGAGACTCATACTCTCACTCTATGACTCTCACTCATACTCTATTTCTCTGAAAACCCTGACCCAATTTAGGCTTGAAATCTAAGCTTCCTAGAGGCACCAATCAGATTGCAAGGCTTAGCAAAGAAGAAGGCTGTCCAGTTTCCAATGTGATTGATGCAATTGGTTAGATTTGAACAAAATTGCTGCAGCAGGTAGTTGAAAATTTCTTTGGTATGTTTTGGTCTTAAAAACATGGAAATTGTAGCACTGAGAGCCTTACCTTGCACTCACCAAGTAAAATGAGCTTTCTGCTTTGGATTTATACCAGGTTTCATTCATTAGGGGTCTGCTTGACATGGTTTTTATCACATTCCTTTTTGAGGAGTGACCATTGAACAGAACAGAGCTAAAGCACTTGCAGTCATGATTTGATTAATCAAATGCAGAAGATTGGGTCAGCTTTTGTACAGTTTCATTATGAGTCTCTGTTGAGCAAGGTTTATGGCAGGGATGCATTGGACTCATTGTAATTAGTCAACAGTTCCATTTCAAGTCGCAGAAGACAGTTTATATTAACAAAACTGCATTTTCTTTGAATTCTGAATAAGAATGGGCAGACAGGAATTTCCTTGGACCAAGATGCATAAAACAACATCTCATTTAACTTTAGTATGATGTTCAAATTAGCCAGCAAATTTGTTTGTTTGCCAAACTGGCTAATTGAAATTCAGATGTGAAAAAGGAACTGAAATCTGCTGAGTGGATAGGAATCAGTCAGTTGTTGGGGAGGCCTCAGAGGTGAGACAAAAACTCTGGCTTAAAAGAAGAAACTTAGCGTCCATTGAAAACCCGCATGTAAGAACCTACAATTTTGCAAGTCAGCCTGGTTTCTTAAACAATGACAATTTCAGCCTGTAGGTTCATACTCCACAAGGTTATTACATGCAGGTTTTTCCTGTTAGTTGGGTGCGAAACTGAAAATCTGCAGCGCAGCCACTTCTCAGGTAACTAAGCTTGAAGGTTATTTGTGTTCTATACATCAAAGCAAACACTTTGAGCGGGGGTGATGACCCTCAAATTTAGGGAACGGCTAGAAATGGTAAAAACCCATAATGGCAGCAAAGTTGCAAAATCTGACACCAAAGTCTGAAGTACCATCACCCTGAAGCACCACCCTATCATATTCTCCAAGTTTTAGGCCTGTTTTTAAACTTACGGAAATAGTCAAGACTTGGACTGATGAATTGAAATAAAGTGTGAAAATGGATATTATTCTTGCCTTACATTTGTATCAACAGGTTTCCCCTAATTTCTCCTTATGCCGAGAAGAACTATTCCGGCACACTTGAAATGTTGCAATAACTGTTTGGTCATTTCTCCATTTATTTTATCCAGCAGTGTTTTTGTTTTGCTTTATTTACATCATAAAATGGTGGCAAAGGTAACTAACTTGTCTCTAGCATGTTTCCAATCTCTTTGGATGAGATATTCAAACAGCCCTTTGAGGTGTTGATTTCTGTTTGTTCAGTTAGGGGGTTTCTTTTCCACAGCCAGTTGATTGGCTAAAAATCACCCTGAAATGTTATATTGTATGTGATAACAGTCACATGCTGTGAATAGCGAGCTCTCCAGATGAGGTTATGAATAACTACAGATAGGAAATTATATTTTCATTCTAGGAAAACATTTCTGTCATTGTTGACTTTTCATGGAGCTGGGATAAAAGCAGTATTATAAAACTATAATGCTGGTAGTAGATATGAGGAGTGAAAGCGGGGGATGAATGAAAAGCTTTAATTTTCAATCCAATAAAAAATGCAATAAATGTTAATTACATAGAGGAAGTGACCTTAACACATGGCTTTTCCAAGAAAATAGTAGAGTCTTCTTTCAGGATAGCTAATTGCGTTAAAATGAGAGGGGGGGGGGTGGTTCAGGCCAATATAATTTATTTTGGCTGATTTTTATTGTTACTCCTTTGAGTTGTGGCTGTACTTCAAAAAGTGCTGAGATTAACTTAACAGTGTGATACAGTAAACATTATGAACTGAAGAATCTTCAGATGGCAAATAGCTGTTTTTAAGTCCCTATCATACCACACGTAATAGGTGTTTATCTGAAAGGTGACAGTTCAGGATTATAGTACTCCACCCCGGTCAGGAACTTTCTTCAACTAAAGCTAGATTATTTGATATTTTTTATCTCTGGGAGGTAGCAGACTAAGGCTATATCAAGAAAAGATTCTACACCATAAAATGCTTTCATAGGAATCTAAAATGGCGGCAATGTTGACAGCCTGTTATTGTCGAGGCAACATAATGATTTCTTCATCAAACTTAAACGGGTTGATAAAGGTCAAATAAGAGTTATTGCACAGACAAGAGCCAATACAACAAATGTAGTCTTGTGTCTGTGGTACCAAAAATAGAAAGAATCATTGGTTCATGCAACATAACAGAAAAAATAACAACAGGATTGTTCATTAAAGGTAATGTGTCCATGTAAGTACAGCAGCTCTGCGGGGGCATGCCAATTTCAAGTGAAATTTCATGTGATCACTCAAGCAAATACAATTTTGTGACAGCGAGTTTTAATACAAACAAACTTCTCACTTACTTGCGGTTGCTTTTCCAGAACTAAACCACGTCAGGAAGCCTTATTATGAAATTTGACTTTTAATTTGCATGTGATCAATTAAGTTCTACCAATCACAGCGCGGTACTGGAGGTTTCTTCGTCAGCGTCTTGTCAGCATATTTTGACAATGTGTATACACAGCTGTACTTACATGGACACATTACCTTTAATGGTGACCTGCAGTAAACATTGTATTGATGCAACTGAATTGTACTAGCGAAAGATAAGAAATCAGGTTTAAATTTTTTGGATATCTCACTTCAGTTGTCCACTGATTTTAAGTACAAGCAATTCCCTATGGGCCCCAGCACCTTTCAGGGATGTTTGGAAACTTGAAAATGCTGAAGTAGTGTCAATCCTTTCAAGATTAGCAGCCATTCCAGATAATCTTGTGTGCTTACTTGAAAGATCATCATATGATTCAGGCTTTGAACCTGAATTGATGAGAATGTCAGTGGGACTGCCATTGAAAGCATAACCTCAGTCAAATTTGACAGCGATAATGAGTTAAAGACACAGGCATTTTTATGCCACTGTTGGGCTTGTTTTTCTTTTATGTTGCATGAACCAATGATCTTATGTTGGTACCACAACACAGGACTACATTTGTTGTATTAGCTCTTGTCTGTGCAATAACTTTCATTTTGAAGTTTATCAACCCCTTTGCAGTTTGATCAAGAAATTCTTTGAATCAAGTAAGTTAGATCTGTTATTTTCTTAACGGCAAACCCTCCTAGCAAAAAAGATTTGTTTCATCTAATCAAGAAGCCAATTATGGTGCCTTTGAAATAACGGATCATCACTATTGCCACCATTTTGGATTCTTGTGAAGGTTTTTTATTGTGCAGAGTCTTTCTTCTTGAAATATCCTTTATCGGCTACTTCTCAGACATAAAGAATATTCAATAACCTAACTAATTAAGTGGCCAACAGAGGTAGAATTTTGTGTCAGATTTTGCATTTTCACCACCATTATGGATTTCTGCCATTTTTAGCCTTACTCCATATTGTTCAAGAGGGTCATCCCTGCAGAAAATTTTTGTTATGGTGTATAGAGCATGAAAGAAACCTTCAAATTTATACCGCATTCACACTGACACAGTTAAACCAGCTTTACTTACACTAGGTTAGATTTCAACCAATCAAATGCATTGGATTCGTTGGATTGCCCAATTAGAAGGCTCCATTTGATAACCTGGTTTAGTTAAAACTGGTTTAACTTGCAGTGTGAATAGGGTATTAGTTATCCAAAAAGTGGTGGAATGTATGAGCAAACTGAATGATGACCAAGTAGAACTACTTTGAAATTTATGAATAGTTCAATGTGATTATTTACTGTTTCATGTTATACTGATCATATGAAGCAACTGTTAATGAACTTTGATAATAGATCTTGTTTTATTCTTTATCTGACTTTATCTCAACAGACTGGGAGATCAAGAGGATTTGCATTTGTTTATTTCAAAGAAGTGGATGCTGCTGTTGCGGTAATTATGAATATAAAATATATGAATACAAAATATGTGACTATAAAAATCCTCACGTTTGGTCAGGCCTTTCAGACAGCAACATCAGCATTGGTTTTTTTGCTCAAGAATTCTTGATTAGAAAAATTTTAAATTCTTTTATACAGTAAGACCTCACATTACATCCCATCCTACAGTAGGGACTTCAAGAAACCAGAACAGCAACTGCAATTACAACGTGAATGTTCCCTCTGTTTCCAAACTTCGGCTTGAAGAGACTCCGTGTTTTCTGTGCGAATTTGCGTCCCTTGAGCGTCTATGAAGTTGTCCTTTTCAATTGCACAACTGGGAAATCCTATTTCTGATGTTCTGTTGTCCAGATCTGGATCGGTGAAGTGATAACTCATTCATCTGAAATGTTTATTATCAAGGAAAAAGGTTGCAAAGTATTTAAATGAAATGGGAGATTTTGTCTTGGCTTGTTTAAGAACATGTGAAGGTAATGTGTGGGAAACTATACTTGGTGTGTATCATACAAGGTGACGTTCTAGCTTGCATTGCCATCCTGGTTGCTTTAAGTCCCCAGTAAGGCTTCACAGGAAACGTCTTAAAACAAATTTTTAGGCTACTATAAAACAATTAGTCTCTCTACTTATCTGCAAGAATTTTTTTGAGTGCTCACACTCAAAATTAAGTTTGTTGTATTTTGATTGACCCTAGGTCCTGGACTGATTCTGTAGGGGTCTTCAATTTTATACAAGGTTGATAAGAAATGTCTGCCAAGATATCTTACATTTATATAACAGAGTTTTTATATAACAGAGTTTTACCTAAATTTCAATTGGGTGTTCATGAAGATATGAAGAATGAAAAGTAATGTAGATATAAGAAATGTTTCAGGCTTAAGTGTGGAAAATTGGTTTATTGAATGCTGGTGTTACTGTAGCTTACCTAAATGTTACCATTTGAGTAATTTACTGCTCTCTTGCTAAAGTTCTTGTGACCAGGTCAGTAAACAGTATTGTTTTTAGAGTTTCCAAATAGCTTTTTTTGATGGCAATCCAGACTGCATTGTTTGCAAAATGTGCGCTGAAGACGATAATTTAGGCCAACAGTTGCACGCCTGCACCTGGCGGCAAAGAGGAAAACGCTTGTGCAGTACATGTTGTTGGAACTTTGAAATCTCAAAGTTCAGTTTCCTAACTTTGCATCTATCCAGTGTCATATCCCTCAAGCTGATTTTGTTAAGAATTTGGTATATATGCTCTCACAACTGAAAATGAGGTAACCTACTTTGAAACCTTGATACATATGTTAAACAACAACATGCATTATTTGCTCAGTTTTTAACCAAGATTTTGAAGTGGAGAGCTCTGCAGCAGCCGTTTTCAGAGACAACAGACCATTTAAAAGACCAAATATTTCAGTTTAAGACAAATCTCTACAATTTATGATGAAATATTGATGAAACAAAAAAGAAAAAAATGAAATATTCAACCTAATAACAAAGGTTTTATGCGTCTGCCTGTTACAAAGGAAATGAGCATGTCTGTGGGAACATAAAAGTTTTTTTTTAAATGCGCTCTGGAGCTCTTCCACATATGCAACATAAAATGCAGTCTGGATGGCAGTTATCCTTTGTCAGAGAAAAGAATGGGGTCCTGATCGATCATTTGTTTAGGCAAAAGAGAGACTGAATGGACAAGAACTTGATGGAAGAAGAATTCGTGTTGACTTCTCAATCACCCAGAGACCGCATACCCCAACACCTGGAGTGTACATGGGAAGACCATCACAGTAAGACCAACAAAGTGTTATTGTTCCTTAGTACTACTTTACCTTCTAAAACAATATTTGCAGCTTCTGTGATGTCCAGTATAAGAGACAGAGCAGAAATAGCATTTATACCCGCAAATCAAAGGGTATAAATCAGACTTCACACCTCTAAGTTTAGTCATCCATGAATGAATATAGATAAATGGGAAAGAAAAACCTTACTGCTGGTTGTACCAGATGTTTGAACTTTCTTCTGCAGGAAAGAATTTGTAGACAGTGTCTTTGTTTCTGAATTTATTGTTTGCCCCATGATAAGACAAACTCAACCAGTTGACCATAAAGATACCATTGAAGTCAACAAATACAAGGAAAAAGTTACTAAGGCAATAGATCTTTGCAAAGCTCACTTTGTTGAATATGCCAATTTTATGTTTTGTAAACTTTGATACTTCTGCACTTTTAGTGGGGGGGGGGGCACATGAGAGTGCTGGTATGCACCTCTGAGGTCATTTTGGAGCATTAATCACATGCCCTGTGATGAAATATCTCCTCGAAGAGAGTGGTGTCTGTTTAGAAATGCACACTGGAGGAATCTCTGGGCTATTCAATTGTTAGTAAAAGCAGAGTCCAGAAAAAGATCAAACCTTCCTCCGGTGCCAATTTTGTTAGCTAAACGTTTCTCATTACAACCACATCAAAATGAACTGACTTTTTGAACTAACCTCGTTGTCAATTGCCATAGACTTTATACATTAGTTGCTGTTGCTGAAATCACAAAAATATTTCTTAGATTTTTTGGTAAAGACTACTAAACCTTCCTCAAATATGACATCAACAAGAAATCCTTCCTCCGGCTCACAGCCGTGGAACCGTCACTTTTTCTGGATTCTGAGTAAAAGATATACTTTAAACCTTCCTGCTGATGACTTAAATGTTTGGACAGAAGTTTAGCACTTCATTGGCTCATCCAACCAAACTATAATCGGTCTTGCTGTTAGGCAGTCTTTGAGGGCTTGTTTTAAATGTCTAGTCAAACTTCTCGAGCAGGTTGTATTAAAGTCTACTCGAATAGTGTGGCTAAATGCACCTTGATTCACAATGATTTGGAAGTCACTTCCTTTCATTAATTCACCCAATTTAATTTGAAATTTATACGTTTCAGAGTAATAACAGGCAGTTATAAAATGATTACAGGCAGGTACAACTGATGACACATGTACCGGGTGTCCCAAAAAAGTATACAGATTTGGTCAACCCTAGGGACTAGAATATAGCGTGACTCAATCCGAAATGATTTTCAGAACATACCTTGATAGCTAACTTGAACATAGATACCTCATTTGTTGATATCGGTGCGTTGAGAGTGATGATATTAATCTTCAAAGGACAAATTTATCTCCATCTCCAAACCAAAGCCTTGACGTTTTGCACGAAGAAATTTCTTGAAGCACACTGAATGGAATACACAAAATTTGAAGACGGCACAACAGATGTGTTTTCCAATGTACAGTTCATGCGAGACCTGTCGTCAAGGGAGCTCCGAAATTAGCTTCATTCATCTCAATATCGACAATTTATTTTACACTTACTATTGGTGAAAGTATTCCCTTGAGCATCAACAGACTCTTGGAACCACTACCGTCGAATCATTCCTTGAAAAGAGAATTTGTTATCAAATCTCTCGGGAGTCAAGACTGGAAGGTCTGGAGATCTTCTGGAGGCCAAAAGATGTCTCCTCTCTTGTTGATGACCCATCCGGGAAAGCAGCTTCGAAGATACGTCATGATCAACCTGATCTCGAGAGATCTGATAATAAATCCTTTTCAAGGATTTGCTTAGGCCGAAACGCCAAACCTCTGGTTTGGAGATGGAGGGAAATTTGTCCTTTGAAGATTAATATCTTCACTCTCAATGCACTGATATCAACAAACAAGGTATCTATGTTCAAGTTAGCTAACGAGGTATGTTTTGAAAATCATTTCGGATTGATTCACGCAATATTCTTATCCCTAGGGTCGACGAAATCCGTATACTTTTTTTTGGGACACCCTATATGTGTTGCTGTTTGACCTTTGTTTTGCATGCTCCACACTTATCATGCAAGTTGTGGTTGTCCGCCTTAATATCTGAACTTGAAAGCTGTGAGACTTGCCAGTTTGTAGTGTGATGATGCTAATGCTGCGCTTTATCTTTCTTGTACTTTGAAGTTTCCGTAAAGAGGAGGATGAGAGGGGGTACAAGTCATCATCTTATCGTCGTAGATCGTATTCAAGATCCAAATCACCAAGTAAGTTGATAAATTTATTGTCTTTTCAGATTTCTGGTTGAACTAAAGGGAACTGACATAGTTGAATCGACATAGTTGATAGTTAAAGGTGATTTGAAGTGGAAATTTTTGTTGATGGAAATGAATTGTACTATTGAATGATAATGAATGTCGTTTAAAAGTTTTGATAGCTTGTTTCATTGTGGAGTTATCCAGCATTTTGTATGATTGGCTGGTGATGTCGTTTTGTTTGCAAAAAGTAAAAGAAACTGTACAAGATTTACTAAGGGAAATTGAATCAAAGAAGTTTTCTTCAATTAACATGCCTTTCCAAACATCATATTATATCATGAAACAATTTGTATTACATTTATTCAGCAAAGCTGAACGGTTTCCTCTAACTGTCCCCCTCCGAAGATCAGATACAGCTATACTTCCACATATTATCGTAGTATTGTAGTAATTTGCAATCAAGTGATGTTATCAGCTGATACTCAAAATTAGTAGATAACTTGAAAACGAAATGAGACATAAAAAAATTGAAAAGGATTCCTTATCATTCGACAACGCCTGTCATTTACACCAATAAAAATTTTCCGTTCAGGTTACCTTTAAAGGCGCAGGTCAAGTTGAAAATATAATCTGTTGTACAGTGCCTCCACTTTTGGAACATTGAGTTTCCTTTCAATTTCCTTTTTTCGGCAAAATTTCCATCCAGAATGGTTACTATTTCCTTCAAATTTCCTTCCATCTATAATGGTGCAAATCCAATTAAACTCTTCTTTTGTGCTTTCAACCTTCGGTATTATTTCTATTTTGCTACTTCTTTTGTGATATATTTAACAGATTTTGAGCCATTTTGAGCCACCTGTGGCCCACAGCGACAACCTTTCTGAAGGTTTATTCCTTCCTATCAAACGTTAACCTGCGTGCAGTAGCCAATGTCCCAAACCCCAGTGTGCAGACTCTTGATAAGAAATTGAAATGGGGGAGAAAAGTAGTCTACTTATCTCCCTCTCGTCACTTTTGTATGAAGGGTCTGTATGCAGGCTATTTAAGGTCCAAAGTAGCTAATATTCTCTCAAATATCTTCTACTCTTCGCCACTCTTGTTGACGTATTGAAAAAATACACCATCAATGGACTTGCTCCAAATTAGGTGCTAATCTTAGAGCAGAGTTGATATTTCATTGGCCATAGAATCTAATCATTATTTTACGTGCAAGTAAATCAGCTTTCTTTGACAGGAGACTTGATGGACTCTAGTATATGTAGATAAGATGGTGAATAACTCAATCGCACTTATCTTTTATTTACCTTTTCACCATTTCCATTGAATCAGACTGCTGTCTGAAGATTTTTGAATACAAACCAATTGTTCTTTTGATAAACTGTATATATTTCACATTTCCTTCAAATTCTTCATTTCATCATCAAATTTCCTTCCAATTTCCTTCAAATTTTCATTTCCTCCTTTTTTCCTTCTAATTGCTCAGATTTCCTTTTGAAAGGAAATTTCCTTCCAAGTGGAAGCACTGCTGTTGTATTTGACGACTCATGTGGTTTCATTGTGTGAAGGAAACAGTGGGTTTGTGGGCGTTTCTTCAGCCAATATGTAGCAGCTTTTCATATAGCTATGTCTGTTCCCTTAATGGTGAACAATTATTGACAATTTTGACTAAAGGACATGTCCCGGGTTGATAGAATTATTGTTAACAGCAACCTTACCAACTGCTGGACACCAGTCGTGAGTTCTTTCCAAGTTTTGATGCCTTCATCTTTCATAACCTTCGTAAGTTAGGCCAAATGTCGTTGCCATTTTGTATTTTTTACTAGTGTGCGAAGGCGCGATAAGGAGACTAGCAATGTGAATGGTATAATATATTAGACTGATGACGATGAGTCCCTTGTATCCCTGCGGTAAACCTTGCTCAAGAGGGACTCATCACGAAACAGTAAAAAACTTGGCCCTATCTTAGGCATTCGATCGATCGAATCATGATCGAACGACTGCCGTAGCTCTGTTCAACGGTCACTCCTCCGAAAGAAAATGCGATAAAAACCACGTTAAGCAGACGTTTAATAAAGAAAACTTTGTATAAATCTGAAGAAGGAATTTCACTTTACCTGGTGAGAGCAAAATAAGTCTTTCAACGCTACATTTTCCATGTTTTTAAGACCAAAACAAACCAGAGCAATTCACAACAACCTGCTGCAGCAACTTCCTTCAAACTCTAGTCAACTGCATCATTCGAATTGAAAATTCGACAGCATTGTTCTTTGCCACATCTCGCAATCTGATTGGTGCTGAAGAAATCACTCAGTTTGGGCCTAAATAGGGCCATGTTTATCATAGTAATACTATGAGTCTCTCTTGACCGAAGCGCCATCATCAAGTCAAAGAGCACAGGGAAACAAGAGACTCATCGTCATAAGTCTAATAATATATCAACACATTGGCAGCCTCGCTCTGGTCAACGTGAAGTGACGTCATAAAGAAATGACGTCATTTTGCACTTCTTAGCAGATTGAAATATGTAGTTTCGCAGATTAATAAGCACACTGTTGTGGTTGATATATATAAGCAAGATATATAAGCACACTGTTGTGGTTGTGATTGGCTGGTTGTGATGTTGAAATCAATAACAAAGCTCTGGCCTATGAGTAGTTACCAAGCCTTTTTGTTCTTGGATCATCCTTTGTTTCGAGAATAAAGGGAATCAGATCATTATTATCTTCGTGAATTTCACTGTGCAGCGAAATTACTGAACCTTGTCTAATTCTTTTCTTCTTTATTATCTTGTTTACCAAATCAGCGCCACGACAGTGTGCCTATAAAAGAGAACAAAATTGAAAAAAGTACTACACACCATTCACAACAGTGTTATCTCTTGAATAATCAACAATTATACCAACCCCGGACTTGTCCTTTAAACGCAAAGAAAAATTCTGGAATTTAAAATCAGCAAGATATATAGTTGTGATCCTAACATTCTGGTGGGTAGAATTTAAAACAAAATTAGGAATCGGAATGATTTTCATCAGTTAGCCCACTTTGAAGGTTTTCAATAGAACTTCAGTTTTGGTTCTGAAGAAGCCTTGTATACGAAAGCAAAATATCAGTTTACATTTGTGTAAAATCAATATAATTGAAAAATAATCGTCTTTGCTTTCATTGGCCATATTTTCATTTTTAAGGGGGTTCGCCTTCGGGAGACCCTGGTTTTCAATGGACCCTCTGATAAAGACATTAATTACAGTCTAAGAAACCAATGAGATAATTATTAATTAGATTAAGCGATGAGTGGCCGAGCGGCTTATACAGTCTTTGTCATGTGACTGAAGTTAAGCTTGGTCGAGTGAGGTCAAACTCCGGATGGGTGACCTCGGAGGCCTGACCTCACAACTCACCTCGTTGTCCTTCGGGAGGGACGTTATACTAGGGGTCCCATGCCAGGATGCGGCGTGCACAGTGGGCCTAAATTAGCTTTCAGTAGCTAGAAATCCTGACAAGCCCACTCAAAACAAGTTGAAAACAAACAAACAAGCGATAAAACCAAGAGAACTTTCAATTTGTTTTGCAGTGTTCCTGCCCCCAAATATTTTACGTTACTCTTTGCTGCTGCATCTTAAAGCAAGATCCGATGCGCAGCATACCACCTTGGTTCTTCCTTGTTATGATTTGCCGTTGTTTTCGTTACAGGTCGCTGGTAAAGCCATGACAAAGACGAGAGATTTTGTCTTACGTTGAGACATCGTTGCTACAACTTTCAGTGTGAAGGCTGAGACATATACGTTTGTACAATTAACTCTATATGTAGGTAGATCGTCACGTTTATTTGCTTGCACTGTTTAGAGCCAGGCAAAAACTATTCTGTGATGCTTTTGATGCTTTGCAGCATTTTGAAAGAAGCTTCAAAAGACAAAACCAATCAAGTACTTATTTAGACGAATACTTTTTGTTTTAGTTATTGCTAGTGCTACGTGAACCACTGTTTCCCTTGCCACTCAAACTAGGACTCACAAAATTGCAGCTCAAAAACAGAAGTTGGCTTCACTGCCCCACAGTTGTTACATGTCAGTCACGTTTTTTAGCTCTAATTTCATGATTTCTAGTTTGAGTGGAGAGGGAAGTAGTGGTTTAAGGTGAACTGAAGTGAAAATGTTCATCCATGCAAATGAGTGGTACTACGGTTGAATGGTGAAAAATTACATTTAAAATTCTTTGATATCTTGTTTCATTTTCGAGTTGTCGGCTATTTTGTATGAAAGCATTTTGTTTGCAAAAAGTATAAAGAAAGTATGCAAAGATGACTTTGTTCCTAAAGGCAATTCAATTTTATTCGTAAAATACAAGTTATTATAGTATACGATGAATCTGTATAATAAATATCAAAAGACCTTTTTCTCACTAAGCAAGGCTTTCTAAACATCTTATAGTTCACGAGTAAATTTGTATTACATTTATTTAGCTGAACTGAAACGCCCCCCTCCCCCACAACTGTAACCTTTTCAGATAAGACACAGCTATCTTTCCATATATTACACAGGTAACTTGAAAACAAAATGATGTATCAAAGAAATTCCAACAGGCTTCTTAAAGGCTGGTTTTCATATGTCGCATTTCATCGTATTTCATCGCATTTCATCGGAATTCCAGGTCTACGATTAATTAGGATTAATTCCGATATATGAAAACCAACCAAATCATATGAAAACCAGGTATCCTAATTCATCCTAATTCGCCGCAATTCGTCGCAATTGATTCCAGCGAATCAAAAAAATTTGTTTTCCACGATGAAATAGGACGAATTGCGATGAATTACGATTCTCGATTTTCATATAATTTGACAATCCCAGTTATGGAAATCCGACAAATTACGATGAAATCCGATGAAACGCGACATATGAAAACCAGCCTTAAGTTTGATTTAAGTTACAGATCTATCGGGTGACTGACAGAAATGTCCCCCGTTTGAAAAGTCATTACAGCAAAAGTTTTTCTGATAGCTATAAGATTGCAGTGTGTTTGATACGTTAGGTAATTTTCAAAGCAGTTGTCTCTTTGGAAATCCAAAAGATTAAAAATTCAGTCTTTAAGAAAAACTGGAAAATTTCCTAAAGCGCATGATGAAATCTTCCAGGTCGTTTGAAATCTAATTGAAATCTCTTTGAGAAATAGCGTGACAAATAACTGATGAACTGAATCTGAGATGGAAACTGATAATAGACTTACTTCACAATTAGATTCAGTTCGAGGCAAAAGATGCGATTCCCAGTACAGCAAGAAATCTACACCATATCTGTCATGATGCAAATACACACAAAACAGCATGCGTTGCTGAGAGAACAGCATGCTTTTCAGATTTGGATCCAAATTATATCGCGGCAAGTGATGTTCCTGCATGTATTTCAAAAGAACTAACGTCATTGTGAAAATGATCTATTGATATCTTTCTTGTTGCTCCGAAGAGATAGGGAAGAACAGCGTAAAATGACGTCATCGAGCAATCTGAGATAAGGAAGTATTTGGACAGATAAGCTGAAGAATGATTATTGAAAATGATATAACTGACATGTAACGTTTCCTTTATTTTGAGATCCCTTTGATGGTGCGTTTTAAGGCCATTTTCTAGATGCTGTGCAAGACCAAGTTCTCGAATCTATCGAAGTTAACACAGCAATACTGTCTTGAAAAATACCAAAAAATGCAACAAATGCTTCAATCTTGAAGTTATTCGAAAAAATAATTTTTATGATCATAATGCAAGTAAATTGCTGCAGTGATTTTTTTAACAGGGGAACGTTTTTGAGTCACCCATTATTAACTATAAACTTTAAAAACACTGCAATCTAACATATATCTGTCACTGATCTAAGGTATAAAAGATAATAAATAATTATTAAAAATTGTTTCCTTTATTGATTTTTGAAAGGACCTTGAATGTGGTTGTTGGAAAACCAAACTAGCACAGAGATTATACAGTAATAAGGTGCTAACATCAATTATGATTTTTCTGTAGCATTACATGAAGTTTTGCAAGAATTGAAGCTTGACAGGCATCTTCAAGTAATGAAATGAAGACTTGAAGAAATGCTGCTTTTGAAAGTAATTCTTTGATTTTTGCTTTTTCCCTTCTTATCCATGAAGGCCAGTGAAGTTTTATGGTATCAGATCCTCCTTAATGAAGTAAACTGAACTAGACTAATTACAAGATCTCTTGTCTTCCCTACGCTACAACAATAACCACCGGCATCCGCTCAACAAGGACATGAGCAGAAGTTGTTTGCTAGCCAGAACAACCAAGTTTGTGAATCTTGACATCTTTGCAAAGATTGTGAAGAATCGCCGTCGGGCGTAAGCAAAAATGCCAAATAATTATAGACATTTATAGATTGTTGATAGAAATACCCCCATATCCTCCATTATGTATGAAGATGAGAGCAAAGTGCATGCAAATTCATTTAGAATTTCTTTAACGACACTTTGAAACTGTGTCCCAAAATACTGAAGAACAACAACCTTAAGTATGTTTGCAGCTTTTATAAGTTACTGTCAGCGAGGATAATATTCCCGCCTCAAAACTTTAAGCCTTTTGTCCGGACTTTTAACAGTAAGGTTATGAGTCGTTGTTTGAACAAAAAAGTAAATTCAATTCAATGAATTTTGAGGCAAAAATTGCAAATTAGGCTGTAAGTCTATATCTGTGGTTGGAAATTTTTCCAGTGATGATACTACTTGCAAAACACTGGTGGTTGATTGTGTGGTAGTTCTTACAGCCGTTGATTCTGTAAATGTACTGGATGAGTCAAAAACATCTCCAGTTTACAGAATTGCAATCATCCCAGCTAATATGTTTCCTTGATAACAGTAATTTTGTATAGAATCGAATAAAAGGCTAACTTTGATTTTGTACATTTTGTTTATTTTTTCATCCCTTAGTTCCGAGAAAGAAATTTTAACAGTAAAGATATTAACTTTTAACTGTCCCCGTTGCCCGTGTGAACGTATAAAGTGTAATAAGCATACTCTTTTGCTACGACAGAATTGAAACAAGGTATTCATAGTAGGAAAACTAGTGTTATTTGGTAAATATCCCCTGTGGACTATTCATGAAATGGTTGTAGTTGCTCAAAAAAGCAGAGAAGATCAACAAAGACTATTCATATTTCACTGAGACCGCTGTAGGACAAAGTTGCCAAGGATTGATCAATGATCTAGGTTTTATAACGAATGCAATCTTTCTTTTGCATTTTAAAAAAACTTTTTATAAACACACGCTGATCAGTTTCTCTCCAAATATGAGGCGAGGAACACGCCTCTTTTTTTGACTCACCCGGTAGATTAAATAAACGTTGAAGATGGCCTGAATCGAAAATTCTATTGATGCATATGAATAGTACTGTTGAATAATTAAAGGTCCTGTTTAGATTTCTCTGATATCTCATTTCGTTTTGAAGCTTTCCAATGATTATACCATTTTGTAGCAAATTGATAGGATGCTATATGGAATACATCTGTATCTTACTTTTGAAAGGTTACAATTTTATGAGGGATTTAGCAGCTAACCTATGTATATACAATATGAATCATGTTTTTGATTTGATTTCCCTTTGGAAGCATAGTCAACTTTATATACTTTCTTCACATGATTAAAACAAAGTGAAGTCATCAGCCAATATCACAAAATGGTGGATAACTCTAAGACAAAACAAGGTATCAGCAGATTTTGAATAGAAGTGTTCCATCATTTAACAGTGCGTTTCATTGGCATCAATAAAAATTTTCGTTTTAGGTCACCCTTGAACATTTTAAGTAGGATCGTTTCTTTGGCAGCTGAAGGCTTGGGGTTGCAAACTTGATACTTCGTTAGATTTGAGGACTCACGTGAAACTCTGGTGGAAAAAAAAAGATTTGTTTCAGTTTTTATATTTACGCTTTTACTTCTGTTATAGCCATGTACGTTCGTTAGTTTGAAATTCCTTGTTTCCTCATTCCTCCATTCTCATCAAATTCTTTATAAATTTCTTAGCATGAAGAATGAAGATAGTAGAGAAGAATGAAATTGTCGTAGCGAATAAGGAAGATTTGAAGCTCTTGAAGATTTAGAAGATTTTCTAAGGCTGGAGAAGAATTTTCGGAAAGGGAAGAAAACTGCCTAAGAATTGATGTCGATTTCCTCTAAGTTCACCAGAAGAATCCTAAAGAAAATCCGTTATGATCAATGAAGATTTGAAGAAGGCTGTTTCTGATGAAGATTTTAAAGTTTCGGAGAAGATTTCCAAAAATCTGAGATTTTCTTAAGTTGAAGAACCTGCCAAACATTTGTTGCGACTTCGTTCAATTTTACCAGAAGATTCCGAGGAAAAGTCTGACAAAATTGGAGAATGCTTAACGGGGCCCAGTTTGGATGAAGATTATTTCATTTCGGAGAAGATTTCGGTAACTGAGGAAATTCTCACTGGATGACTACTGTTTACCTTAATTTAGGTCAGTTCTGCAATCATCCCAATCATCCTTAGTATTCTGCTATGATTTTGTTTGTGACTTCTGAGTGGCGTGCCATATTTGAAGTCATGCTATGCACAGCAAAATTTTAGTAAAAATTTGATAGACAGGGAATATCGTCTAGATATCAAACAATCATGCTAACCTTTGATCTTATGCTCTGTTTATGTCAAATCGACCATGGACATTAAAAACTCATCTGGTACCTCTTTTATTTTTGACCGAAAGTATCATTTTTGGTGACGTCACTTACTGACATTTTTAGAACAAATATGAATGTAGCTTTTTTGCGGGTATCAAGAATCAACTTATAAATTATGCAGTTGAATTCAGCTGGATTAGAGCTTTCGTTTGATGTATAATCTTTTCTATTTCGATGAAGTTACAAATCTTTTATGACGTCATCTGTCCTATGACGTCATAATCGACATTTTCTTGCAATGATGTTAAGTGAAATTTGTTTGTTAATTTTACTAACTCGATCATTCCGCTTCCGAAATGCCTTCTTGACATGCGCCAATTTCCCACTGTCTGATGTGGAGAAAATGACCTGTTTCAAAGGCATTTCCTTATGCAATAACAGTTAAGCAGCTACACATACGGAATGAGCATGGTCGATTTAATGTACATCAACAAAAAAATGCAGTTTACATGATTGCAAGAAAACGTCGATTATCACGTCATAGGACTCAGGACGTCACAAATATTTGTAACTTCATCAAAATATATAAACTTATACAGTAAAAACCCGCGTATAAGAACCTATAATTTTGCAAGTCAGCCTGATTAGGTTCTTATGTATTCAGTATTTAGTAGGAAATAAGGCTGTTCAGGTTCTTAAATTGGTTCTTATTTCATTCAGGGCTTCGAGGCATTTCTTTCGTTCAGATTGAAATTTCAAGCCCATTATTTACTGTCAGTTGAGAGACACCTGAGTTCATGAGGCCTTATTCAAAACATCAGTTCGTGGAAGAATCAGAAATTTTACAGAATGCAAGGAAAAGCTTTCAAGGCATCTTTAGAGACTTTAGAGCTCTCTGCAATTTGCACACATGGCAAAATCAGTACGTATAGGCTCAATGACAAAGCAACTAGAGTTTTGATTTAGTTTGATGATCTCCACGAATAAGAACCTATTTCAAATTTCAGGCTGAATTGGTTCTTATATATTGGGGGTCTAATTTCAGAATTTTCAGCCTGTAGGTTCTTAATCACTAGGTTCTTATACGCGGGTTTTTACTGTATATCAAACCAAGGGTGTTAGGACACGCATGTTTTGATTGATTATTTATTTACCTTGTTTTGATCCTTGTATCTTGTTTTCTGTTCTTTTTCGTCTTCAACTGAGATGTGTACAACTGAGCGTGTTAGGCCCAACCGCTCTCAAGTTGTTCGAATACAATTCCATAAAACAAGACAACAAAACAAGACTCAGGGATCAAAACAAGGTAAATAAATAATCAATCAAAACATCCGTGTCCTAACATCCTTGATCAAACGAAAGCTCTATTCAAGCTGAATTCAACTGCGTCATTTATAAGTTGATTCTAGCTACCTGTAAAAAGTTATAGTCATATTTGCTCTGAAATGTCACTAACTGACGTCACCAAAATGACACTTCAGTCAAAAACAAAGATGGTACCGGATGAATTCTTGATCTCCATGGTCGATTTGGTAGGAACTGGGTGCAAAATAAAAGGTTAGCATGATTTTTAGATTGTTAGACAATATGCCCTATGGATCTGCTTCTGAAAAATATCCTTCGATATTTCTTCTCCAGAAGAAAATTTCTTTTGAATCGTTTTAAAGAAGCTTTCAGCTTTGTCTAAGTTAATTATTGGACTGTCAGATGAAAGTTTATTTCTGAACTTGTTGAGGCAAAAGTTAATTCTTTGTTCTAGAGTTTCCTCTAGTCATCATCCTTGGGCACATAATCCCTGAATTTGTGTGTCTAACTTTTAATTTATGTTTGAGTGTTAAGCACAAAGGCAATTTTAAGATTGTGGAGCGGACCAGGTAGTCTTAATCGACTTTTATTTACGGTTGGGGTAAAGCAAAAAAGGGCACTTTTGAAATTGAGTGGCAGACCAGGTAGATTCGCACTCGCTTCGAGTCGCACTCGTTCAACTTCCTTTCGAGTTATTAGTTCATAGGTCACCTTTCGTCTTGACCCAAAGGTAAACAATACTAGATATAAGATCATTCGAGTGTTTAACTTTTATTTACGTTAATGGGCATAGCAAGAAAAAAGCAATTTTGAAATTGAGGAGCAAAGCAGGCAGATTAAATAAACCATAGTTTGAATATTTTAGTTTTTTGTTGGTCATCCTGCATCATGGCCCGAGGTAAACAATACCAGATAACAGATCATTCGAGTGTTTAACTTTATTTATGGCACAGAGTTTTGCAATAAAAGACAACTTTTTTAATTGAGAACCAAGCAGGTACCTTTGATTAAACTGTCTTAAGGGCTTGTAGGTTCATGCTGCAACGTGACCCTCGGTAAATAATGCCAGATAACAGATCATTCGAGTGTTTAACTTTTATTTACGTAAGTGGGTATAGCAAGAAAAAAGCAATTTTAGAATTAGGGAGCAAGCCAGGGACACTTGATTCAATGGCCTTTGAATTCATTAGTTTTTGTTGGTATCACCTTTTGCTTTGACCCAAGGTAAATAATACCAGAAGCAAACAACTCGAGTGAACAATTTTTGTTTGCAAATTTAAGGTGCTTGCAGAAATTTGGAGGAACTGGTATTTTGTTTGTCATATTTTTCTGAGTGTTTTGCAGTGTTCGTATTCTTGCAAAACACTTCTGGTTCTCAACAGAGCACGGAAGACTGTAAAAAAAGAGGTCATCTGCAACGTCACAATAAACAAGGTATCTTGACTTTATGTTTTGTTACGATTTTCAACAGCAAACGTGTTACCTTACAGAGTATGGTTCCAATCGTGTGACTCGTAGCTACACCTATCTATCTTTTTGTAAGAAACTCAACTCTCAGATCCCAAAATATGAAAGAACTGTGAAAGTATAAGTACAGAAACTACGTACTTTTTACAAGGAAATCCTTAATACGTCTTTACTATATTTCATTTGTTTCCATTATCATATTACTCGCAAGGTACTTGAGCAATGTCTAAACATTGGAAAGGCTTGAATTTTCCTTGTTTTTTCAACGTTCGCGAAGACACAGGTACTGAGCATTAAGATTGCTATAAAACTTTCAAGAGCCTCGTAAGAAACTCTTGATTACTCAAAATCTGATATTTTCAAGATACTTTCAGTACTGGCCCAAATTCTTAGTTTCTTATAGAAGGGGATCGCGGCAGTCAGGCGTTTCTTATACCATCAACGAAAAATTTACGATACACGATACTTTTTACCCTACCTGGGAACTACTCTACAACGAATACGATACCACAAGGAACAAAAATATTATGTCTATCCCGGGGCCTGAAGAAGAAGGTGCGAAAACTGCATAAGCTCAAAAAAGCGGCAGTTCTTGTTCTCTGCTTTCTTCTCGCTCTTTGCTTTACTTTTCACTCCCATGTTTCCTAAAAATATTTCTTGCCCTGATTAGGGGCGGATCCAGACCGAAGTTGAAGGGGGGGCAACTTGGAGATGGGGCGCCAAAAACACAGTGAAAAGTTAGCGCGCCGAAGGCGCGCGAAAATTTTTGGGGCTTTATTCGAGAAAATTCTTTGGTTTTTCTACTGAATAACGCCTTAGTTTATATATTTCACCGCATTCAGAACGAATCATTGAAAAAAGAGTGCATTCTGGTCAGGATAAGGGGCGCTTTTCTTGCCGAAAAAGGGGCGCCAAAGCTGAATTTTTATCGTGAAGGGGGGCAGTTGCCCCCATCTGCCCCCCTAAATCCGCCACTGGCCCTGATTGTTATCAATAAGCCGTTTTTACGACTGGCCATTGCCCATATGTTCATGCCTTGATTTTCCAGCCAGCATATGCATACTCTTGCAATGCTGCTAAAAACTTGTAAATTTGGATTGATTTGATTTCACACAGTATTAGCAGTTTGCTACAACAGATAGATTTTACAAAAGTGGCAGGTAGAGAAACAAAATGGTCTCCATCTATCAATGCAATCCACATTAAGAGTGTAACATACACATACGTGTATAAATAGTAGCCATGTACTCCATCTTGACCGTTGTCAATGTTATTCTATGGTAATTTTCTCCGCAGGTTGCAGAGATGAAATTCAGCCTTTCTGTAATCAGTATTGTGCTGTGTTCAATCTTTATCAATACTGGATTGGCAAGGATAGAGACTGCCACAGAAAAGCGAGAGACAGATCGGAAAGATCTTTCTCTGCTGGAAAAATTCAGAAACATGTGCAACATGTATGAGAAACCTGGGAACCGACAATTTGCAGTGCTATGGGTGGGAGAGGGACCTTTCAAGGAAACTCCTAAAAAAGCAACCAACCAACAAACAACCGACCAACAAAAATCCGACCAACAAGAAACCGACCCACGAATAACCGAAGTAATCGACATCAAAAAGTCTCTCGTCCATAATCAACAGACACATGTACGTTTAGCGGGTGAACGTTTCGCTTTTGCTGTCTATCCTAGTAAAGAAAACGAGCCATTGACCTGGTTAAGAGCGTCTTACGACAACGATGGTGAACCTCCTAACAAACAAATGAAAACAAACACAGGAGCGGCAGTGGCAACCGCAACCGTACCACCAACAATAACCCTAGATGGGGTTGCTCCAAGTAAAGATGATCCAAAATTAGGTTTTGCAGTTCATACAGAGGTTTTAGTACTCAATAAAGCATTAAAGATACTTGAAAAATCTTACAAGGGTATGAAACCAAAACTGTATCTCTACACGAGAAACAGCCCCTGCTGTACACCATACAGTGAAGAGAGAGATGGACCAGGCTCTGTCAAGGGGGAATGTAAAATAGATGAAAAAGAAAAGATCAAAAGTTGTTCGAGATCTGTTCGAAACTGGGTTGAGGAGAATACAGATAAAATTCATTCCTTAACAATCGCTTGGGATCTCCCCTATAACCCTGCAGGTGTATGCGGCCGTCCCAACCTAAACTATTTATATGGTCTTAATACAATGCTTAAGACCAAGAATTCACAAATAAAGATACACCACACGGAGTATGATACACAGAAAAAGGTGAAGTACTGTGCACCAACAGCATCGAAAAAATGGCTGCAGAAACACGTGTTTGATTGTATGAAATCAGAAGTTGATGGATCTGAATGCACTTCAACTGGTGAAAAGAACGAGCACCTTGCAAAGCTGGTAAACCGTGTTTCGTGGAAGTGCGGTACAAACAAATTGGAAATCTACCATAAATATTTCCTGTATGCATCCGTGGAGCCGAAATGCTGGTCTGATGAGATTGAAAACATGGTAAGTGATAAAAACAAAAAGCTGGCAGATCTTTCTTGTTTGAAGGAAAAAGAAATGAACAAAGACAAACTTCTATTAGGACCTCCTTTGGATCCTTCCAACCCTGAAACAAATAGCAATGATCCTAAAGAGCTAACAGGAGATGACACACAACTATGTATTTGAGTGGACTTTAAAAAATTGCTTTGCTTTGGAAAATGTGATGGATGTTTTAATCGATTATTTTTTTACCTTGTTTTCATCCTTTTGTTCTGTTTCGTCTTCAACTGAGATGTGTACAACTGAGGGTGGTTTGGCCAACCTAGACTTATGACGATGAGTCCCTTGTATCCCTGCGGTAAACCTTGCTCAAGAGGGACTCGTAATGAAACAGTGAAAAACTTGGCCCTGTTTCTTCAATCATCAATGGAATTACGAAAGAATCACAGCTTCGAATCTCCATCCCGTGGGAGTGTTTTCAATTCTTCAATCGAATCGAAAATTCTATCACATTTACACCTTAACAATAGTAATTTACAAATCTCGCAATCTGATTGGTACTGAAGAAATTGCTCAGTTTGGGCCTGAATAGGGCCAAGTTTTTCATAGTAATACTCAACCTGGTTCCGAGGGCCAGTTTCCTACGTCAGTACTGACCCTCGTACCGGCTAGGTCAAATTCGCAATTTGATTTGCTATTCGATAACAAAAGGCTCACTAATTATTAATTATTGATTACAAAGTCCACTTTGTAATCTAAGAAGGGGCTTCAATGTCAGTCAGAAAGAAAGAAAGTAACTAACTTCCGTCACGCTCGTTAAAGCGTTAAAGCAATTGACTAACGTTTTATCTCTGCTAATTGGCACTGAAATAAAGAAAGCGCACATAAAGCGCATACAAGACAGAAGTTTCCCGCGATCCTATAGCAACATTTGACGTCGGCTTATTTCATGTTAGACAGATTTGACACCATGAGAGGGATAAATTACTAAGATGTTTACCCTGGCACTGTACTCATGACATGAGTCTCAATAGTATTGCTATATTTTTTTTAAATATCAGATGGAAAATAATGAACGAATGCAAGGAATCACGTCGTCAGTCTACCCTGGCACAGCAACAAATAGACCTTTTAGCTATTCTGCAAAAGAGACTGGATCGAGCGTTATTTTTATACATTTTTATACGCAAAGTTCGATCGAGTGGCGTTAGAGGTTCTATTACTATTGTCCACATTCGAAAATTCTACAAAATGTAGCAAAATATCGTTCGATTCTGATTCTTTTCAGAATAGCTAAAAGGTCTATTCGATTACGAACACATCGCGAGTGTACGACGAAACAATTGTGACCTATATGCCGCGACAAACTCAGAGCGTAGTGTCCATTTTCAAACATTATATTGATAGATGCGTGACTTCATTCTAAAACTATGAGGGGCACAGAAATTTTGCTTGGCAGGATGCGAAATTAGAAATCATACAAGGAACGAAATCCAAAGGCAACTTAACTAAAGCTGGTTTCTTGTACGCTGTCGGTGCCGAGGTCTGTCGGTGCCGAGGTCTGTCGGTGCCGAGGTCTGTCGGTGCCGAGGTCTGTCGGTGCCGAGGTCTGTCGGTGCCGAGGTCGGTGCAGTCTGTTCGAAGAGTTTATCCCCAAGGGGTTTGATTTGGACAACGCCAACGACGAGAGCAAAAGGGTTGGAAAGAAAGCAAAAAGGTCTCTGCAATAGGGATAATAAGGTAACAACAAAGAGCCACGGGGAGCAACGGCGAAAGCAAAAAGGCCACGGCAAAAGCAAAAGAGGCGCTGGAAAGCAACAGAGCCACGGCAAAAGCACTAAGGCTTTTCGGCAGAAGATAAAAGGTCATTGATTATTATTATTAGCAACTATTTATTTAAAGTAGGCATATACATCTACATAAGTAGCTATAGAAAAGCTAATTCAAGCCTACTACAAACTAAAATTTTTTTAAAAAGCAAAAAAAAATATAGATATAATTCAGAATAAATAGCTATGAATATACATGTACAGATTTTTACCATGTTTTTACAGAATTTACACTGTTTCCTTTTAAACTTTTAGATGCGACATTTATCCACTCAAGAACCCAACCTGAGGCACGAAAGGTCTACCCAGTCCAAGGACCGAGATACAGGGGGGTCCAGGGGGGCCATGGCCCCCTCAAAATATTTCAGCAGTAGCTACAGTAAATCTTTATTCTCCATTATGTCAGTATTTCAGAATATCAGATAGGTACTCCATGCTCTTATGTCGGGTATATCTTATTCAATTCGAGGGGCAAATCACTCCTCAAAATAGCGTACGTGATTTTTGTGATTTTGAAATCACATGATTTTTTCTGTGTGATTTTTTGTGATTTTAGTGATCTCTAGTGATTTTTTCGTGTGATTTTTCAGTAATTTTTCAGTGATTTGTGATTTTTGGTGCTTTCTGTATGTGATTTTTCTTGTGATTTTGTGATTTTGTATGTGATTTTTTTGTGATTTCAAGGAAGGTGTACGAAAAAAAAATCAGTGAATTGCCCCTCGATTCAATTTCTACCTTTCACTAGTCTAGGAAGCTCTTTGGGGCTATTTACAAGCTAACAAACTCGTCTCTCACCATAGCTCTACAGTGGCCTTTGGTAAATTAGGCTTTTTTACTTTTATTCAAGGTGTGCACATTCGTAACGCAGATTTACTTGTAAAGTCAATCCGTGTTGAGGAACAAAAATTAGTGTTCCTTTAAGACAATTTCAAGAGCGTGGTCTCTTATTTTTTTCCAGGGGAGTACCCCTTGACCCCTTTCCAAGGTTCTGGATCGCTTAGCTCGTAGCTCGGTTTGCCCATGGCCCCCTCAAGTAAAAAATTGTATCTCGGTCCTTGACCCAGTCTACAGTTGCATTCCTCTACTTTCCAGGTTTTTATTTTCCTTTTAAAGCTGGAAAGGGTATCTGGTCACGGCAAAAGCAGGAAGTTCACGACAAAGCAACAGAGCCTCGACAAAAGAATCAGATGGTAGCAATACACGTTTTTTTATAAGAAACTGGTTTATAAGAAACTAGTACTAAGATGGCTAAAATTTTAAGAAACTCTAGTACTATGTCTGATAAGTACTAAGAAATTTTTCAAACTTAGAAGCATGAATTTTATAGCAAATAGATCGTTGAACCTTTATTATTGAATATTATCTAACCATTTGTGTTTTCAACATAATAGAACACAGGGACGAGACCCAAAAAGTGGAGGGGCCAAATTTTGATATGAACGCGAGTAAGATTCTAATGTGGGGGTCCGGGGGCTGTCGCCCCTGGAAAATGTTTTGGACAACGCTCTTTAAATCGTCAAAAATCCTCATTTTGAATTAAAGCTGGGAGAACTGTGAAGTATATTTTTGTAAGATACTCTACTAAACAAATTGTGTGGGTGGTAGTAGCATCTGCTTTGGCTCCTCACTTGCCTAAATTTATACCCACTGCCCACAAAACACGAAGTCTTTGCAGTCTGCATTGAAATCTGTTTTCTGGTGCAGTTTCCATAGCCTGAACATTCTTATATTCATAGTGATTTGAAATGTGTAGATTTTGATATAACTGAAAATCGTCCATGATTGTGGACAATGATGAAGTTGGTTAGTTTCGAACATGAAATTTGACTTGAACAAAACAGGGGTTGAATCGAAGGGATGCAAGGAAATTAGCTCAAGTGTAAAAGAGCATAGGATGTTAAAAAGATTTAAAACGATTATTAACAAATTTTTAGTTGCATATTTTGCAAAAAAGTGAGGGGGCCATGGACCCCCCGGCCCCCCGTCGTCGGAGGCCCTGGAACACTGTTTATTCCTATATGATGTTTTAAATATCAAGAAACATATCTGCAGTAGTGTTAGCGACCACATTGACAATTCATGCATTCAAAAAATAAGAAACCAATTAAGAAACTTTTAGTACTAAAATGGACAAAATTTCATGTTAAATTAAGAAACTTCTACTATAACTAAGCGGTGAGCGGTGAGATCAAACGAAAAACGCTAATCCATACGTCACTGAGATCTCCTTCTTCCCGTCCGGGTAGCCCCTTCATTTACGCGTCAAAAAATCCGCAAAAATACCTAAGTTCCACAAGTCTGCTTCTTTTCGCCCAAAAACGCCAGGCAGCGAGGCCAGGAGCGAAAAAGCCTTCTTGCGGTTTCACTTGGATATCTGCAGAGCTAGCCCTGTGGACAAAATCCCTCGCCCTGTGGAAACCGCATCGTCCGCTACGAGTCTTAACAGTGAACTTTTGCAAAAAACTTCGTTCTTCGAGTCCTTGAGAACATAGATTGTTTTGAACAAGAGAACGTTATTGTAGTAAGATGAACTATCAACAGGCTTGTGAAAACAGAACGGATTTCCGTCCATTGGTCGAAAAACTAGACTGACCCAAAGCATGCTTGCCAACTCTTTCAGCGAAGGAAACTATCCTCATAACTGTTTACTTTCACCGTTTTTAAAGATTTAAGTTTACTTGAAATCTATAGATAACAACGAAGAATTTACCTGTATTATTACTCTGAGTGCTGCTGAAATCCCAGTTCGAAAATATAAACCAAACAGCTTTTACTGGGCCTTTACTATGTTGCTATTGTTAGAAATTACACGACGGAGTGAATTTAGCTTCTCCAGATTTCGTGACTGAAAGTCGATACCCTAAATCATAATCTTGTATGTAACCATAGCTGTTTGCCTTACTTTTGTTCAGTGTTGCTTATAAGTAATCCGAGTTTCATGTGGAACACATTAACAACCCGCGAAATTCAAACCACGTCTTTCAAAGCAAACTCTCCACTTTCCCATTAATAAACATTGTACAAGACAATGTCTACCCCGTGGCCAACACATAAAAATACACAACTACATCAACAACTAAATAAACACCTACAAAATGGTACACATACGATACGATACTGATGGATACTTGAATCTATATACTTGCCCTCAACGAAACTAAGCTGGACAGCAAGATCTGTAAAGATCTCTTAAAAATTGAAAATTATAAAATTGAGAGATGTGACAGAAATCGAGAAGGGGGTGGAATTGCTCTCTATATAAAAGATAGCATAAAGTACCATGTACGCAAAGATTTGCCCGAGAAATCGCTTGAATTATTGTGCATTGAGGTCGAGCCTTTAAAAGCCAGACCATTTTTCGTTATTTCATGGTACCGACCCCCTAGTGACACTGTAGAAACTTTTGATAAACTTGATCGAATTTTGCAGTTTCTTGAGACCGAGGGTAAAGAGCTTATACTCCTTGGTGATACAAATTGTGACTTCCTTAAGTTTTCAAGCACGTCAGATGTGTCCTGTCTGAATAATCCAAGCAAGCACATGCAACAAATCTACTGTTCTTATGAGCTAAAACAACTCATAAACAAACCTACGAGGGAAACTTCTCTGCAGTCTACCCTTATCGACCACATTGCAACAAGTCACATCAACAATATTACATCTTCCGGCGTTCTAGAAATCGGTCTTAGCGATCACTACTTGGTCTACTGTGTAAGAAAGTTCCGGGGAGCCCTCAAGACTAAACATAAAGTAGTAACAACTCGCCAGATGAAAAAATTCAACGAGAGTGCATTTTTGCAGGACCTTGCATTAATTGACTGGTCGTTGATTTTGCAAAATGGTACTGATCTCAATGAGCAGGTAAGGAACTGGTGCGAAGTGCTCTCGATGATAATTGAAAAACATGCTCCTTTAAGAAAACGGAGGGTTGCCGAAAGATACACTCCTTGGTACACTTCAGAGCTAAGTAAGCTCTCGCAAGTAAGAGACAGAATAAAGAAAGCTGCAGTTAAAAACCAATCTGATTTGTTATTTGCTGCATATAAACAAATCAGAAATAAAGTTACTAATATGAACCAAAAGCTAAAAAGGGATTTTTTCTCTGATAAAATAAATGCCTTTGAGGGTAACATGAAAGAAACTTGGAAAACCATCAACCAGATGATAAATAAGAGATCCAAAACTACTCATATTTCTTCTCTCGAGGATGGTGACAAAGATATTACTGACTCTCAACAAATTGCCGACGCTATGAACCAGTATTTTTGTAACATAGGAGAAAAGCTCAGCAGCAAAATTCCAACAAGGAGAAATCCCCTGTTATCTGGGGATGTTAAGATAAATCAGCATTCTAAAATCTTTAGGTTCAAGAACGTTGATGAAATGCAGATATGCACGGCAATGAAACGCCTTAAAAAATCTAATGGATTTGGCTTAGACGGTATTTCAAGCTATTTTTTGAAAGCCGGCATGCCTGTCCTAGCTAGCTCATTGAGTGCCATTTTTAATGATTCTTTGAGGCAGGGTGTATTTCCTGATTGTTGGAAAACAGCTAGGATTGCACCTATCTTCAAAGATGGCCCTGAAAATATTAAATCTAACTAGCGTCCAATTTCGGTCCTACCAACAGTTTCGCGTTTATTTGAGAAAGTTTTGTATGGCCAACTTTACCAATACCTGGATGAAAATAAGTTGCTTTACTTGCACCAATCTGGGTTCCGATCATTGCACTCTTGTGTCACATGTTTACTCAAGAGCACGAATGATTGGTACACAGACATCGACAGAGGCAATGTCAATGCGGTCGTTTTCATCGACCTTAAAAAGGCTTTCGACACTGTAGACCATAGTATCCTGCTAGAAAAGTTGTCACTTTATGGCATAAGGGGTATTGAGCTTGAGTGGTTCAGATCCTATCTTAGTGGGAGAAAACAGTGCTGTAAGGTGAATGGGCACATATCGAACATTGAAAGTATTCGATATGGAGTTCCCCAAGGGTCTTGCTTGGGACCACTTCTCTTTTTGATATATATTAATGACCTTCCACTTGCACTTGATAATGCCAAGGTTACTATGTATGCAGATGATACCAGCATCTCTTATTCCTCTAAATCAGTTGATGAAATCAATTCAGCAATCAATGATGATTTGTCCAATCTCAAATTATGGTTAGAAGGCAATAAGTTGTCTCTAAATGTTACGAAAACTCAAGCTATGCTTATCGGTAGCAGGGCAAAACTCCAGAACATTTCTAACAGTGATGTCATTAGCCCTAAGTTTGTTATTGATGACGAAGTTGTCCCGATGATAAATGAAGCTAAGTACCTTGGAATACAAATTGACAAAACATTGGGTTGGAAGGAACATATCAACATTATTGCTGCGAAGATTTCGCGAGGGATAGGGATGCTGAGATATGCAAAGAGGTACGTCCCACTCAGTACAGTAAAAACCATGTACAGAAGTATAGTCGAACCCTATCTACGATACTGTTGCACGGTATGGGGATGTTGCACTGAGGCAGACTTAAAAAGATTGCAAATTCTCCAAAATCGCGCTGCCCGTATTGTGACAAATAGTGCTTATGATGCACACTCCTTGCCCCTTATTAAAGGTCTGGGCTGGCTAACAGTTAAAGAGCTGATCAGGTTTGAAACGGCAACTACTGTTTTCAAATCTGTTAACCAACTTTGCCCAGACTATATGGCCCAAATGTTTCAAAGACAGCGTGAACAGGCAATGAGGACGCTAAGAAACACCGAAACTGACTTGAGACTTCCTTTGTTTAGAACAAACAATGGACAAAAGTCATTTGCATATCGAGGGGCTACCGTTTGGAATAGTCTAGATCACCAAATCAAACTGTCTCCCTCGCTATCAAACTTCAAATTTAAACTAAAGGAAGGATTATAAAGCAAACTTTACGTACTTCCTTCCATCAAGAACATATATTAATTTTTTCTCTCTGTTGCAATTTAATTTCCTTTTTTCGTTTGGATAGGAATAATTAAAATTAGGTTTTTTTTTAGGGAATTTATCTGACAATGCATTAAGTGGTATTAGGAATTTCTTGAGTAATTAATTTTTTCTTTTTGTTTTTCTTTTCTGTTTTAACAGGGCACATTGTAAAGCAGTTTTTTCCCGTATGAACTGAATGTTTTTTACCCTGTATAAATAATTTAAAATGAAATGAAATGAAATGAATGAATCTGTTTCGCATTGGCATGCAAGGTCATCGACGGAGGCGCCGGATGGCGAACAATACTGTTCAAGACCTTTCGCCTTTAAGTTTTCAGGGTTTATGGATCACAATATCGTAGATGTTAAAAGTTTGAACTTATGTGTTTAATTTGTGATTATTCTAGAATAAATCACATATCCCAAAATGTTCTCAAATAGGCTCCTGTACGATAAATACGGTATGAATAAGGCAAGACAGAGTAAGATTGCTAAACCAAATGATGCAATATGACGGTAAGCTGTTTCATAAACCAAGTCATAGAATTGTTTGTAACACAAGAACGAGGGTTTCCGTTTTGCTCCATCGCAGGGAACTCGGAATCTTGCACTGTTGGGCTATTCATGTTTTCGAGTTTGTGTTTGCATATCTGGCACATCAGTGTTCACATAGATTTGGTATATGGTGACAGGGACAATGTAATTCTTCCATTTCTTATAAAATTAAACAAATAAACAAGGTGAAAAATTCAAAATTTGTGATTAATGTGACTGCCAAGTTTTCGTGATTAATGTAATTTTTATGTGATTAATTTGTGATTAAAATGTGATTATTTTTGAGAGCGTACGAGATTTTAAGCAGTGATTTGCCCCTCGGATATTTCAATGCCTTCATTATAGGCTGCTCAGCACTGAGGAAGTGGCGCGCGAAGCGCGCCACTTGATCAGTGGTAGCCGCCGCAGACGGCCAGGCGCCGAAGGCGCCGAGCCCTCCGCAGGAGCTAGGAATTGCAAACCCGCGCGTAGCGCGGGTTTGGATTCCTAGTTTAGTACTGTGGCCTGATCCAAGTTTCTTATAAAAAAAACGTGTATGTCATTGACTGGAAAACATTACACCAAGGTAAGAGTTACACCCCTGTCTAAGTACCCCGGTGAGAGGTCAGATGTTCACCGGGGTCCTAGTGACTGAAAATATGGTAAAATTTACACCGGGGAGCTCGAATTATGTGGAAATGTGGAAGCGATTTCTCAGATTTCTCTTCGAGGCCCGCCTGTTTGCAACCGAGGTTTCACTAGCGAGGCATTTTGTGACGGGGAGATTCACAGCTTGTCCGGGGATTGATTTTGCTCCATTTCTTCAGCGGGGAAATCACCGGGGTAGAATGTACCGGGGCACTTAGACGGGGGTATAGAGTTTGGTGCTTATCACTGTTGCGTAATACATATTTGATTCAGCAAATCGATGGGTTATCTTTTGTGGCCCACAAAAGATAACCCATCGATTTGCTGAATCAAATATGCATTACGCAACAGGGCCACCGTATGTCTAAATTTCTGGTTTTTTAGAAACAATTTGAAATTGAGCGCCATTGCAGATACCTAAAATAAACTGTCTTTTGGATTTTTAAAAGGGTGTAACTTTTTACTTAGGTATAGCAAAAGAGGCAATTTTTAAAACTGAGAACATAGCATGTTCTCCGAATCTATTGGTTTTCTGTAGGCCACCTTTCGTTTAGCCCCAAAGTAGACAATACCAGACGATTTTGAAATTAAAACCCAGACCAAAGAAACATTTGATTAAATGTCCACTGGATTTATTGGTTTTTTTGTAAGCCACCTTTCGTTTTGACCCAAAGTGCATAATACCATGGAGCACCGCGGACACCTTCAATCTGAACGCGGTGCTCCATGATAATACCAGAAAACAAATCACTCAAGTGAACAATTTTTGTTTGCAAATTTAGAGTATGTAATATACAGAAATTTGGACAAACTGGTACTTTGTTGTCGTCATATTTTTCTGAGTGATTCCGTTTTTCTTAAAGCACTTGTAGCCGTCTGTGGAACAAGCAAGACAGTGAGGTTGTCATTGACTTCAAAGGTAGTATACATTAATTTTTAAGAAGCAGTTAGAAATTGTCGGTTTAATTTTTTTTAAAAATCTGCTAAGAGCTAAGAATTTGCACTTCGAATTTGTAATTTGTATCTTTGAACACCCCCAGGTGGCTCAAAGATTACTTGTGCAGCATTGAAGAATGTTCTCACATTAGTTATTCTGAATGCGTTTTCTGTTGGTATTTATTTTGATATATTACCAAATACGCTACCAAATACGCTATTTACAAGAAAGATAGGAATCAAATGTTTTAGCCGAATTTTGCTCAAACTTTCGTTTTCACGGACCAATCGGGACAAAAGAAGCCTGTGAAGATTTTTCTAAGTTTTACCTACCTTCATAAAATGCAACCAAAACAAAATCTGCTTGAACTTTCCCGAATTTTTTTGAAGAAATCTACTCTCAAAACGTTTGGGTAAACAAGTTTGGGCTGGTAAAAAGTACCTCCCGATTCCAAGGAGTTATGAAGCTTCAAACTCACGACAAAAAATTTGGGAAATTTCAAGCAGTTTTTTGTCCTGGTTGCAATTTAGGAAGGTAGCTAAAATTTAGAAAAAATCTTCACGGGTTTTTTTGTCTTCCTCGCTTATTCGCCGTCTGATTGGTTTGTGAAACCGAGATTCTGGTGGTTTCCAGCCGTGGGCCACGAGCAAAATTCGGCTAAAACATTTGATTCCTATCTTATTTACACGTGTTTTATTTTAACCCTACCTGGACCGGGGGTCTAAAGTAGCCCCCTCCAAATTTTGCCTGGGTAACTTTCCTTTGCTAATTCCTAGCCTAATTCTTTTTTGTGATCAATTTTACATCGCCTGCCCAAATTTTGACACGATAACTAATGTATTTTCGGCCAAGCCATGATAATTCTTGACAGAATGAAGATAAGGTATTATGATGAAATTTTCTATGCAACCATTAGTCAATGAGAGAATATGGAAAATGCTTAACTTTTTGTTTTTTATATATGTCATCATTCATGACGTCACATATCTAATGAATTTAGGTAATGAATATAAGATTACAAGTTAAATAATTTTTCGAAAAGTTATGTTTATTAAATATTTTGATGCATTATCTGTTAATTTAACTTCAAACGAGGGTAATATTTCTTTCGAGTAAGTTTTTAAAGTCAAGTACGAGTACTGTTTTTTGGTCAAAAACAAAGAAAAATTGATGAAGTCATCGAAAGTACAAATAATTAAAGTAAAATAAATTATATATTTGAACTTTTAACATCAAATTACATAAGACTGTCAAGTTTCATCTTTCTAGCCCTTATCAATTCGGAGTTCTCAGGGGGGGTAATTTAGTTCCCCCCTGGTCTGAGGATGCCCAGAAAAGCCCGGTCCAGACAGGGTTAAGTGAGAAACTCAACTCTTAGATCGCTAACAACAATCGACCTAAACGTATGAATCAGCACCCCGATGACATGGATTACTTGTGTTAATAACCGCCCAAATGGCAAGTATAGTACTGAGCTGACAGTACCCAACATTCCCGAATTCCGCTTTGTTTTTTGGCGAAATTCCCGATCCCGACACGATTTTTCACAAATTTCCGCTTTTCATTCAAAGGTGTAATAACACTCGTGCTGCCCTAGTACATCGTAAAATTTCCAACCCAGCATTTTCTGATGTGTACATCACCTTGTATCATTTTCCGTTGTGGATAACCTTCGCATAGTTACATTTTCTTTTGCAGATTGCAAAAATGAAATTCAGGTTTCCATTTGCAGTACTTGCATTATGTGATGCTCTGATCAGTGCCGGATTTGGGAGGATGGTTTCCGAAACACAAAAGCGAACGGACGACGACACGTTTAAAAAATTTCGGGATATGTGTGAGCCATTCAAGATCGAAAATAAGCAGTATGCAGTGCTCTGGGTGGGTGAACGCAACTACGGGAGGGAGGCTCTTGGAGGATTTCAGGTCGGAAGCAAATTGGCAAAGGGTGACTTCTTTGTTGCAGCTTCATTCGGAGAAATCGAGGATGCTGCAGACAACGAAAATGCCGGAAACGATGCAGCTGAAAACGGACCGCCTGCCGCAAAACGGCCAAGACTAGACAATCAACAGAGGTCGCCATCAGATG